>WEIU01021324.1:16193-39445 GCA_013389925.1 Aegithalos caudatus
AAAAAAAAAAAAAAAAGCTTGAAGCAATATTGGCAGTATTTCAATTAACTTGAGTTTGGAATACCCAAGAATAGTGCAGTGGTTTTTGCATGGCAGCCTACAAATATGTTCTTATTCTTGATATGAATATATCAAAACAATAGTAATGGTCTTAGCTTCATATAAAATATCATATATTGCTACTTATAAATAAGTGGGCAAAAGTCGGCTCTGATGTGATTCATATTGATTCTTTAATTTAAGAACATTGCATTTTTGGAAGGAAACTGTATGCATATCAATCTTGAGGGAAAGAAGCTATATTTGCTGACACTGCTGCTCTAGCTCTTAATATCTCAATATGTCTGAGGAGATGGTGCTCTGCAGAAAACACTCTGAAGTCAAGCAATTGCAGAAGCCCTCAACAAATGCATGTCTGTAGTGTAAATGTCAGAAGGGAATATTTCCCCTCAAAGGAATTATTTATTGTTCTATTCCAGGTGGCTTTCACAGGTAATATGTCAGGATTCAGACAAGTTGAAAAGTACATGGGTAATTTATGACACCAAATGTATTGTAGCTTGGAAGGTCAAAGCTATATGAATTGAGAAAATAAAGAAACAGTCTTGAAGAAGTAACATTCACACATTTTTTTTTTTTCCCTCCAT
The DNA here is from genome assembly GCA_013389925.1 of Aegithalos caudatus. NCBI lineage: Eukaryota > Metazoa > Chordata > Aves > Passeriformes > Aegithalidae > Aegithalos > Aegithalos caudatus. Next base: position 16,841 of record WEIU01021324.1, read on the forward strand.
TTTTCCTTATTAAAAAAAAGAGCTTTTTGGGTCTTGGATCTCCACAGGTCTGCAATGTACTGGCAGTGATTGAAAAGTTCTCCCCCAGCTCCATGGAAAGTATAACTCATTCTCCTCACAAATATTTTTAAGCCAGCTGTTATGCAGTTGTTCTGATCTCAGTGTTTCAGTCCTTTATTGCATCCTTTGAAACCAAGAGCAAGAGGCAGCACAGTTCTACTGACTTGCAGAGTCAGCAATTGTTTAATCAAAATTAATGCAGAGAAACTTTCTTGCTTGTTAAACAGCATCAAGCATTTCAAGACATTTGCTAGTAGAGAAGTGGTTTGGATGGGACTCTGAAGAAAGGCCATTGAAGGCACTAATAAGGCTGAATTCCTGATAAATGGAGACAACTTTCCTGAAAATCCCACAGCTACAGTCCTGGCGACAAGAGGAATTTCCACAGATGCTGTTTCTTGTGCTCATTTAAATGGAATTGATGTTCTGCAAGCCTCATGTTGCCCCTGATCTGGGAGCTAAATGCATTGTCAAACAAGATAGGAGCCTGACAACAGCAGTGACAGATTTATTCCATTTATTATGTCAGTTGTCACATTTTGGCAGCTTTCCCATTCTCAAAATATCTTAGGATACAAAATAACAATGGTGGAAGAGAGTAATTTGTCTTCAGTATGGATTATGAAGCTGAAATTTTTCACAATCATTCTGTTTGAGGTGGATTTGTTTGTCCACTGCACTGATGGTTATACTCCTCTTTCTTAGGACCAGGAACCTGCAGGTTTGAAGCTGGAGTCCATTTCCCCTTGACAGCTTTATCTTTCCATGGGGACTGAAGCAGTTCCTTTATCTTCAGCCCTTAATGGTGCTGTTTGCCTCACTTTGGGAATAATAGCTACCAAAGTGACTTTGGAATCAAGCAGTCAGGCAAACAGCCAGTTGACAGCTATCAAACAATCTGTCCTGTGTGTGCTGAGATAGACCATGGGGTAAAATTTGGCTTCTTGGGTTGTAATATGGACTAGTCCTGCCAATCAATCCTACTGATAGATCTATAAAACTATTTTATAGCAAGTAGTATTTTTGGTCTTCTGGAAGGCAGTTCTGAAATCCCACCAGATCCCAAGGGATCTGTTACTATGAGAAGGGATCTGTTACTATGCAGCTGTACTGTCTGTGGTATTTGCCAGTGTAATCTGCACACTGTGGCACAGATATAAATTCAGCCATGGTGCTGCTCCCTCAAAGGGGTGCCTGTGTGGGCACTTGCAAATTCAAGGCTGGAGAGAAATATGGCCAAGTGCTGCCACCGCTGCCTTGCACTTAAAGGAAAACATTTGGCATTGAGTTCTCTTGCAGATAATGATAGGCTGGCAATCGAGGTACAAAGTCCCTTTTTCAGGCCTTCTTGAGTAAAGGCAGGGGAAGCTTTGGGAAGTGAGAAATGGAGAATACTGATACTGTGAAATGATGTAACATATCCTGCCTTGCCTGAATACTATGGCATAGCCACTACTCTGAGACCCTCACTTTCTATCCCTGGTTAGAGAAGCCAATGCCAGCTGTCAGGAAATTGGATTGCAGCTGTCATGGCAGCTTTTATTCAGAGTTCTGCATTGTGCCATTGTAACTGCTATAGGGGATTTCCTTCTGTTTATTATTTTCTGCCTTGGATGCTGCATTTCCATCCTTTTATCCTCTTGCATAAAGCAGTGTGGGAATATATTACAAACTAATGAATGTTAGCAGTATTAACAGTGAATCCTTATCTAAAGTTTTGGTTTTTAAAAGAATATTTATTGTGACTGAGGACAGACCATGTGTCACTGAACAGGTGAACTGTTTCTTCTGAACAGGTGAGTAGTTGAGTCTCTTTAGAAGTATTACAAATGTAAAATCAGTGGTTTTTTTCTTTAAGATCTTCTTAATATGTGCATTGTCCATGTTCCTGTCAGAAAAAGTTTTCAGACTAATCAACAATTACGGGAGAAAATAAGCAATGAAAAATTCTTTAAAAATATCCAGTTCTACCTGAATTTACTTTACAGTATCATCCACCTTGCCCAACTATGAAATATTTCAGATTATAAAATTCAAAGAGAAAAAAAAAAACCTGTGTAAAAAATTAGTCATAATTTCTCTTTCTGTAGATGGCTATGGGAACACAGATTGACATAACTCACTTGGAAAAATTCTAGAAATTAAATTTAAATTTTTTAGAGAATGATTTCCATTTCATAGGTTCTTTTTAAATAAACATGTATCTTACAGTAACAGTATTTAAAATCCCAGATGGATTAAAAATCCTCTCCTCACACCCTGACCTTTCATTTGTGCACTCACACACATGAATTTTTATAACAGGGTCATTTTACAAAATCGAACAGAATTTCCCTTATGCCCCAACCCCCACCACACACACAAACATCTTGGTTTCAACTTAGTCTTATAAAGTCAGTCCAGCACTGTATTCACTCCTCTCTGAGTCTGGGGACTTCTCATGCCTCCCATCCCACTCATTCCCATGCCAGATTCTCTCACACACTATCAGTTTTATCTATTTTGTTTTTCGTATGTGGCAGTCTGCTGTGTGCATAAATTAGCAGAAACATTGATTTTAGACTCCCCTTGATATCGTAAGGGGGGTTGAAGCTGAAAGGTTTTTTTTCCCATAAGATTCCCAAGGCTCAGAAAAATCCATTTTTATCTGGCTGTCAGACATGCTCCAGATCTACTACCCCCAGACATCAATACCTCAAACTAAAGAAAAGCCTCCCCTTTGTACCATGAATTCAGTTTCTCTTGGGTAGAAGGGTGTGGCTCTGGGTTTCTTCCAGAAAAGAAGAAATTTTGTTCTTCTAATTTTATATTTTTGTTCTGCTAATTTTATGTGATTGGCAGCATCTTCACAGCCTGGTAACAGCACACTGAACCATTATGAATAAAAATGTAAAGTAAACTTGTCTTTTGTTAAGGAATAGAACTTGGTCTGATTTTCCAGTTTTTGTTCTTATAAGTTGGGAATAATTTTTAAAAAATTAAATAGTTATTTAAGCTACAAAGAGCTAGATTCCTTGTAGTGTCTCTTTTCAGATGAACAGCAGAAATAGAGACCCATGCCAGTGAGTGAAGTGAAGTGCAATTCTCTGCGTCTCTTTTTTAACTCCTTTGTCTCCTTTTGCCCAGGCCAAACATTGGACGTGAAGTTGGATGATCAAGAAGGTACAGAGACACAAATCCTTTACTTTCTCAGCTTCCTTCACATTGGATCTAGAGGTGACCTAGGAGCTATTTGAGAATTGGGTTGGGCACTGTGTACCCACAGCTCACTCCAAAGCATCTTGAATGACACTTTCTCATCCAAACATCTCCTGAGAGGAGGCTGTGGTTTCTTCCAGCCAACTAGCAACAGAACAAGAGGAAGTAGCCTCAGTTTTAACTAGGGGAGGTTCAGATCAGATATTAAGAAAAAATTATTCACTGAAAGGGTGGCTAAGAATTGGAAGAGGCTGCCCAGGGAAGTGGTGGAGTCACCATCGCTGGAAGTGTTAAAAAAAAAGTAGGGATGGCAATTTACATATGTTTCAGTGGACATGATGGTATTTGGTCAAAGGCTGGACCTGATAATGCTGCAGGACTTTTCCTACCTTAATGTTTCTGTGATTCTATGATTCCATGAATGATGCTACTACTGAAAAATCGCACCAAATATTTTGGCATTTTGGGCCATTACCAAAGGTTCAGGTGATGCCTTGGGAAGGCTGACCTGGAACAGAGAATGGACAGAGCTAGAGAATAAAGCAGATATTGATTAAAGGGACTTGGGCAGGACAAGAGCCTGGGCTACTACACCCAAGNCACTTTCTCATCCAAACATCTCCTGAGAGGAGGCTGTGGTTTCTTCCAGCCAACTAGCAACAGAACAAGAGGAAGTAGCCTCAGTTTTAACTAGGGGAGGTTCAGATCAGATATTAAGAAAAAATTATTCACTGAAAGGGTGGCTAAGAATTGGAAGAGGCTGCCCAGGGAAGTGGTGGAGTCACCATCGCTGGAAGTGTTAAAAAAAAAGTAGGGATGGCAATTTACATATGTTTCAGTGGACATGATGGTATTTGGTCAAAGGCTGGACCTGATAATGCTGCAGGACTTTTCCTACCTTAATGTTTCTGTGATTCTATGATTCCATGAATGATGCTACTACTGAAAAATCGCACCAAATATTTTGGCATTTTGGGCCATTACCAAAGGTTCAGGTGATGCCTTGGGAAGGCTGACCTGGAACAGAGAATGGACAGAGCTAGAGAATAAAGCAGATATTGATTAAAGGGACTTGGGCAGGACAAGAGCCTGGGCTACTACACCCAAGGTGGACCCAAAATGGTCACAAAATGGACACTGGTCACGAGGTCTCACACTTTTATAAGTTTTTGTTCATTGGCATATTGGGGTTTAATTGTCCAATTACAGCTTCAGGTTATGAAGTCCCATCCTTCTTGTTTTCTCTCTTCAGTCCATAGTTGTTTGTGCTGTTAGGCATGAAAACTTGTAACAGTAGTCCTTGGTATTCAGCAGGAAAGGATTTGTTTTGTCTCCCTGCTCTGTGCAGAGCTGACTGACACTTAATGTGAGGCTCAGAACTACAGCCCTAGGCAGCACAGAATCTGAAAAAAATGAAATCTAAAGCTTAAGGCATCACAGAGATAGCAGGACTAGCTAAGGTGAGAGAATTGTGAGCTGTCTATAGGCATGGGCAAATGTGATAAATACAATGCAGATTTAAAATGTGATTCACTTTTGCTGTAATAATTCTCAGCTCCTCTGGGAGGAGCTTGTGTGCAAGCTACAGACCGGATTTTCAGTAGGGAAACATCTCTGCATCATCTGTGTTTAGTACAACATTCAGTCCCATATAATTCTTAATAGCTTAAAAGCATCCATTTGGCAAAGCAAAATGAGCATCCAGTTCATACAATTTTTAAGCAACTTGTAGTAGATTTCTAAATCCCAAGATCTAGCCAGAAAAGCACAACTCCTGTGTTACTGAAAGGGTAGACCAGAGGTATGGTTCCATGACAGCTGACAGCCACTTAGGAAAAATTCTTCTGGAGAAATCAGAATTTTGCAGTGGAGGTATATGTCTATTATGTTCCCCAAAAAGGTAGACTGTAAATAATTCTGGTTTTAATATGCCCTTAATATGTTTTAAAATAAGGAAAATAATGCCATGTTATGTTGTTAATATCACTTAAGTGATTAACATGAATTTGAATTTTTATGTGAGGAGCAATCTCAAGCATACAGTCAGCAACCAAATGTTTTTATTCATTCAACCAGATAAAAAAACCCAAGCCATTAACTTCTTCTATATAGAAAAATAGTCACATCTTTCAATCAAAATGATTGCTAAAAATCATTTTTCAACTGTGACAGAAGAAATACTTGAAAAATTGTTCTCCCAGTCTGGCAGTATGTGGTGTCCAAGAAAGCTGACTCACAAAGCAAACTATTTTAACTGAAAGTTTGAAGAAAAACAGTTTTATTTAATTCAGCACTTTTCCATGGAAACTTCATTGTCTTCTGACCCTGTTGTCAGCAAACAGATTTGCTGAAACTTTCTAGAGAAACTAAGCCTGAGGCAGACACCTGGTGTCCGAATTGCAAGTGTCCAGTTACAGTTTGAACAGGTAACCATGACTGAAGATAGAAGTTTGGAGTAGAAAACATAAGGCAAATTGTTAAACTCTGCACTAAGTGAAGTCTGCAAATAGTTAAATGTCAAGAACTCAAAAGTGTGTAACAGAGGTCTCTATGTTTGCATGGTTGGTAAAATCTCTGCCTTCAAATGGCTGATTTCAGCATTAATTTTTAATCATCAAATCAAATAGAACAGGTCAAAGAGCTGAATCACTAATGTCTGATGGTCATCCACTAGAAAATCTGAACAATTTTTTGGTGTTTTGCTGAGACATCAATAGTTTCTGAATGCTGACATTTTGAATATCCAGATGCTGGCTTGCACAGAAAACACACTACACTTTTCCCTACTAGCACTTATTTCCACGCAAGGCATTTCACTGTCAGAACTACCTTGAAAAATTCTGAATGAAGACAAAGAGCTGTGAAATGTGAAGCTGTTTTCAATGCTGCACAAGTTTGAAAAATTATATGTTGGAAACTGCATGGCAAAAATTATGCCACGGGAAGGACAGAGTTCATGTCATCTCATATGTATTAAAATGTTAACTGTGCCAGTTCTTTGCTGTTCAAGAAAGGTACTCAAATTATGAAAATTTCTCTTTAAAAAAAAACACCCTGGATTATATAGTTATATATTTTAAATGGATTATATATTCTTCTAAATATATAATTTTCTAAACTGTGTGTTTAGTGGCTAAAACTTGTGTTCTTTAAAAGAGCCCAATATATGCTGAAAAGCTTGAAGGAAGCTTACAGTAGGAAGGTAAGGCTTTGACTGATTAGAATGAAAGTCAAGGAAAAAACCCAAACCCCAACTAAATCCCCATGTAATGGTGGAAATTCCAAGAATTATACTCTAGAAAGTCTATATTCTGTTCTACAGGTAACAGAAATGATTTTTCCCCCTTGTTTTTCTTTCTTTTTTTCCCCCCCATTATTAATTTTGCTCATGGACCAAATACATTTTTATTTCTGCAGTATACTAGCGTTTCTTGTAAGGGCTAGAATCCAAAATCTGTCTCCCAGATAGATGTTTGATGTAGATTTGGAGGTACTTGGTCTAATAGTTCCGTAAGAGTTTGAGTTTGTTGAACTCTCATGGCACAGATACTGATTTTGGCAAAGAACAGAAAGTCTTTGCTGCATTTCACTGACAATGAAAAGGTTTTTCTCACTTCATGATGAGAAGTACTCCAAACACTGAAACATATCTAAGGCACTAATATGCCTTTGGATAACTCACTCAAAAAAATAATTGCTGTCACTCAAGAATCTCATTCAAAAACCTGTGGAAATTAATAGAAAAGCTTCTTCTGACTCAACTTGAATCTTGATCCAACATCAACATAAGTTAATGGGCCAACTCATCCAAGTGAATGTTACAGGATCAGACCTTGCAGGAGTATTTATTCTTTGTTACAAATGAAGTGTAAATAGATCTGGTTTTGATGTCTTACAAGAAGGCAGTAAAAGAATTATTGTTAAGTCTTACAAAAATGTAAACAAGCATATTTCTATGCCATAGAAAATTCTAAACTTTATTACATCCCATCCAAATGCAACCTAATTCCTATTAAGAAACTTTTGTTTCCAACAAATAGACTATTATTTGTGAAATATTTATTACTTATTTATACTTTTTAAAAAATCACAGCTTCATTAAGTTTCACTAAATTTGCCTTAATATGAATTAATCTCTGTTTGCCCTTATCTTGTTGCTCTATCTTGACAGGTAATTTTTATTTAAAGTGTGGCTTTACAGTCAGGAATTATTATTGGATTTGTGCTATCTAGGGCAAGGGGACATCCCTGCCTATAGATCTAAAATAATAAAATGTTCTCTAGCCCAGTACAGGTCTGAGCAAGTTGGAACTGGAATTTAACACAGATCAGGATTGTTTCCCAGTACAAGGTTTGTAAGCATCCGGTGTGATCTGGAGGTTGAGAATGTAAAAGTGAAGGCACAGGCCAGACGGTGGCAGATCTCACAGGGCTGTCAGTGAAACCTCAGCAGACCTGGTCCTAGGTAAGAAATGCAGGACTTGATAGGAAATCATGAAGGAAGTGGCTGCCAAGTTTGGTGAGAGAGAAGAGAGAGGGGAGAAACTCTCTGCCAAATGCTGATCCACACCATATTTTGCTGCAGAGGATGTGCTGTGCAAGCAGTTGTTACAAGCACAAAAGCATCCAGATTTGTCAGTAAAGGAGAAAGTTTTCATTAGCAGGCATGCACTGAGCTCGTTCTGCACCTGGAGCCTATCAGGCTTCACAAGAGAATTATGTGTCATATTTAATCTTCAAGTAGTGACTGATCATCATAGCTGAAATCTCAGGGGACAGGCTTGTGAAAGGTGACAACATGAAAGTCAGTAGTCCAGCTTTCCTTCAAAATGCATTTTAGTGGGAAATAATTCCACTAGACAAGTCAAACTAGTCTCAAACCATTGGAAACCTGGAAAACCAGAAAACTTGCTGATAAACATCAGCTACATTGTTCTAATTTTTCAGGATTAATAGGATAATGATTGCCCCTGGAAGAGACTACACAATGCCATGCTCCAAAGAAACACAAAAGTTTAAGTATTGCTTGTAGATTATACTACATTAAGCTTACAAATATACCACCACATTCTGAAATTTAAGCTATGCTTTCCTGTCTAACAAAAAATACATATATTAATTTATTAAAAAAGGATATCTAGAATCTGGAAGATTCACATTTGATCTTGTTGTCCAGACATAGCTTTCCTGGTTTTCTAAATATGATACCATAATCAAATAGACTATATGATTTTTTTTTCATACCTTCTTATGTTTGATGAAGCAAGGGAATCATCCAAGTTTTACATGTTTTGATCACATACTGAGCATATAAAGTTTTGTGAACAAGATAAATACAGTGTTATGGTAGTGCTTAGAATATGGCAGGGGCATTGTTTTGATTTGAGAAAACCTAGTTGCTTGTTTCTGGCATTTAACATTGAACCACAAGCAGAATATGATGTTCTAATTATTGACTTTCATATTAAAATTATTAATGCTGAATCTCTATAACTCACCTGAATACACAGTGATTTTTCTCTTCTATTTTTTCTCCAGTTCTTCTTGCATGCTTGAGTTCAATTAGAAAGGATATGACCAAATTCTAAGAAACAATATGTCCTTCAAAGTGATCATGGTCATTGGTTCAAGGGATGTCAGATAAATGAATATTTATGCAAAAAAAATTATTCAAAAAAGAGAAAACTATTTGGGAAATGCAGCTAAAATATAAGAGTTTGTATAGAGAACTCACAGGGATTTGGGCTCATACTGATAAAGATCAAGCATCATGATGGTTCCATGTAGGTTCCTGGCTTACTGTGTAGCATTTTTGCTATTCACTTGAGCATCTGCATATCTTATACCCTGAACAGAAAGAGTGCTGCATTGGTACAGTCAATATTCTGAGCAAGAAACACCTGAGCCACCCCCCAGAACATGCTGTAGAAAACCAGTCAACACTTGTGTGTGTGCACTGCTTTTTATAGTTATACAAGAGGTGTGTGTTAGAGTTTTCAAACAAATAGGTGACCTCCACAAGCTTACATAATAGTCTTATATTTTTAAGATTTTTACCTAGATGCTAAAAGTTCGATTTGGAAAATTTCCAGCTTAAATCTTTTCCATTCCAAGAAACTCTACTAACAGCAGGTAAGAGCCAAAGCCTGAAGATTATTTCTTGAAGTGGGACAACTCTGTTGAGAATCTCACCAAGTTCAAACACAAGTCAAAAGAGAGGCACTGAATTCAGAATTCACTCTCTGAGGAGAGATGTGAACTCTAAGATGCTATCCATAAACTCTGTGTAAAGCATCACCAGACAAAGTGTGTAAAGTGTAGAAATGGTTGTATTGAGCACTGGATTCCCTTCCCTGGGACATGTCCTAACCACTTGGACCTAAGAGCCTCTATTCCACCCAAGCTGCATATTAGGGTTGTAAGTGCCTGTCTGGATCTCATCCCTAACCTGAGGATATAATGTTATTAGCTCAAGCCTCTGCTGCCTGGAGTTCTCTGCCAATCCCTCTCCTTTCCCATTCCAAACACGGGAATGACACAAGTGTGCTCTGCAGTTTGGCAGCAATTTCAGCCTGAGTCTGAGCCAGGAACTCAAACTGTGCTTAAGACACCTTAGGACTGGTTACCTGGCTCATGGCCAGCTGGGATAGGGCCACAGAGCTCTTGAGGTGGCTGTGGGGAGCAAAGGATCCCACCTTGGTACAGGGCTGTTCAGGTTTGGTGTCAGCTCTAAAGTGTAACCTCAGTCCCACTGTAATTGACAACAAAACTTCCACTGAGTCAATAAGATTAAAATTACCCATGCAACACCATGGAGTAATAGACAAGAATCCATCAGCCTGGGATGCGAATTTTTGCTGTACCATTTGTAATGCAGTGGTTCAGACTTGATGGGCATAAATTAGACTTTTGTTTGTGTGGTACATTTTGAAAGATGCCTTAAAAATGCAGGATAAATTCTTCCTCTTCCCAATGCATCACAAACACTAATCTCCATTTTTATGCTGCTTATCAATGACAGTAACATGTTGAATGGGCAAAGCAAGAAAGGGGACAAAAATTAGAAAAGGTGAAGGCATGTGAAAAGTTGCTTTACTCTGTTTGATCAGCTTCATTTATACGGTTGTCCTTGGGCCTAATTCAATGCAGAGAAGTGAAGTAATATTGCTAGATGGCTGTAAACCTCAGGGAAATCCTCTGTTAAGAGAATGATGGCTCTGAAGGGAATATCAGGCATTATTTATTCTATTTCTTAGAACACCATGTTCTTGAAGTCACAAGCAGCATCAGCACGCAGGACTTTATTCACTAAATCAGGATTGGCTAAATAACTTGTTTATTCTTTACAGACATGCACTATAACAGTCTGTTGAATTTATATTTCAGGAGAATTACTTTTTTGCTTCAGAATTAGTCCAGTGGAAAAGGAGAAACATTTCCAAAGGCTTGAACCTTGAGGGAGAAGACAGAATTAGGGCTTCTGCAATCAATATGGACAGTGCAGCCCTAGCCTACAAGACAAACAAGTTTAAGAGCCTCTCTCGACCAATTCAGGGGACAGAAAGGCAAGTTTTTATTTCTAAAATGGTAATTTGAACAAAAAAAAAAAAAGAAACGTATTTAATGTTTTCATTTTCTGCATCTCAGGCTAGTGCCTCACATTTTGAAATACAGGGATTTCATATGCCTTCACGGCAATCTTTTGAAAAACAGATTTTACCTTTAAAATTATTTCAGCTACTTCATTTTTTAATGCAGGTATTCTTACATGTCAAAAGTTTTTCACATTTAAATAAAAGATTTGATGATAACTTTGTACAGCACTTAAATTCTTTGTGCATTTCAGTTAATCCAGATATTTCTTTAGTGTTGACAGCTTTATAGTACAATATGTAATGAATAAATATAATGTTTATTAACAGACTTAGACCAAAATCCAGATTCTTTTGTTAGTATCAAATATCAGAAATGTCCACCATTTCAATTCACAGCTGTACAGTTTGAATTCCAATGAGGTATTGATCAGAATCTAAATACATTAGGGGGCCTTAAAGAGAGCTGGAAAAAGACTTTTTACAATATCATGGAATGACAGGACAAGAAGTAATGGCTTTAAACTGAAAGACGGTAGCTTTAGGTTAGATGTTAGGAAGAAATGCTTTATTGTGAGGATGATGAGGCCCNTGTAATGGCTTTAAACTGAAAGAAGGTAGGTTTAGGTTAGATGTTAGGAAGAAATGCTTTATTGTGAGGATGATGAGGCCCTGGCACAGGTTTCCCAGAGAAGTTGTGGATGCCCCATACCTGGAAGTGTTCAAGGCCAGATTGGGCAGGCCTTGAACAACCTGGTCTGGTGAAGGATCACTGGGGACCATCTCCAGCCTTGCCACAGCCCTGCTCTGCCCAGCCATGAGCCAGGACATGTCCTATCCTCATCCCCAGGGAAACCTGAGGATACAGCTGTCCTGGCTCCCCCTGCTCTGCCCTGCTCCTCACTGTGCTGTCCCCAAAAACCCCTGCCACTCCCCAGCCCAGGGACCTGCCAGCCCACAGTGCCTTGGTACCATGTGCCCATGGAAAGGCATAGTATTGATATAGAAATAGAAATGTGACAGCTAGAAGCAAATGTTTCTGTTTTACAGGTGTCAGAACACAGGAAGCCATTAATGATGCTGGGAAAAGGTATAGTTATTCAGTTTATTTTGAATATAAGAGAGACCAGACCCCTACTTGAATTCTTGTCTTCCTTTGGTCTCACTCCTTTCAGAAAAGCATTTTTCTCAAAGATCCTTCATTTAGGACAAAAAAAAGTCGGTGGTTCAGTATAACCATTCTTTTGTTTGTTGCTGAGGATTTGATTTATATTTTGGCTTATATTTCTATTTTTATGGGAATGTTCTTTAGCTCCCTTCTAATATTTGACTTACAAGGCAGTCCTGTTACATGTTTGTCCCAACTTGCCCTACGTGGCCCCTGTCTCAGGAGAAACACAAGCAATAGACACCTGTTCTGTCTGTCCTGAATGGTCATACACAAGTTTGAAGGGCATTCAGCAACTTGATGAAGCTGAACTTTTTGATTAGGAAATTTCAGGATGAGCATAATTGTCAAAATTACCAGCTTCCACTGGGGACAGAGCCGCAGGCTGGCTTTAAGGTCTCCTGCAATAAAAGTGCAATGAACTCATTGTCCTGGCTGCCAAACACCAGTGTGAGGCCCTTGACAGCATGATGATATCAAACCTCCAAATAAAAGCAATTCTCCTAGCAGACTGTGGCTTCCAGCAATGTACATAGCTTGATACAGTCATTAGTTTTTATGCAGTTTTAGAGCAAACATTTTACTAGGAGCCCAATTTTCTTCTGACAGAAGAGACTATTAGGGACCCCAAGCATGACAAGTCTCAAGAGCCCTTCCAACTGAAACAGGCCATTGACAGAGGGTGATTTGCCATCAAAGTTATATACATATACTTTGGTTGATTTGTACATTAAAAAAAACCCCAAAAATGGAAAGAGATAAGTATCTTAGCTCATCTCTACTGTATGTGGTTCATGCTCATCTTAAAAGTTTGCAGAAGGGGCTTCTATAAAGGCTGTATTCAGAGGATGCTTTGATTTTTGAATAGGTAACAGCCTTGAGTTTTTCATTATGCAAGGACAGCTGGCAAAGCATGTGGGCTGTGAAATAAGCGGGAGGCTTGATAAAATCCATCCTGAAAGAGAAAACAAGGTTAGGAGCAATGAGCTGTAACTGACTAGAGCTGTGGGAGCTTCAAAACCTTCCCCACCCCAAATGCAAATGCTTAAGGTTACTCTTCTGGATGGTCTGTCGAGGACCTTGTGCCCTGTGACAGCACAGAAAGAGGGAAGATGAAACTCAGCCCAATCCTTTGGTGTTCTGCAATGACCAGAAACCCCAAAAGAGTGCTCAGCTTGCAAAACCAGTCTCAATTTCTACTGGAAGGGAACATACTGTACTGGAATACAAAATAAGTTGTATTCTATTATTTTAATGTCAATGTATTCTTCATGCAGATTAAAAAAAAATAAATTATATACCAAGTGATATATTCTCAGATAAATAGTGTTAGAGTTCACCCAGGAGCTCATGTTCTGGCCCTTTGGGATATTGGGCTCCAACAATGGTGCCTCAGAAGAGGCATTTTAGCACTGCACAGTATTCAGGAGTTTCTGTTAGTGGTGCAAGCCCCAGAAGCCAAAATTAGGTGAGATTTGTCCAAGGAAGTCTCCTCTTTCAGCCATCCAGTCATCAAAGTGACCCAAACATCAAACATTTTTTTTAGATAATTTTTAGAGAACTTTTCTGCTCTTCCTATTCCTATTAGGATGAGAATTTTATTTATTCTGTTTATTTATTCTATTCTGTTTATTGTGAAATTTTATTCCTGAGATCTATGAGGCCTCTGAAATCTATTAACAATTTGTCATTTAGATTTGATGAGGATGAATAAGGAAAAGAGGATTTTGTCTTATCCATTATCTTCATGAGGTATGTCCTAGAGATACAATGTACAAAAATCCACCTCCCCAAACCCAGACACAATGTTTATTTAGGATTAGATGGCAAAGATGGATTTAATGCAAATGAAGTAAAAATTCTCAAATCTTAAACATTTTTAAATATTTTGTCAGCAATGTGGCAGACAGTAAAGATAAAGAGACTTTTTTCCCTTTCTTGTGGAGTTTGTATTTATCACCTCACCTTACCCTAGTACTGTTGGTACTAGCTAGATATTACATTGTTGTCCTGATTAAATAATTAAATTGCAATCAGAAAAGCTAATCTCACAAAAAAAAATTGGTGGAATGGATAAAGATGTAACATGGAGTAAAAATCAACCCTAATAGATTGATGAAATGCCAGAATAAAATAACAAACAAAATTAACTTAATTAACCTTCAAGGGAATAATAAAAGCAGGACAATTTCATGTGTTAAATAGCGCGTTACATTATTAAGCTTTGACGTTGTTTGGCAAGTGATCCCTTACATGAACAATTCTACAGAAGCCAGAAACTCCTTGTCTAACTGGGGGTTATTCAGTCATTTGTAGGAAAGTTTATTTTGCCAGTCATTCTAATGGTTTCAAAGTTACTTCTCAAGTTATGCTGCAAACAATTTATCTTTCAATAAGAGGTAAATGATCAATCATTATTCATAGCAAGATTTTATTCATGGGAGAAAAAAATCCTGATGCTGTCTTTGGCTTGCTTGGGGCATTTCTGGAGAATGCTAAATACATTTCTTCAAACAAATACTGTGAAAATAGTCAAGATGAATAGACACACTATAGTCACAAATCAAAAAGCCACAATGCAGATGGCAAAGATATGTGTGAGCAGATGTTAAATGGTACACAGGGCCCAGACCAGGTCAAAAGCTGGAAACCAAGTGCTGAAAACAGGCATATATGGGAAGGTGCTGCTTTGAGCTTCTAACTCAGCTAAATACTGAACTAGATCTAACACAGAACCTGCACCTTCCCACAGTGAGTTGTGATATTATCAGTGAGGTAATCAATTGTATTTTGTCTCAGAAAGGAATATCTTCTGACTTTGGCTGAGTTTCTGTCAGAACATTTAATCTCTACTCTGCAAAAGAAAAAGCTTTATATAATAAACCTCTGAAAAGATATAAACTTTTAAAAAGTTGTTTCAAAAGTGATTGTACTTTATATGAATGCTTTAGGGAAACCATGTGGAAAGATACATTTTTATTAAACTGAGATTGATTAATCCCTACCAGAGAAGAATGGAAGTGGTAGATAGTGACAGTTTTAAAAAATAAACTAAACTGACTCATCAAAGAAGTGTGTCATGGTTGAAAGACAAAGGCAATTTCTAAGTATTTTCTCATTCCAGGAATAATAGAAGGACATGAACAAGGTAGATTAGACTTGATTAGATTGCGTGACTTTGGAAAATATAGAGGAGATTTGTAAAATATAAATACATGAAACACAGTAATGGCATTTTGTACTTATTTAGGCTAAAATCTTGCCTATAAGGAATCTGCCACTTAATCTGTGCTGTTTAATTGCAAGAAAATATTTTAAAAATGCCTACAATACAGGAAAGTGTTTTTAAAGAAGACCTGGAATTTCTTGGATTAATTTTAGCCTAATTTCACACTATGACAAAAGCCATTCTTTTGTCTCAAATGGAGTTCCTGCTGAATTCAGTAAGGTACATAAGCACATTCCCAAAAGAAAATTCTGACAATTGGAATTATTATGTGTCTGTTAACATCTCTTAAAATAATGGGCAGTTGCAGGCCAAATGACTAAACTGCTGGGAGGATTTCTCATATTCATTTAGGAAAAATTTCCAAAGAGCTATTTAGAAACTATTTTTGTGATATAAAACAACATGAAAAATTGTCAGTTTTATAATTTAAGTTTATGGAACAGTGGATCTGAATATTCTCACTGTAATCTGTACACCTCCTAATATCTTCTACTGTAGTCAAAAAAGCCCATGAGAAATTCCCCTTGCACTAATTTCAGAACCCTGGCTGCTGCACTGCAGTTGTCCATAAAATTCACTGCAACCCCACCTTGCTGATCTGATGGTGATCTCAGGGCTACATATCAGGTGAGAACCACCTCTACAGAAACCTGAAAAGTAGTTTCCCCATTACTGAACAGAAATTCAATATCTTTCTTCAGAGCATGATCTATCTTTTGCTTTAAGTATCTGAAGAAATGTCCAAACCATCAATTTTTTTTTTTTTTTAATTTTTTTTTACCAATACCTGTCCTTTTAGTTTTATGCTGGTGGCAGCTGTATGCTCATGTCTGCAGCTCCAAAGATTGTACTGTACATATGGGATTTTCTATGTTTTTAAAACTCTTTATATTAATAAGAACATACCACAGATTTAAGCATTTAAATAAGCAGAAGAATTGTGCCAGCATGAAAATATAGAGGCACACAATCCCAGTCTGCTGAACACACTGACAGGTTTTCTCTTGTGTAGTTAGAGCAGCTGTTACAGAAAGAGACAGATTTTCATGGATTTTTTGAGATTTTGATGTGTTGATGTGTTCTGTATTGAGAGCAAATATTTCTCTGTATGAAGAACAAGTATTATTTTTTTACATTCAAATATACTAATTACATTTTGCTAAATACATATAATGCCCATTGATTTTTCAGAAACTTATATAAAAGCTTACATCAAGTTTATGATGCCTGACAAAGAAAAACAACAACAAAAAGAAAAGCAACAAAACCCAAGCTATCCATCTCCATCTGCACAGAAAAGTTTTCAAAAGGTGACTATGACATCCCTGGTAAGTTCATTTCTCTACCACCCCCAAAAGACACAAATTTTTAAAATCACCAGTGTTGTCACTCCCACACTATTTAGTATAGACATGAAAAATATAGCTCTGTTTCTGAACCTGTGTATACCCCAAAGAGAGTCAAAGCTCATTTTTATCCCTGTACATGATGTGGAGACAATGAATAACACAACCTGTACCTAAAGAAGTTCTAACATTTACAGATGATCCTAAGATCAATAGAAACTGGGGAAAATGTCTTCTATTGCTTACACATTCTGGCAAATGCACTGTTTCAGGAATTATTAAATAGTTAAAGTCCAAAACAGATTTCAGGCTAATATTATGCAAGAAAACTAGAAACCTTGGCTACAGAAAAACATACAATGGGCAAATCAAATTAAAACCTAGTATTATAGAGGTGTGCTTTAAAATGGGTCTTGTAGTTTTCACTATTATATCACTGAAGACATGAGGGAAGTAAGAACAATGAGTGTTTTCTTATTTCAGTATTTCTTTTAAATTCCTTTCTTTCCATCTATTTTTCTCTCTCAATATCATTTCAGTAGAAGGGTTTTTTCACAGTCTATGAGCTGCTCATAATGTCTGCAGCTCCCATTGTGTCTACAGGTTGTGCAATGGAGCTTGTATCAAGCAGACTCACATTCAAAAATTTACCCTAATTAGGACTTTATCTGTTCTTTTGTGTAAGACCTGGTCCTTTGTATTCATATGGACTCCCTTCTCACAGTGTCAGCCAGCAAATCTCAGTAAGGATGAAAATGACAGTCAGCTTCCCCAGACACACACCTGAGGGGTCTGTGGGAATGTCACATATAAAAATATCCTGAATTAGCTCCTAAATCTTTGAACTTTCAAACTGACCTTAAACTCCCAGCCCATCATGAACTGAGTTTTGTGTTCACCTGTCCCTGTGTCACACTGTTCTGCTGACTGCCCTGCACTGTCACAACAGCAAGGAAAGGGGCAATACTGTAAATACCCAGGAGTTTAATGGCTTCTTAGGACAAAAGCAATTTGCTGCTCCAATAGTAAATTCTACCAACAGTCCAAGAATTTTGGAATTATTTTCCAGATGATGGGAATAATTTAATGTCTCAAACTGAGTGGTTCAGATGACAGGTATTTCCTTCCCTCCACTGTCAAATGGAATTTCAGTTGATATGCAGGTTTGCCTTTCTGCAGAAGGAAATCGGTCTTACGGTAAAAGTTCAATGAGCAGAGACAAATATTATACATTTTGCAGGTCATAAAGATTTCTGTATTTTTTAAAGCACTTGCTTCTTGAAAAAGAATTCTCCTAAGCAGAGCAATGATTGAAAGATCATTCAGAAAAAGCACAAATAAATTATTTAAATACTATATCCCTTTTTTTGAGAGGATACTGTAAAAGGGGAAAGAACAGAACTATGATTATCTTACAAGGGTGACATGTGAGAATAATTTTTTTTTTCCCCAATTTAAACTTAAAAATTTGCAGGAGATAGGAGGGGTCAGTACTTGCAACTCCTGACTTTTCCTAAGCCCTGCTAAGCACATCTCTAGTACAATGTTTATTCTTAATTTAGAGTTTACAGTCCAGAACTTTATCTCCTACCTTGGGCAGATCTCTTACATGATGCCTCTCTGTCCTTCTGCTGAAGGGCAAGAACTGTGTGTTTGGACAAATATTAATGATGTATAACAGTTAATCTAAATCATGCTGTAAAATTCTTTAGAAGAAATTGTATATTCACCACACAGTTTCCTGTAGGGAAATTCATCTCTTCAAGGACATGACTCAAATGGGTATGGTGTTCAAACTGACAAAACAGAGTGCACTTTCTGCACTGGCTGGGCTCCTCTATATTTAAGGAAAACCAACACATATTGGACACTTGCAGGAAAATAGCATTGTTGCTGTCTACCACAGTACCTCTCCAAACCTGAGAATCATAGAATCATGGAAAGTTTTGGGTTGGAAGCAACTTTGATCATCTCATTCCAACCCCCTTGCCATGAGCAGGGATGGCACCTACCTGATCAGTTTCTCCAGGAATCCCTATCCAACCTGGCCTTGAACACTTCCAGGGATCTTCCCTCTGCTCCCCTGAGTTCTCCTGGGTGCCATGGAGAAGATGGGACACAGGGCTGCCCTGTGGCTCAGCTGGGGTTAAATGCTGGAGGCAATGTTCTGCACAGCTGAGCCCGAGCAGGGGCCCAGGCAAGGCACAGCTCCCGCTCCCAGATCCTGGCAGACAAAGCTGGGGTCCCGTGGTGCTCCTGCACATGGACAGAAGGAAGGACTGCACTCTCATTTGGCTTCTGAAGGCTTCAGCAAACCTCCCTGTTGCAGTAGGACATGAAATAAAGATGCTTGACTCCAGTCAGCAGGCAGAAGAGAATCAGAAGGCTTTATTTACAATTCATTCAGCCTTTTTATATAATCCTGTGCTAAAAAAGCATATTATTGTTCCATAGGATTGACACCTCTCTCCTTTGGTTAAGTGACAGAAATAGCAAACAACACCTGGGAGAGGGGTTGTTATGGAAATGAATATTGTTTACACAAAGTTGTTTTGGAAAAGGAGGAAAACTGTTGAAAGTTTCCCTTTGAAGAGCTAGCAACTCTCAGGCTCAGAAATGTCGGGCCCACACCTCCCAAAGCAGGGCTTGGCACCTTGGGGACATGTTACAATTTGCAGTAATAACCACGTAATGGTTTTTAGAGAATATGCACACAGTTTCACAGGTGATATACAGCACCTTTTGTTCTAAACTTAGTTTACTTATTTGATTCAACAGAGGGTTTTTATAAGTTTCTTTTGTTTATAAGTGTCTCCTTCCAGGGATCCTCATTCATCAATAGTTTCAGCAGTAATTCTTAGAAATTTAAAGATAAATCCATCCTGTAGGTAAATTCTACATAAGAGGGAATAGAATTACAGAGGGATGCAGAGTATCTTTTAAAGCTAGTTGTCTTTGTTCAGTTTGTCATAGGAGTGAAAAAATACCAATCTCAGGAATGTAGTTCCTTTATTTAAAAGGAAGCTGGGTCACTCAGATTAAATAATTTCAATTAATTGAGCCTTCTGTCTTTCTTTTATTTGAAAAATATCAGTAGACTTCATAGGCTGATGAACATTGGCAATTCACTCATTCAAGTTATTATGGTTATCAGCAATATCTTTCCTTCAAAAATCAGTATTAAATGTGCCTGGGAATCCTGAGCCTGACTGTATAGAGGGAAGAACCTTTGAACCTTTCCTGGCTGCACAAATGCCAAGGGCTGGAGGTGTCCCTTGCACAGGATGAGCAGTCTAAAGAGAGGTTAACACATGAAGAGGGAGAGTTTTACAGCCAGAAGTCAGCCCCAGCTCAGGAGTCTAAAGCCAAAGCTGCCAGATATGGTGATGCAGACATAAAATGAAATTTAATATTTTAATCCAAAGTACTAATCATGTTTGCCTGCAGAAGAAGGAACACTTCAAATATTGCACAATTTGACTTTATTGAAAAATACATCAGTAATTTTAAGTCACAAAAGCCATTTCAAGTATCAGTACCTAAACAAAACTTCAGATTTGGACCTTCACTTCCACATGAATACTGAATTAAACTTTCCAAGAGCCCTTTTAAACCTTTATCTCCAGTCCTCTGTAATTTTACAGCATTTTCTTTTTCTTTTTAGAACTGACCCTTTACATTTAAATTGCGAAAGGTACTTTTAATACACTGCTCTACACTGTGACATTTTAGTGATGAGAATGCCAAGGGACATTGGCTTTTATTAGAGAAAAACAGCAGCCTTAGAGCCAGAATATGTTTTTCTGGTGTTCCATTTTAGAAAAGTATTCTCATTCTGGCTTAGATATTCTGAAAGCAATTGAGATAGATCACATAAGTGGGAAAAAAAGAGATCTTAGGCTGTGTTTCAGCTTTATTTCTTCTACTTTTTTTCACCTCTGTTTCTGCCTTTGCCCAGCCAGAAAAGAGACAAGCTCTCCAGGGAAGCTGTGATCTCTAGTGTTACAATTCCTAACTCCATAGGGCTTAATTCTTCTGTAGCATGTATTTACCTTACACTTTTGAAATATTTGAGATAAGTTTTCCCCTAAGAAAATGCAGATCTTTTGCAGTTATAGTTTATTTCAGGAAATCAAAGCAATGTATTCATATGGATCTTTGACAGATACTCCTGACTGTTTTCTAGTGAGAACAGTAGATAAAGAAAAAAAGATTCAAATATGATCCAACATGATTCAATACATTCTGCCCTAATTCCATACCATTTGAAGAAAACAAAACAAAAATCCCTATTCTGCTCACTAAAAAGCAGTGTAATTTGTATGAGGGCTTCACCATCCCATAACTGTTCTGGTGGATCTTGTGCATGTGAGGATGTAGTGATCTGCACACACCATGTGAACATCTAAGAACTACACACATCACTTGCACTGACAAAATTGAAATCTCAGCATGAGTTAAGGTTTCAGGATTAGGTTTGAGGAGTTTCACAGAAGAAAGTTCATCAACCTTTGAAAGGTTTCCCATCCCTTTTCAGCTTGAGAGAGGAGGATTCTGATGTACACCACTTTCAAAAGGGATCACAAATAACAAGTAACACCTCCCTTGTTGTTTGAATGGTGAGATATTCCTGTTACCTGTAATCAATATTTTGAAAACCGGGTTCTTTTTTACAAAGATCCTCTGTCTCTCTCCTACCCTTTCAAAAGCAAGCTGCAAACATAAAATGCTTGCTGTCATATGTTAATAGGAACAGGGGATACCTTTTAATTCTAATTTTCATTAAGTTTTATAGTAAATAATGGAGAGGGAAATCTTAAATATTTATTCCCTAATTGATTTTATAGGCTATGCAGTCACAGGAATAATAATTAATTTAACAAGTCATATCACATAAGGTCAGTAACAATTATTAGCTGAAACTAAAGCAATTAATATCAATAATTTAAATAAGTAAGTTAATCGTGTGACAAAGTTCTGCCACCATTGGTCACATGGATTAGTATCATTTCCCTCAGGAAGCAGTTACTATGGGACAAACTACACTACAGTTATTCCCTGTTCTGCATTATCCTTGTTGGCAAAATCCAAAAAAATATTCAATCACTTTTGATACAAATGCAGGAACCTCTATGCTGTACTGCAGGATTCTAGAAACAACCACATCTACCTCTTACTAAGAGGCCTGTGAGAAACAACAGGTTCAAACACAGGAAAGCTGAGGAGATGCCCTAACTGAAGATCTTTGTGTCTCTTTAATTGAATATTTTTGTAAAAAGTGAGAAATATGAGAAGAGCTGTAAAGATTCAGCTGCATATTAAAAACTGATGAGTTACAAAGCTCAAGTAAAAAAGAAAAATAGTATATGAGAGCATCTCACCTTCTATTTCTGCTACCTCTGCAGTGAAAATCAGTTCCTGCTTGGATATGAGGAATGTGACAGGAGCTCAGTCCCATGGACTTCTGGTCAGAGGCAACATCTGTAAGCAAAATTTCTAGCTGCTTATTCTGAATGTTTAGATATTCATTCTTGGTTTTTAAGGTGAAAATAAGTTTTGTTTAAAGTAGGGTCATTTTCCAAGGGCAGTGCCTGAACAAATCCCAGCACTTCAGAACTTGTACTGTGTCTCTACTCCATCAAGAACTGTGGCCTCTGGGGAATGAAGACAAGCCTAGAGATGTGTTTCACAGATGCATATTATGAAGAATGGTGCATTAACAGAAAGCATTCCCTCACAGTTAACATCATTACAGACACACTGAGATTGGCAGGTATACTGCTTAAAGCCAAAATGTTCTCACCTAAATCACCTCATTCTCATTACAGTTCTGCTTGTTGACAGGCTTTGTTGAAAAATTCTCCTCATACTTTGAAAGGAAGGTGTTGTAGCAGAGTTAGGAAATAGCTTATAAATAACATACTGAAGTGCCTAGGCCCTAGTAAAAAGCAAGTATTAAAGCAAAGTTCTGTGAGAAAAAAAATCAGTTTTGTAAAAAAAAAAAAAAACAAA
>WEIU01021324.1:43862-103120 GCA_013389925.1 Aegithalos caudatus
TTTTTTTTTCTAGGATAGGATATACTCAGCTTGTTTTCTCTCAGCTTGGTACAAAGCAGATCTTGCTACTTTAGGATTAGACCTAGGAACCTCTTCCTGAAACAATTTTAGATATGGATGCAGTGTTTCATCTTTTTATCTTTCAGAAGAGAAATGTATTCAGCAATACTGAAACATACAATATACATATTATATAGAAAATGGATCTTTCCAACATGTATTAGATTTTACTTTAAAATTTATAACCTTTCACTTAGAAAATATGAATGAAAGACCTTTTTATTTGATTTAAAAATAATTTTTAAAATAACCTGGTTTTAATTTTGAATCAAAATCTGTTTCTGCTTATTTTGAATTGACAGAATTGTCCTCACCTAAACAAAATATTTGCACAACTGCAGCATTAACCTTCCAGCAGTACAAGTCTTATGCTGTCAGTGAAACTTTTGTGTTGTAGTATCTACATGGACAGCAGGTCCCAAGATACAAATTCTGGCTGAAAGCAGAACCAGAACTTGGATACTCTATTTCCCTTAGCTTCCCTCCTCATCTGCAATTTTTTTATCCCTCCTTACTCCTCTTAATTCTCCTTTCATTTTCCTAATTCCACTTTCTCTTCCCCATTGCCATTTTACTCCATGGCATTCAGATCTCTTGCATTCAGATCTCTGCACATTTACATGTGGCTTTGTGTTTAGCACATTCTAGGCTGTCAGTAGAAACTGTGAGTGCCCAGTCTACATCTTACTGGATGTAAAAAACCCTGGAAGAGCTTAGGATCATGGCTCTGTGAAAAAACTGAACTGCTGTACTGTAGCTCCTGGGTAAATTAGAATCCTAGCAATCTCTGGAGGAGCCCCAGCTTCCCAAATCAGCTACCCCTTAGCTTTGACTCATCAGCCCAGTCAGTGAAGGTTGACCAAAGGGTATTGTCATGTTGGCACTCCTTTGAAAGCTACTCAAAGATCACCAGACTTATTTTAATCTTTTGCTTTGTTTTTATGCATTTTAAATTCTGACAACCTATAAATTGTTCTATTGCAGAATCATTAACAAAATTCTATTCCTATATTGCACCTGCAGGCAACCCCATGAATTTCACCTGAATCTTGGAGACAAACCCATGACCTGCTGAATTTCAAATGTTCAAAAAGTGAAAGCAGAAATAAAATGTTATTGCCTCTTCTTTAGCTGATCATCTCTGAGTTATAACTCATGAGAAATGTGGAGAATGCAGAAGGGATATCAGAGCTACACCACTCTGGTCACATCCTGCACATCCTGCCAATACTGAGTTTCCATGTTGCACCTCTCTGTCTTTTTAAAATGTATTTTATTTAATGCCTTATCTTTGTGTAATTTTTAAACCTTAAATTCTGTAGGTGTTAGTTTTCTCTGTCTCACAATGTTACTTCTCCCTTAGCTTGCTCTGGCCTGTGAAGTTTCCCAAGGCTCTTTGAACCCTTTAGCAATGCCCTCTAAGGTGTGAGCCACAGTTCCAGCAGTGTAGTGTCACCAGCAGCTGAGACAAAACTGAGGGGAGGTGGCAGGGGACTGAGACCCTCGTGGGTTGGATGCTGCCAGAGGAGGCAGGAAACTTGAAACATAACCATAGCTTAGAAAAACACAGATGACAAATAGGGAAATGAAATGAAAAATAGTGTTAGGGAAGGGAAAGTAGTGACAAGATTTCTCCACATTGGTTTTTTCCTCAAGTCATTCTTCTTGAGTCTATATTTGCATTAATCCACTGATTACAAATATTGGTTTGCTCAGAACTTAAGAAGCCAATCCATGCTGGATTTCACAACTGAATAGCATTCATGATATAAGAAAATAAGCCTGTAGACTCCACCACAAGTCTCTCAGTTCAGTTAGGCAGTAGCTACAGAATTTTATAGGACCCAGCAAAAAGGATGTGAGAGGCTGTTTGTTTCTGGCAACCACAGTGCAATGAATGAACAATAGAATCAACTCAAAACTTCTGGTAAAATTATAAAAGCCATTACTTTCAAAGATAAAAGAATATCTGAATTAGATGATTGACAAGAGATATCTTGGCAGTATATTCTAGCTTAATACACTGGAATCTTACAGCTATTTTCAATTATAAAACACAGCTTGAAAGTGCTATTATGGATAAATTGATTTTTATCACCTTTTTTAAAAAAAAACAACTTAGAATACCTATTTTAGTAATGTAGAAAAAGAAATTTAATATTTCTGGCACAGTTTGGTCTAATGTCCAGAATTTACATTATAACCTTGGATGACTAAGTTCATGACTAGTACATCAATCTGTTTTAAATTTGGAGCACAGGCATATTTCACAACCATGTAGAAACTGCACAAACCATCAGAAGTTATGCAGAAAGCTGAAGTCTGAATATAATTTCCTATGCTCAGTTGTTCCTACTAAGGAACAACTTTTTCTCTTTTTCTGTGAAAAGAAAATAAATCTCAAAGAGAAAAACTTAAAAGGAGACTAAAGGATGAGATGGAGCACATGGTATGGGGCAGGAAGAAGAATACAATCCATGTTAGCCAAAAAGTGTAGTCAAAATAAATATAATCAAGTTTTTTGTTTTTTTTTTGTTGTTTTTTTTTTTTTTTTTAAGATGGTCATCTTCATACACATAAGGGATTGAAATACTTTTTTTTGGGAAACATCACTAAATAGTTCTTGCCTTTAAATGCAGCTCCCAGATGGATGGAGTTTGCCAGATCTGTTGAATAATGCACATATTCATTCAAAACACTGAGCATATTCCTGGGAAAGATTTTGTTAGGTCTGTTAACTTTTTGGTTTATTGTTCTGTGCATTTGCTGGCTATAGCCTGCCATGTGCCAAATGTCATTCAGAAATTGCTGCGTGTTAGTAGAGCATGAAATTTTGTTTGTCTGCAGCTCATATCAGTTTATTGGTTCTGCAGAATTATTGTGATTTCTTGAAGATGAAAAGCAGTACACATAAGTGATAGTCTCTTTTATTCATCTAAAATATCAGGTCTCTTGAGTCCAGTTATCCCCTATTTGACTACATCTCTGTTTAAAACTGATTTCTTCTCAATTGCCACAATAAAAATTTTTTTGCATAATTTACTGAAAACACCACCTGACAGCCTGTGATATCACACAGCCAATTTCAGCATTGTAGCCTCTCGTCATAAGGGATGAGTGTTCTCTAAATCCAGCATTTAACATGTGTGGTCCTCAGGCTTGTAGTTCCCTTGGCTCAAACACCTCCTGTTCCAGTGGAAGGAACAATGCTAAGGACAAATGCTTGCTAAACTTTATGAGTCCTGTGTGGGCTTAAATGTGATGGAACAGATGCAGTTGTGCTGCACGGGTACAGTCACTGGCCATGGCTAGGAGGATTGCTTCTGCACATCTCTGCTTTTGTAATGACTCATGCCTGGAATGGACTGCACAAGGTGCAATCTGTTTCAGTAGTGCCAAAGTGAAAAGAACAGATCTGATGATATTCTGCAGATGTCCACGGAAGGGGAATGATTCTCTCGGTGGAGCTGTCTGATCTAACAGATGAGGCTGGATGGGGACCAGAAACAAATCATGCTTTGAAAAAGGAGTAATGACTCGTTGGCATAAACTGTCTTGGGAAGGAGGAAAGGTGAGACTTCACAAAAACTGAAAGACTGAATGAATATATATTTTTTCAAAACAATTAAATTACATCTATATTTTAAAAATAGCTTTTAAAAAAGGTCTGAAACAGGAGCTCTTTAACTTACTGTTAGAAATAAACTGACTTCATTTATAGAGTCTGCACAGCAGTTAAAATGATGCTTACTGACCATTTTCTTTCAATTTAACTTTATCCTCCCCCCCTGAGAGAAAAAAAAAGGCCATCTATATGCTGGCTAACGTGGTACACTTCTGTCACAAGAAGATTTTACACCAGATTTTGTTTCTCTATTCAAATTATATGCCTTATTACAAGTAAAAATTATGAAGTGAATGTAGTGAAAGCTCTGGGTATCTTTGGAAGGATGTTGCAGTAACTTAGACAAGTTGGTAAGTCTGGCATAAAAATATAGGGTTTCCTGATCAGCTTTTTATTACTCCTCTGTCAAACCAAGCATGGCATGGCACTGAGCAGAAAGGTCATCCTTTAATGAATATCATTCAAGATGCTTTACATGCTTATTATCCTCTCAATTCTCTCCATCATGGAAAACACTGCTTTATTGCTATTATTACATATTCACAGCTTATTTATCAAACAGAATGAATCTGGAATCTGTTATATAAAGCAAGAAATGCAGTACCTGAGATGTATGATGATACCTGACATCCTATTTCAATGTCATACAAAAATCCCAAATCGATGTTTTGTATCCAAGAAATTACAGAAGCTTTTTGCATTCAAAAAATTATTCCTTCACGTTCTAAGGAATTCAGTTTTCATTGCTATTTTTCTAATTTCTGACATATAATTTTTTTCATGCATTAAACCTCCCTTTGAAGTCATGAAAATTCTTCATTCCAAAAACAAGAGCACATTATAATTATTTTTTTTCTTATCTAAGTCTTGTTTTTGTGTCAAAATGATAAGCCTGCTTTTATGATCACATTGAAACTTCATTTATCATTGCTCTGCAGCAACAGATGGGAAAGCTGGAAGTGACAAGAGCATGCAGCTGTAAAGCCTTGTGCTTGAGATGGGACAGAGAACAGATTTTTTGGTTTTTAAATTAGGAAATGGTGAATAATGAGCGTATAGAATTCTAATCTGTCTAAAGCATTTAAGTACAATTGTGTGCTGCCAGGATTTTTGGCAACTATTTTTACTAACTGCTATTTAATGCATAAGTAGGGTGACATGGTATTTCGTAGCATGGCTGAGAAGATAATAAAATGTCTGCTTGAGTTCCTCCACCTCTCCTCTCCCAGAGTGAAACAAACAACAATTTTTTGGTTGTTTTATTGTTGATGTAGATATTGCTTTCAGTCAAACATTCAATGACAAAATCAGTTCAAGTAAAATCAATGGTAAGGATCAGTAGAGTGGCTTTTGATTATTAATCACACTATCTGGTTTACCTCTATACCAAACTGTCAGGGCCCAACACACTGATTCTCCATTGCAGAAAACATTAAAAAAAAAGTAATTGATTTTTTTCACACAGCTGTGTGTTCTCTTAGCATAAGCTTTTTTATTTACTAGTTTATTTCACCTGTCCTGCTACAAAGCATCCACAACATTCCATTCCATTCCATTCCATTCCATTCCATTCCATTCCATTCCATTCCATTCCATTCCATTCCATTCCATTCCATTCCTCTCCAATCTTTTAAAATTTTTATTCAGGTACATTAGATTTAATCCCAAGTATTCACTTCCTCCTCAGGTGGGTTTCTGTTTACACATACAGAGGCAGAGAACAGATGGTCTTGCTGCTTAACAAGATCTTTCCTCTAAGAACCCGTACAAAGAGAATAATATTTTTGACCATAATGAAGAGTTGCTTGTGGGAAATGAAGTGTACATTTGTAACATCCATCTTATGCAGCCTTCAATAAAAATACTGAGACTTCAGGTGTCTCACTGTGTAGCTAAATGCAAAAAGTGTCAAAAAGAGAAAACTGTGAGCTGGGATCACTGAATGTCACCTGTGTGTGTGGCAATTTGGGAGTGTGAGTGAAAGCATTTACAGATGATGCTATAAATTACATATAGTTATTGTATCTACTGTAGATCACAAATATACATACCTACACACACACTATAGCTGTGCAGTAAATTTCCACTCACAGGGAAGGGTAATGCAGCAATCTTTGCATCAGTCAGATGGGCTGGATTTTGCTCTTCATTTCCATTTGCTGTCAGGGCTGTGCCGAGGAGAGCCCTGCTCCTTCAGAAGGTGCTGCTGGCTTTCATGGCAGAGAGGGACACCCCAGCACAGGGCTCAGGACAGAGTGAGCACTCAGATGAGCTTTCTGACAGCAAGGACAGGCTCAATATCTAGGAAACACTATTTTCTCCCTCCTCCTTGTACACTTGTTTTCACAACTGATTCTTTACTTTTTAAGTCTGATGTTTTTCTTAAATTCTAGGCACATCACCTAATTGGAATTCTTTTATTTATACTGAAAGAACTCAGAAGAAATTCAAAGCCTTCTTTATTACATCTCTCCAGGACAAGCTTTCCCTTGGCATCTAATGCCAGCCTTTCACAAACACAATTTTACCCTGTTGTTCTTAGTCTCAACAGTCCACAACAAGGAACAGGAGGTTTGGAGGTGTAGCAGTAAACAGGCACTTTTTTGCATACAGCACACAAACATAACTGCTGTCTCTATAACTGCATGTAAAAAAAAAAAATTACATTCTCCCTGTGCAAGTAAATTTAATGCCAAGTAGGAAATGTGCATCACTTGACATGACAACTCAAAGGACACTGCCCCAAGACACCTGCAAACTCTGACAAGACAATGAGAGGTTGGAAATGTCTGCCCAGTCCAAAGACAGTGCTGCAAATTCACTGATGAACACAGCAGGTGTAACTGGATGGGTAAGTCTTCCCCCTCCCACATCTACCCATTTCTCACAACAACAGCAGAAGAGAACAGAGAGAGTGGAAAATTCCAGGGGGGAAAAAGGACAAAGAAACAGAAGAAAACAGGATTTTTGTTCTCTATATTGTCAACAGTTTGAGCACAGAGGGGGAAATAATAATTTATTCTTATTACATAAAGGAAAAGAGAAGGTAAATCTCTAAGTCAATTCCTCAGCACAGAGCAAGAGTGATAGTGATCAAATGTGATCATTATGCACTTTGATGTTAAGAGTACTTTTTGTACCTATTCACGCTCTCTGAACAAATTCAAACTGAACTCAGGTATTCAACACTATCATAGAAGCTATTATCAATAATATGGTTTCATTCATGTAAGAAATTTGATGCAATTGTCTCTGTATCATTTAAGAAAGAGTCTATTTTGAAGTAATTTTAGTGTTGTCTGTATGTGTAAATAGCTGTCAAAGAAAACACAGGTAGTTGACTTTGTACTGTACATCTTCCACCACTAATATTTGGTCAAGACTGAGCACATTTAATTAAATTTGTGCAATAACCTTCTTCCATTGTCCACAGAGAGAGCTGGAATGAGTAAATTGAGTGGAGCATCAGGGATGGTTCAATCAACTTCCAAGAAATGGAATGAATGCAAGAGAAATGAGGACAAGCTGAACATTTCCCTGTGTTATCAGTTTTCACCAGGCTTTATTTTCACACAGGGACAAAATGCCATTTGTCTTGGGTGAACAAGTGCAGCATAAAAGTGGTTGGGAGCTTATACAAGCCTCACTCCTGCCTCTGCCCAGACTGGCATATTTAAGCCCATCACAAACTGCTGGCAGAGGATCCCATTCTGGAGTTCAAACCACAGGCACAGGGCACAGGACATTTACTGGGCTACAGGAACTGTGAAGCACTGTCTTGATCCAGACCTTACACTGTGGATGTAAAATGAGT
Organism: Aegithalos caudatus; assembly: GCA_013389925.1. Taxonomy (NCBI): domain Eukaryota; kingdom Metazoa; phylum Chordata; class Aves; order Passeriformes; family Aegithalidae; genus Aegithalos; species Aegithalos caudatus. The sequence goes on from WEIU01021324.1 coordinate 51,362, forward strand.
TATAGTTCCAGACCTATCAGTCAGGACTGAGGCCATCTCCTCCCTCTGTTAGCAGAAGGTTTTCCTGGCCACCTCTCACACCCCAAGGTGCACCTGCAGCAGCTCTGCTCGAGGCCTGTTGGCACTTGACTTCACAAGGGATCACTCACACTTGCAGGTGGTGTCAGCAGCCCCCAAGCTACCTGTCTAATGACTGTTGAATGGGAAAAAGTGATAGATTTCACAATGAATACTCTGTGACAAGAGATGTAATGTGATGGGTTTCTGGTGACAGTACATCAGTGTGTCATAATTCTGAATTCTGCTTTTGAACTGAGTGTTGCAAAGTAACCAAAACAACCTTTTCTCTTTATGTTTTCTTCATCCTTTTTTCTCCTCCCAGTTATTGAATTCATGAGTACACTAAAGGAAAAAAAAAAAAAAAAGTTTGCTCTTCTAGCACTACTAAACAGACCAACCACAGTTTTCTTTACTTCACAGAAGAAGAGGTATATGAATCCTACATGGAGATAATAAAAACGTACTCAAGATATTGCTCGGTTTTTCAGGAAGCCAATAAGTATTAAATTCACAGATAAGGAAACTGAGGCCAAAATCCATACTCCACTCCAGCTACAGTACCAAAGTGCTCTTAACCAGCATCAGCCACTCTGTTAGCTATTGCTATACTCAACCCTGATTCCTCACTGGAGTGCCACTGTAACAGGCATACTCTAAACAACATCTTTTGCTGAAACCCTCCCCACAATTCCCTAATGAGTCAAAGACCGTGTTGCACTATAGATGTTTTGTTTCAAAATAGCTTTTCTCAATAACTCCTAACAGGGAAAGACTTTTTCTGCTTTTCTGTCTGGCATCTTGGGGGGATGTTGGAAGATGAGCTCATGGCCATGCAAGACTCTTTACCATGTCACCTATAGCAAAGCTGTGGGAAGGAGAGAGGGATGATTTAATTTTCCCTCAGAGCAGGAAGAACACGGCACCAGCTGGTGGCTCCATACTCCATCAGCAGCACTAAGGTACTGCAGACCAACACCAAAGGCAGTGGCAGGAAGGAGTGATTCCCATCGTGGCCAGATAATGGACAAAGATGAAAGGCAGCAATGTAGGGGATTTTTCACATGGATCTTTAAAATCAGGATCAAATGTTTTCTCCTGGGCAGATGGCATCCTGGGCCTCTGCAGGAAATTCTGGCAGCTTTCCTCATCCTTTTTTTCCCCTTCTTTCCTTTCTGCAAACACCTTTTCTTTACTGTACAGAGTACCAGGAATACACAGCAAAGTGCCTGGCTGAATGTAGCAGGGCACAGGAGAGGCCAAGTAGGATCGATTCAAACCTTGTGGGGGCTCCCATGAGGCTCCCCTGCCTCCCCTTGCAAGTAGGGATGCTTCTCTGGTGCTTTCTGCCTCACACTTGAGAGCTTTTTCTTACCCACCCTCATCATAACCTGCTGAGATCTCCTGTCTCTCCTACTCTTAATTAGAGCCACACGTGTCTTCAATGTCAATTAACCAAACTCTGATGTTTCCAAAGCAAAGTTCTCACATTTGTTTAATGGCTCTCATTTGTTTTAATAGTCCAGCCATATTCTGCTTAAATTGGAGAGAATCCCTCCATGGCTCACCCTGTGCTGAGAGCGATCAATAACCCAACAGGAAGGGAAATGTGGACTGCATTCACTTTTCTTTAAGGCAGGGAAAATGTGAGCTCAGCTGCTCAGGCAGTGGAGCAGCAGCTTCAGCTACACTGTGCTGTCAGCACCAAGCCATCACCTGTCAGTCACTGACACTTTGGGAGAAGCCATGCTAATTTGTTACACCGTGGGCTGCACCCTGGGAGTCTCATGCAATACTGAGACTTTCACAACCCTGACACATCAGAGCCCAGGACTGCGCCGCAGCTCATCAGAAAAAATAATTTAAAATAAAGTTTTATCAGAGAGGTATGTCTTCTTAGAAAAGGCTCTCTTACCCTCCTTGGAATGGGTTTCCTTCTCCTTCACTTTATGTCTGTTCCTCGACAGTGGTCCCATAGCAGTATTATTGGTCTGGGTCTCAGCTCTTGCATATCCATCCAGTGTGAGGGGTCTGGGGCCAAGCAGAAGCCACAGCAGATTTGATCAGGTAATCTCAGTGGGGTTAAGGATGTTTCTATAAGACTGAACTCAGCTTCCCTCCTTTCATTCCCAAGTTGTGCCTCACTTACTCTAGGACCTATTCCCAGCCCACATCTCCTTCAAAAGATGAGGAGAAGAAGGTTTTGCTGCAAAGTGTTTGCAGCTGGATCCCGGGCAAACCAAAGTAGTTCCAGAGATGTATAGTTCTGACTCTGGTTTCAGGAAGGTGTCTCTCTTTGCCCTTTCTAGAAGAACATTTTCTGTTGACACCACACAATAATAAGGGTAGATTAGATTAACATAAGAAATTATTTCTTCATTTCACAGCCACATAGAAGAGGAGCTTTCCCTTTCTAAGCGCTGGAAGGATGCAGACAATAAGTGGCATTCACCAAGCTCAAGTGAATTTTAAGAGGAAGGCAAAGCTCGAGCCCTGCAGTCCAGAAAAGACCAGCAAAACAGCAGAGCTCACAGAATGAGCAGACTTTGCAGAGCTACATTTCAAACTGTGTTGCAGCTGGCATTTTACTGGGATTAACCTTGCCTTTTTTAGAAAAACGAAGAGGCTTCACTGTCTTTGTTCTCCTTGATGGACTCTGCACATTGCTGCAGAGCAATGACCACTCTTCTGACATACCAAAGAGCAGAGAAACCCAGGCTTTTCATTAGTACATTTGTGTTAATACTTTTATATAAATGCTAAATGGAATAAGCTTTAAAGGGGTCTTGAAGATGTAGGTGCAGTTGTGGTACAAAAGTAAATATATGTGGTCTTGATTACTCTTTTTGGACATAATGAATATGGATATTTGTATACAACTGTAGGTAGGAAATACATTTCGTGATTCCTCTCCATGATGTGCAGATTTAAAATTGTGTGCTCAAGTAATCTTAGGAATTTGACCACAATTTCTTAACAGTCTCACATATCTGCTTATATTTCTAAAGGTGTTGGCTTCACAGATCTGTTGGGGGGGGGTGGGGAAAGCACCAAAAACCAACTTCAAAATGCAGGACTACTGACAATTTATACCTAAATTTCTTTATAATTAATTTTTTGTGTCATTCTTACTCACAATGAGCCTAATTGTCAAGTTGAAAAAAACTATATAAATGATGGAAAAAGCAAAGCTGAAATTGTTCAGGGACTTTAAATACACCAATGCCTCTTATTTAAAGAAATGCTCACAGATTTAATGGCAGACAATGTCTTCTTTCAACAGACATTGTTCTTTCATTTGATTTTCAGGCTGTCATGTGAAAGGAGTGCTCATAATCCAGCTGATCAGGAGGGGCTCCTTTGAAGGCTATGATCAAGCAAATGGACTTAAGCTACAGCAGCTTTGACAAGACTCCCCCAGCATGATAGGCTGATGTAAGGTTGTGGCTCTTGTGGTTGTAAAGTCCCATGTTGATTTAGGTGCTGAAGAAAAAATTGTCTATTAGACTCTCCTATGGCTAGAGCTTAGGTGGCCTAGAGTTCTTTGATGGCATTATTAAGAGACTGACTGAACAGAATACAATACACATCAAGAATGTCAAACAGCCTCCATCTATCATGCTCTGATTTAGCTTTTCAAGATACAAGGCAGAATGACAGGAAAATGGATTTTATTTTCTGTACCAAGTCAATTAGTTTGACGCAATGAGAGTAAACCACGGTATGTCTACCTTGCACCATCCTAAAGGATTTTTCCATTATACTTCACTAAGATCATCTTGAAAAGAGCTATCAGGTTGGCAGCTGAAATGCCAGTTGTATGTCTTAGATTTGATAAACTGCATTTTTCAGAGTACAGGGAATTGCTTTTTAACCTTAAATTTGGGTTCATCTATGAGGGGTCAATTGTCTGCCAATCTTGCTGTTTTCAAGATACTGAGAAACTAAAAGGATTTTGTGTATCGTGGCTTTTTAGCAATTTCTGTGGAAAAGAAGAGAGACAGAAGTCCCCTGATGTTACATCATGAGTAAACTGGCAAAAGGTATTTGAGATGCTAAAACTGTTGTTTCTTCCTAAACTATGAAGAATTTTCAGTTACCATGGGGGAAAAGGGGAAAAAACATTGTGACATCCTTTCCTCATTCTGTTTTCATTCAAATGCAAATCTTCCATGTTTGGCATTCAATTCTAAACAGTATTTCAAATTGAATATTTTGTGAAATTTTGTCAAAGTTTGTCAACTGAACTAAGTTGCTTTGTAGATGCCAGAATATTTCATATTATTTTTGGCATTTGAGAGTGATTTTGAATCTCAGGATTCATTTATTTCTAATAAAAGAGAAAGATGAAGACTGGAAGAAGGAAAGGAAGGAATAAAATTCCAAAATTATCAACCCTAAAAAAGTAATTTTGACCCACATTTCTACATGGCAAAGCTTTCAAGGACCTTGGGAAAGACAAAAAGAATTTCTTTCCAATAAAACTTGGTCCAATAAAACCTGGTCTAATAACACCCTGGTTTATTAGACAGATGCTCTTCTGTGATGGAGCTGGCAAGAGGTCACATTAAAAAGAAAATCTCAATCAATTATAATGGCAAAGGTGATTTCTTCATTAGGCTTCTGACTTTTGGCTTTCCAGCTGTCTTTTACCAAGAGCAGGAGTCATGAAATTTTATACTTTTTTTTGAAGAGGGAGTAATAGCAATATGTCAGAGATTAGGAATTTATATCCCAATGCTCTTTCAATAAGTTCTTTATTTCTTAGACATAAATGTGAATGAACATTGGATATAAATGTTGACTTTCATACTACTGTTATTTATAGAGCTGGCTTTTCACCATATCAGGTGTTGAGGGAACCAATTCACTCTGTCATGCTTGAACCTAACAACATTGAGAAAACTGCAGTAGAGATTTTAAATGAATGGTCCTTTCTGAAGTTTTTTTAACTTGTTTTTCCACTGAGTTTTGACCTTGGTGTTTCTATCAACACTATAAGTGAATATCTGAGTTCAACTTGTTGTTTATAAACTTCTCTGATCAGGTTTGGGATAGACAAGTCATTTTTTTAAGATCTGAATTTTAAGAGAACAGCTCCAGATGGACTTCTGTACATCACAGAAAACCTTTTTAAAATTAAATTTTCCACAATGACTTTTCCCAAACAAACATTTAAAACACTAAAATTGCTGACTTTAACGCAGGTTATCAGTACATTTAAACAATGTAGTGACAGTACCAGTAGCAAGTTAAGACTCTACTACTTATGAAAAGTCAGAGCAAACAAAAAAACAACCACCCATATTTAGGTAAAAGAGAAAAGGGAAACATAAAGTTTTGTCCATAAATCTTCAGTCCGCTGTAGACTTCACATCACATTCTCACTGTTATAATAGAGAATTAATATTGGTTGCATGATTTTTTAAAAAACATTAAATATATTGTAAAGAGTCTGAAATAATGGGAGAAAGTTGTAGTTGTAGTTCCAGGGACTGGAAACTGGGGGCACATTTTGCATGTGCTGTGGATGGTGCAAATCTTGCTAAGATATTTGAAGAAAAGCTTGAAGTGAAGGGAGCCAAACTTTGTGCAATCTTGTCTCTGCTAAAAAAAGCCTGCGAACATGCAGGAATTGTCAAGCAGAACAACATTGATACCAGAGCATCTTAGCAATTAAATGAGAAAATTCAAAATCTCTCTCTCTGCTTGAGGGGATAACTACACTCACCCAGAAAGCCATTCCTTAGGATACTCCAGCCATTTGTCCCCAGTCTCCAAACCACAGCCATGTTCAAGGCTTTTCTCATGAAGGGGTGAATCAATGCATCCCAAATCATAGAGCTGTTTCATTCATGTTTCTCTCTCTCCTTGGTTTTTCCCAACAATTCCTATGAATTCCTCCTTCTCAGTTTTCTATCAGAAACGGTATCAACAGATACTCCTTCTTCATTTGTTCTATTTGATTTTGCAATAGCTCTGCAATTTAACACTGATAATCACATCTCAGTGTCTGGCTGGGCAACCTTTATTATCTTGACATCATTTTTACCATCCTTCTCTGAAGAATGGATCTTCTTGATGAGACAAAGAGATCAACAGATATTAGTACCACAGTCAATTGCTTTTGTCATGCTGTTGTAAGAAATTGGATTTTTCTCTTCCAGTGCAAATAACTCTGCAGATATTCAACAGATGTTTAATTAATAAGACCTTCCTCATGACATTCTGGGTTAATGCCTACTAAAAGATGAATAAGGGATCCTCAACCCCCTTATGACCTGCTTCTTCCTGTTCCTCCCCACTAGGCTACACAAGATAAAGTCAAAAAGTGGATTTCTGAAATATACTTCTCCCTGTACAACAAAAATGGGTCCTAAAATGTGTGATGAACTTGGCAGATTCACTGTCATCTTAAAAAAATTTAAATGAGCTCCCAAAAAGTACCTTTATGTCATGATACAAGGATTGTAAAAGCTAACCAAAACTGATTGGTGCTAGACTGAAGAGAAAGTTTCCACAACAATTGGCCACTTAAAGGGTATTCTCTGCATGTTTTGAGGAAGCCAGTACATCACTGTTTGGGTTTGGTTTGTTTTGTGTTGGGGTTGCTTTCTATTTGGCCTGAGTTTGTTTAGGTTTTTTGTTTTGATTTTTTTTCCCAATAGGCTATCTGGAACTGAATATTGGAGACTTGAGTTAATTCTAAATTGGATTATTCCCCAGTTTAATCTTCTTGTCCTATCAAGGCCATAGCATAGCACACTACTGTTAAACTGCTCAGACCTGATGTAATCTTCCCTATGCTGCAGTAGCTGTTAATCCATAAAGGAAATTCCTTTTGTTCATTTAGTCACTACAGCACAAAGCATCTTCTTTCAAAAGGCTGCCTCCAAAATCTGTAATGTTCAAGAGAGATGTAAATGGTTGCCTGAAGCATTAGCTTTCATTAAACCTTATAACCCTGGAACAAAGGCACTCAGGAGGAAGCTATTGATAAAACAGGAAAGATTTTTCTATTACAGATACTGTGCAATAGAGACAGAAAGAGACATTCAGTGATTTTTCTAGCAAAGTTTAATTTATTTGGAGCCAGAAATTATACTAGATAATAAGGGGATACAGAACAAAAGGATGTGATCTAGGCATAGCCAGCATGTGATCTAATATAACAGAAAACTGGAGATTGTTTTCTGATATTCTGGATTACTAATTCTTTAGTGCAATGAGGTGACTACATATGAAATAAGAAATGGATTTCTGCTTTACACAAGGCACTTCAAAAGGAGGAGCCTGATATAAAGCCCACTAGAACCCAGGGACAGACAGAAGGACAATTTCAGATAGCCCTCTAGATTTTAGACTCCCCTATCCAAAAATGCTCACAAATGGAACTCATGGAGCCTAAATCCATGATTTTTGTTAGAAAATCCTTGAAATGGTATTTGTCAGTTCTCAGCACTGAGCCTTAAAGCTGCATATGTCAGTAGACAGGCAGAGGCCAAAGTGGGTTAGAAGGTACTGATCTGTCCTGTGGCTTACCCATGATTCTGAAAAAAAAATAAAATGGAGTAACAACACACCAGGGTAGGGTTACCCAAAGCAATACTTGAATTACTCAATTCTAATACACCTGGAGTCCCCTTCAAATACTGTTTTTAAGTGTGATGATAAGAGTACCCACTTAGGTGTAACTACACTGGAGCATCAGAGTCTAGAAATTCAGGTCCAGATAACAGAAAGCAGCAGATGTAATCTCTAAGGTAAACAGAACATTATACTTAGCAAAAACAAAACAACAGTTGTCAGAGAGAATGAAGAGAAACTGATAATCTGTGAAACAGTTTTTGAATTATTTACCACTGAAGAAACTTTTTTTGCAAGATCAGCATCGAAGAAGAGACATAATGGATGGTTTGGAGAAACCAAAGATATTTTATAAACGTAGGCTCAAGCATTTGATCTACTATTCTCATACACATAAATCATGTGAAAGAAAGAAAGATGAAAGAAAGAAGAGGGAGATCAACACAGCTTCTTTGACAGCACCTTTTTTACAGAAAATTTCCTGGCTGCAGGATATTATTCCCCATGGGGACAGCATCCACTGTGTCAGGTAGCAAAAGAAAAAAAAAACAAAAAAACAACAAACAAACTAATTGAATTAGATGAATTTACTGCTCTCCCATGCCAAGGTCCACAGTCAGAAGCTGGTGTGAAAACTTCACACACTGACATGCATTGATAACTCACTGGTAATTCATTGGTAGCTGGAGAGGCCTCAGAAGGAGCTTCTTTAAGCTGGTGCACACATGGTCATTCATTTAACTAAACATCAGCCAACACAAACTTTGGAAAGAAACCCAGATATATAGATTAAAGCTGAATCACAGCCCAAAGCACTGTTCAAACATATTTAAAACCCAACACTGAGTTTGTCAAAAGTGTTGATGAAATATTGTTGCCATATGTTCTTCAAGAATATTGTCTATCCAGATCTTCAGACAAATTCCAGTCTAACTCTGAACTCCCAAGTTTTGTTAGAGAACATAGAACCAGGAAAACATATTACTGGACAGATCTGGTTGTTAATTGCTTAGAATCTCTCCCCAAAAATAGCAACAAGGAAGCTGAACCAATATTTTATACTGTTTTTCTCAGAAAGAAATAGGTTTAAAATTTTTTAAAAGAAGCATTTTTTTAAAAAGTATTTTATTTTAAGAATGGTCAATCTACAGTTTATAGGCAATGCACAGTTCAGGCACTACATAATTAAATCTTTATTTATAGAATATTTTATGTCCTGAGATGGTTTGAAATTAGTTTGTTGCAATCTGGCACAGCCACCAAAACAAGTGCAGTATTATTATTATCTCACAGCCTATCAAGCTTTTCATCTCCCAGAAGCCTGAATAATCTTATTCATGCTGAATATTATCCAGCACATTAACACACTGCTATTTCCACACAAATTGTAGCTACTGTTTTGAGGCCATAAACCTGCTGGGTTGTGAAATGCATTCTAATGGTATTACACCTTTAGAGGAAGAACGATTTTTTTAAAAATAAAAATATTTCTAGCTAGTTATAAAGCCTGAGGTTGTTTTTTGTTTTGTTTCATGTGTGTATGTGTGCTAGCAAGACTGCAAAAATCACTGTGGAAAATTCTATGCTTTATCCCATTCTTTTAAGACTATGTATATAATTTGTACCAGCCTAAGATGGTTAACCATGATGTACATATTCCAAAAGAATTTATTAACTATCTGATATAAATTTGGTTGATGGATGTAATAGATCTGCTCTCAAACTTTGGCCTATCTTCCCTGGCAGAATGCTACATGGGTTTTCCAAAATTCCCTGGAATTCAAGAGATGAGACTAGATAGTACCTCCTTCCTGAAAGAGCAGTTGCTAAGAACAAAGATCTGCAGTGTGGATCTGCAGAGAGGAAGGTGCACAGGAGAAGATAATCCTGAAGAACAGAATGAGCATCAAGCCAGAAGAAATGTATAAACACATTTCATTATCTGATGCTGCAGAAAAGAAGTTAAAGATCAGAAATGCTGATATACAAACCAAATAACCTTAATCCCCTGAAGTTTCCAGATGTAAAGTGAGCAGATTAGAAAAATTCAGGTGTAAAGGTCCAAGAAATCATATGGGAGTAGAAGCAAAGGATTATTCTGTATGAATTGGACCAGAGATCAAAACACATTTTTTGTCCTTTTCTCAGAAGCCCTTTGGTAAAATATCTGTCTTTATCTTTTAACAATTCTGGGAAAAAAAATCTTCAGAAATTCTTAACATAAAGCCAATTGTTTTGATTGTGATACTTCTTTCTGGTTCTAAAGAATAATTGCATTATCTCAAAAAATTAAGTAAACTTAGATTAAGTGGAAGTTGTATAAATTTAACTTTTCCATATCCTGTAATTTCCCAAGTGCTGAAGATATCTGAAAGAAAAAAAAAATTAACTATTTTTATTTATTTGAAAAGCATTAATGGAAGTTGGAAGGTTGGTCAATATACTCTTGGAAATAGATATTTTCCATGTACTTTTTATTGGGTTATATCTGTCTTTTCACTTGGCTACTCTCTAGTTATTTATGGAATTTCATAACTGATAAAATATACTATTTAATAAGAGGTGAACTGTTTGAAGCCAGGAATGTTTTTTCTAGATTCTCTATAGGAATTATCCCTTGCTTTTTTCCTAGGAAAAAATGATGAGAAGGTCCATGATTTGGGAGCTCTATTATTTGCTCTTCCCCCAAAAGATATCTCCATAGTTTATACTCACCAGATTGGAAGTATATTAACCATTCCTCTGATGTGAAAATTAATAGCTGTATGTTATTTTGATTAATTTCTAGTGTAGTGAACCCCAAAACAAAGGACAGGCAACAAATTATAGAGAAAATCACTCTGCAACTTCTTCATCATGATATGATGGAAGTTCTTTGTATCCATCTGTGGTATAACTTGCTTAGTTGTATAATTAATACATTTTTAGAATTTATTCCACAATAAGGAGGTTCATCACCTCATCTGCCATGTCTTCTCTTTTCATACAGGTTAAGTGTCTGGCCAGCAAGCTGTTTCTCCAATTCTCCCTTCTCCTGTATTCACAAGATTTCCCTATGCCATAGAAGTTCTGAATGGGTGTGAAAATACATCTGGCCTGGAAGGTATAAGAGAATGACTGAGATCTATTACCTGATCTAGTTTAAAGAATAGTCTGAAATTTCCAAATTAGATCTATACATAGTCTGTGCAGCCTCGTACTCCAGTCATTTATTCCCTTGCTCCTCCTCTCTCTCTCATCCTACATCAATAATGAACAAAATGTATTAGTTGAGGAAATATTTTTCTCATCATAAAACCAGCCTGATAGATCTGAAAATAGATTAATTCTTTAATATATTTCTGGAGGTTTCCATTTGAGAAAAATATATTATTAATATTAATAATTAATATTTAATTTTTGCACTATTCATATTTGGGATTTAAGCCACTTTTAGCTATTTATCAAAATCCAAGCTGCATCAAATTTTAGCAGTGTCTGTGTATCTTGTGATGAAACATGCACCTCCTGACAGTGATCAATCTCATCCTAATAAAGTTACTGGAGGAAAGTGGGAAAATTTGCCTTTTGAAGTCAGTTACTTATTTCATTCCACTGGCTAGGAATGGACTCTAGATTCCAAAATATCTTATATCTAGGGATAGACATATTTTTAGATTGCGTATCTTCCATCTTAAACCCAAATGACAACAATCTGTTGTAGCAAGTCCAGAGGGAGTCACCAAGACAATCAGCAGGATGGAGGACCCTTCCAATAAGGAAGGGTTGAAAGAACTGGAATTGTTCAGCCTGGAGAAGAAAAGGCTTTGGTGAGACATAATTGCAGCCTCCCAGTACCTGAAGGGAACTTACAAGAAAGATGAAGCAAGACTATTTACAAGAGCCTGTTGTGATACAACACGGGGGATTGGATTCAAACTAAACAAGAGTAGGTTTAGATGGCATGTGATGAAGAAATTTTTTACTGTGAAGGTGGGGAGACCCTGGAACAGGTTGTCCAGAGAAGTATATGTCCCATCCTTAGAAGTGTTCAAGGCCAGGTTGGATAAGGTTTGGAGTAACCTGGTCTAGTGAAAGGTGGGGGCGTTGGTGCTTTCCTGGGGTGCTCCAAAAACAACATCTGGGAGCTAAGGCTGTGTGACAACTGTGTGGAGAGAGAGCAAAGAGACAGCAGCTGCTTCAGCTACATGTTGGCAAGATCTGGGATCATTGAGTCCAACTCCTGGCCTTGCACAGCACCATTCCCAAGAATCACACCCTAGGTAGACCTGAGAGCATTGTCCAAATGATTCCTGAACTCTGGCAGGTGTGCTGTGACCATTTCCCTGGGGAGCCTGTTCCAGTGCTCAAACAGACTCTGAGTAAAAGAACCTTTTCCTATTATCCAACCGAAACCACCCCTGACACAACTTTGTGTCATTCCCTCAGGTCCTGTCACTGCCCACCAGGGAGGAGAGATATGTTTATTTTTTAAGAGAGAAATGAGATTTCAAAACTCTGTGCTGTTACAGACCACTCAAATTATGCAAAAAATCCACAACATGTTAACAATATTGAATGCTGAAGTATAACATTGCCCTTTCTGAAGGAATGAGTTACTTACATGCACTTAAAACCTCAATGACTCTGAATGATGCAAATGTTGGATTCTCATCCCATTGGATTCTGCAATGCAGACTTCACTCCAGGTTATTAAAATCTGCTGTGGAGGGAAAATTAATTTTCAGTAGATAGATGAACTGTCCATAAGCGTCCTAAGGGAGAGTTGTCTGAACATCAGCGATGCTTGTCCTGTTTAACCAGCTAAAATACATGCTCTGGTTGCTAAAATATACCAGTGTGTAAGGGACATGCACTCCTCCATTAGAGACAGACAAAAAAGCTCTGGTTGCATGATCATTCCCTTGAGACTTCTCTTTTTTACTGCAGAGGGGGATTCTGTCAACAAAGTTTGTTGCTTCTTAAAGAGCTTCCTTTCCAGAATGGATCAATATTCTCCCACTGATTGTAAAGGGCTTCAGATCACACTTGGACATTCTAAAGGAATTTTCATTGTGTGTAAGTTTTGCAGGATGATTGCCATAAGTGATATTTGAAAACATCATCCCAAAATTGTGTTGGCTTTTGGGGTGAGACATACATGATCTGCAAAACTGAGGTGTCTCATCTAAAACCTAGGTGTCTCATTTTAGCAATTTATTTACAGGGAAATGATATAAAAGTTTTAGATCACAAACCTGTGGTGGGATTCCTCTAAGACAGACATGTGGTTCAGATTGAGATTCAGGTGATCGTTTCAGACAACTAAATTTAATAATCTGAATTTCACCCTAAAAGTAACTCCTTACTTCTAGATATTTCAAGATACTTGAGATGAATCTTGCCTTTTGTCTCAAAATACTATCCAATTTATAAGAGAGTATTTGCTATGCATGAGGAATGATGATAACATCCTGGGATAATTGATTACCTCTTCATTTAGGAGTGAGGGAAAAGGGGAAACAATACAAAGAAAAACCCAGTCTTTTGACCATGAGATCCCTTCTATGATGTCCAGAAATTCTGATTGCAACTGCTTGCAGATCTCCAGTGGGATTTCCAGGAAACATTTCAACTCGTGTCTTTTAAATTGTTATTATCCATGACTTAAAGAAAAGTTTTCTAAATGCCGTTGGGGGTTATAACACAAGGATCTGGAAATCAGCATGAAGAAGTAACACTTCATCTTCCTGTAAAGACTTTACAGAACCATTTTAGACATAAAGGAGGATCACATGTAAAAAGGGAATAGGTCAACAGAACAGCAAGTCTAAAAAAACTGACAGGAATATTTATTTAACAAAATCCTCATTCTCTGAAATGTCTTCACTGTCATCACCTCCATTCCAGCAAGATTTTAAAGCAGTACAATAATTCCTGCAATGGGAGCCAACTTCAGAACCAGTCTCTTATAAGTGAAATTCACTCTTCCTCTCATATGCTCTTTCCTGGATGTTCACAGAGGAAAGCTGGAAAATTAGACCACACTTCTAACAGTCCAACAACCAAAGAAACAGGAGATACCTTATGTTGTGAAGCCTAGAGGGATGGATATCTGGAAGAATAATTCAAAGAGTCTTCTTCACACACTTAAATTCCTCTCAGATCAACAAAGATAACAGGTATTGATAAAGGCTGCCCATGTGAGACACCTTCATTGCCTTGTTTACTGTGTGTAAGGCCTACGGGCCTCTAAGATGATTTAATTTTCTTGCCTCCTGAAAAGGAAGCTGCCAGCAGTTGATTAATAGGAAACATGAGGCTCAAGAGTATATTTAAAATTCCAGACACTGTGCCCACTTCTGAAAGTAGCCAACACTGTGGTAAACAAGGATCTCTGATGGGAAATCATCTGAAAGGGTTCAGAGGCAAGACCTGTGCAGATCAAGTGTTCAGCTCCAGCATCCTCTTCCAGGAGACAGGAAGACATTAATTCAATGATGGTTTTAAACATTTTCATTGGGGAACATGTGGAATTGCATGTAATGTCTTGCTGATAGTCACAAAAATGACAAGACTTAAGGCAATACTGTATTTAACTCCTGAATTCACATTACAGAAGTTCAATTCCTCTTTGTATTAGTCAAGTAAAAGGTTTTGCAGTACGTGTCAAAGGATCTGGCTTGTTTCCACATATATCCATGTCATTAGAGCTTTAACCCTCCCAGTGGATGATGGCAGAGGAGGCCAAAATATGTCAGATGAGGTTTGGCTTTAACAGCAACAGTAATTGATTTTACATTCATAATTGGCATTTGATTGGCTGAATAGTCAGCACAGGTTGTAGTCTTTAAGGAGTGGAAATGCCACCCCACTGAAGTGCAGAATACTGAAAAGGTCAAAGAAAAAGAGAATTCCCCCTTTAATTCACGAAGAAAGAGACATTAGAGCCCAGGGAGCCCACATACATGACAAAGGTTATAATGAGAAAAGAAAATGGAAAACAGGTAATCCATTTTTATGAAAAAGATCCTAAGGAGACTCTAAAAGGGCAAATGTCCCAAATCTATCCCTCTTGTGAGTGTTACCACATTGAGCATGCAGACAATCATTGCTAGGGGAAAAGAAAGCACCATATTTTCTGTAAAAGAAAATATATATTCCGTATATCTCCATGCTTACGTACAGAAAACACTGAGATGTGATATTTTTAAACTGAAAAAGACACAGTGGGAAAGATGTAATGAAAAGAAAGGGGTGTGGGTTTGTTTTAAAAATTCATACATTTCCTGCAGAATTCAGGAACAAAGAGCTGTCAACTGTTCTTATGCAACCGGAAAGACTGAGGTAGAGAAGATGATTGTGGAAGAATTTTTTTTTTCCTAAAATGTTCCAGATAAAGACATTATGACCAAATAAATATTTTCTGCCTTTTTTTCCCTTAATTTCTGGAACTCTTACTTCATATAGTTTACTTACTACATTAGCAAACATGCATATGCATTTATCTGTTGTTCAATAAATCAAATACTAATGTGTTCCTCTCATGTTACTTAATTCTGTATATAATTTTGTGTAGGCTAAGGCAGAGGTGTTGTTAGTGCTGCAAATACCTCCCTTAGCAGAGGTCTGCTTTGGTCAGTACAAGATACACAGATTAACTTTCTTCCCCACTTTCTTCATAAATATGCATATATGTACGTGTGTGTTAGCATTTGTATGCAAATATATCTATAATAGTTCTCATTTAATCATCCACATTCATGCACACAAACACAAATAAAGATAGATATATATATATAGATATATATATATATACACATACATATACATAAAAGGAAAATAAAATCATCATATAAAGACATCTTATAATCTTCCCATTCCCTTGAGCTCTTCCCCCAAAGCAATTACCCAGTGTATATCTTCAAACATATGTGAACAGTTTGTGAACAGTTGTTTTTAAAATTATTTGGACTTTTGCTGCTAAAGCTGAAATCCAACACTCTGGAACATTCTGCTTTGACAGCTTTTAAACTGAAAAGTCAGCTTTATGATAAGCACTTCTGTTTTCCTCTCCCTCTCAAGCTTTTTCATACAGTTTTTCATTTACTTATTTGCTGTTATATTCAAGCCTATAAACTCCACACAGAAACCCTGAGCATTCAGTGGGATTACAAGTAGATGTAAGATATAAAAACATGCTCAAAGAGAAGAAAAAGATGGCAAAATAGGGCAGCATCCCTTTGCTACTAGATGAGTCTACAGTGCTATTCCTTTGTATCTGAAATTGTCCAGGAAAGTGATACATACACAAAGAAAAAATATGTTCTTTTTCAAGATAGGATGCAGAACTACTGTGAAATAACATGAGCAAATTTTTTCTGTTTACCCCATTTTGCTGTGTGAAGTGCTGCATTTGTTTAGCAGCCTGCACTTGCAGAAAGAAGAATGAACTGTTATCTAACTGTTCCAAAGAGATTTGAAATAATATTGTACTTTCAGAGAAAATAAAGAACTATATCAGTTTCATAACAGATCAAAAAACTGGGAGAAATTCTGGAAGCATTTATACCACCTCTGAGGCTACTAAGCCAGACAAGCAATTTTGAGGGTTTTGTGGAATCCCTAATTTGAGAACAGATTATGACGATGCTTGGAGACCTGAGATAGAACATCCCAACTCAATCTTAAAAGAAAAGCAATCCTGTTATTTTCCAGAATGTAGTGAAGAGAAGATTATGTATTTAGAAGAGAAAAGTTGTGGCTGAATTTTTGAGAACATGGGTCCACAGAAATATCAGAAGCAAAACAAGTAAAACTGGAAGAGTCTGAAGACAGGCAACAGGTGGAGAAGAGCACATGAAATGCAGGAGAAATTGGCAGATGGTGATGTCCCAGCATCTCATAGGACTGTGAGATCTGCAAGATGCAAATCCGTTTTCCAAAGGGCTGCAGAGAAGGAAGGACAGAAATTGTCCATGAAGTACAGTATGTGTGTTTTATAGAACACCATGCCTCTGTATTCAACACAGAGGTATTTGCAGCACTAACAGCTACTTTAGAGAACATTTCCTGGTGGGATTTGCTCAAGAGTAGCTACACACTGTGACTGAACTATTACCTTAAATATCAGGAATGTTTCTTTCTAATTATAAGTTTAAAACCTGCATAAACCAACGTGATAGGTGAAGATATAGTTAAATAAGTATGTGAAGAGAAAACTGGCCATGTGGAACACAGGTAAAGGTCAGATTACGTCATGGAAAGACTATTTCTACTGTCAATACTCAGAGCTAGGTGCAAAAATCAATATGTCTTGGAAAGGTAAATTTGCAAGTGTAAGGAAATGCAAGATCTGTCTGATACCAGTAGCCTGATTCAGTTACCCAAGCAAAGGGATCTAACATCCTCTGAAACATCTAACAAGCTAAAATACCTCATTATGTCTACCTACCTGGCTGGCAGATTCAGCACAGGAGCTCTGGGACATCTCTGGGACACCTACAGGGTCTTTTAAATGACAGTCAGAGGATAGCTTGACACAGGGAGTTCTTCTATTTTCTACTGCTGACAATATGAGCTTATGCCACCTCTCATGACAAGGCAGAAGCCTGTGCTAGAGACACATCAACAGTTCTCTGCTGATAAGTGAAGGTGTGAGAGCCAGGTGTCTCAGCAGTGACTTCATTTTCCAAATGATTAGCACTGAAGACCACTTAAGTGTACCTAGGTGTTCCCAGATATTTCTGTGGGGTTGACAGATAAAACATGATCAACAGGGAAAATATATGGATTAGCAGGAGAAGTGAGCTATGAAAAACAGGCATCTTAAATATGAGTAGGCACTTCCATGTTGTGTCACAAACTGCTCTTGGTTCCTCTGAGGAAAATGTCAGGGCATGATGGAACAAGTAAAACTAGAATAGCAACTTTGAAACTGCTAACTTTAAACTGTTTAACTGCTAAAATATTGTTCAATACAAGGCCTAGAAATAGCCTAGTTGGTATCAACCCAAAGCTCACAACAAAGGTACTGCAAATGCCTGTAAGGAAATTCAATGAAACAGAAAATGTACCATGATAAGGAATTCTATTTGTATAAGCCTTTGCACCCAAAAAGTAAAGGATATTTGTTACAGTAAAACATGGATTCAATGGCTTCTCACATAGTTGCTGTTCTGAGTTAATTACTGCAGAAATTCAGAGCTGTAGTTGAAACAGCAATTACTGGCAGCAGGAGGAAATATAACTGGGTCTGCAAGTCCTCAAATCATGAGGAACCACCAGATCCTAAAATACCAGTAGGCAAGACTGACCTGCACAATGTAGATAACAAAACTCTTCAGTGAAATCCAAGGTGTAAGAACTGAAAACAGCATTATCTGCCCTTAATTTGCCCTTATGGCACAAGTTATTTTGGGCATTCTGACGATGTTCTGTATATGTATTTCTATAAATACACCTATATTTTGAAAAGTCTAAACATGTTTATTTAAATAATAATCTCTTTAGCAATTAATATCTAGCTAAACAAGCACGTGTGTACTCTATTTTTTGAATTTCAATTTGTACTAGACTTCTTCCTTGAATGCACTATATAGCTCCAAGCACATAAGTGCTATTAAGAGCCTGTTCAGTGTCATTCAGCAGTTCAAAACAGGATAAGGCTGTGATTACTATCTTGTCACTATTTTTTTCTCACTGATTATTTTATTTGAATCCTCAGATAACCCTTTAAAATTAATTCATTTTTCCCCCATTTCTACAATCACCAAATAGATAAGGTGACATTTTGTTAACAGATGTATTTCTTGGTAAAAGGCATGTTTCAGTAGAGCTCAGATTGTGCATTATAACACTATGGTTCTTAAATGTCTATATTTTTTAAACCTATCTCAAATTTAGGTGTTTTCACCTTCTAATGCTGTCAAAGATATCATAATATCACAGAACTCATAAACTTGAATTTAATATCAGGGAAAAGTTTAATTTATAATATAACAAAATAGTAATTTATCCTCGTAAACCAGTCACTTATTTACTCTGAAATGGTTAGCTTGAATTTTTTCTCTATAATACTGCACAAAAGAAACATTCACAAAGACAAAGATATGCCTTTAAAACAAAAATTGATCCCTACACTGAAAAAATTATAAAGGATCTCTACACAACTGTGTGTCCTAAAATTATGTTCCTTTCATAAGCTTATTATTATGTATATATCCCCACCTTCAAGTTCAGCAGTATACACCAATTACAGAACAGAGCAAAAGAAATCTGTGTTGGTACCTAGACTGGGAGTGCAAATTGGTTGTCTTGAGTGATGAATGAGAGCATGAAAACAGCCCTGGTAAGGTCTGATCTCTTTAAAATGATACCACGATGATATATGCTCAACACTTTGCAACTGCAGATCTCAGAGCAGATTCCACCCGGGATCAATAGCATTGTCCCTGTTTATGGAGGAGGAAATTGGGGTCCTTCATGTTGGCTTCCTGCCACACAAACAAAATTCATTCACTGAATCCCAGTGAGGATTTCAGTTTCTAGATAACACAGCTTCCCATTGTCCAGTTCCATAGAAGTTTGGTGGGACCAAGATTAGGCTTGAAAATTATTGAATGGCACATATGGCATTGCAAAGGGATTTTAGGAGGTCACAACAGAAATGCTTTACTACTGGTGCTACTGCAGCAGCTGCAAACTCTGTTAATGTGTCCATCCAGGAAGATTATCCACATCCATCACGGAGACCCCTGAGCAGAAGATCTTCTACTCTGAGGTCAGAGAATGAGGCAGTAGAAAAGCATTCCTGAGCTTGCAATAACTCATTTGAACACCAATTATAGTGCGCTCATATTCAAGTCATTTTTAAGCACCTTATTTGAAAGGCATGGTGACAGAGGTCATGTTAGAATTTCCTTCTTTAATCCTATTTATAAGAGAACTCATTGCTTGCTTCCTGAGTTTAAAAAAAAAAATATATATATATATATATTTACAGCTTGAAATGTTACCTTGGTTGAATAATTGCTGACCCCAAAATTTAAGTTTAATAGACCACCTTTATCTATGAATGTCTGAGTGTTTTGCATGCTGAAAATTAAAGATTACATTCATTTTCCCACAAAACAGTTAAAACAAATATCTTCTCTCAGAAAATGGCTTCTCCCAACTTCAATTAAACTTCAGAATGACTTTCATGCATCAGAGAGTGTACTGAAAAGATCAGTCAGTTCTATCTTCTCCACAGCAGCTTTGTATTGCCACATATGGCCAACATTGATTCTTCAAGCACTGCAGAGAATTTCCTACATTTTTCAATTTTCTGGCAATTGCACCTTTAACTGACAGTGAAATTATTATGGCTTTTGCTGTCATCTCAACTTTATTCGAAGTACTTAATATATCCCAATTTACTCAGTGTTAAAAAATCTTGTCTAATTTTGTCTTTACACTAACAGATTACTTCCCACATGCTCTTCAGTAAAACAGTACACACAGCAATTTATTTTCTATAGCTTTGTTACTCTAAAAAACACAGTCGGGATTTAAAGTTTTGTGTGCAAATCTCTTGGTTAATTGAAGAGTAACATTCTTCATCGACTCTGGATTATCAGCAGTGTCAAGGCTTGAATCCATCTGGATGCGACTTTGGTGTTAACATAAAGTTTAAACTCAAATTATGAACTCTGAAATGAATTTTACCAAAACTGAGCAGCAGTCTTGTTGCAAACTAAGGCTGTCCATGCATTACACTGTTTGGAAATGGTTAATCACATATAAAAGACTTTCCAGACAGAACCAGCAAGAACAGAATTTCTCTCTTGAGACATTTATTCCTACAGTGTTTCACTTCCCAAAGAAAAGCTATCAGTCAGTGACCCTGAAGTATTTTATCATGGATGGCAGATCAAACACTTGTTCACCTCTGTTGTGCTAAGGGTTAGTCATACAACAACACAGGTGATGATATGTTTGCTCTTCAGTCTCTTCTTTAAGAATATCCTCAAAAGGCTGAATGGTGATAGTTCTCAGGGACATGAAGAATGGCTGTAATAAGTGGTTATTGAGCAAGTCCTGTTCTTAACTCCACTTTTCTAACCCAGAGTGGACTGAAGTCCTAGGAACTTACGTCAGTGAAGGACAAACACTTCTGTGTTTACTGCACTAAATTCAACTGATACACAGTTGTTCAATTCCTGCTGTTAGAGCAGATCTCCCTCGTGAGTCTGGGCAAACTCTAATAGGTTCTTGCTATAGTCTCTCTTCTAATAATACTTCTTCACTTACTCTTTTTTGTTGTTCTTCTTCTTTCTTTAAGCCCAGAGCAGGAGGATGCCTAGCAGTCTCTCAAAACTGTTGAGTAAATGCAGAGTGGGCAGCCCACACTGTGTCCCACAGCTCCGTATCTCACCACTTAGAATCCTAAAGCTGCTTTTCCTAAAGCCACGTTGCCATTTTCATCCTGGCTGGCAGGTGTTTTCAGGCTGGGAGAGACAGAAGCTGGCTGGCTTTCTGCTCTTATGTACAGCACCCAGAAGCGGAATACTGCTCGATGGATTGATCCTCTAACGCAACAAAGAGCAGCAACCAGCATCCAGGAAATGAAAAAGAATACAGCTGAGAGCTTCAGATCACAGAATCATAGAATGGTTTGAGTTTGGAAGGACTTTAAAGATCACCTAATCCAACCTGCTTGGCCTGGGCAGGAATACCTTCCAGCAGAGCTCAGAGCCGCATCCAACCTGCCCTTGAATACTTCCAGGACGGGGTATCACCCACGTGCATAGACAGCAGCGAGCACAGGGGNAGGGACACCCCGGGCACACGGGGACCCCGGGGGGACACCCCGGGCATGGCATCGCCCCTGCCCCGCCACACCGCTGCGCCTTTGCCAGGGCGCTTCGGCAAAGCCTGCCACCAGCTGCACTCTGCCCTCAAGCTGCCCAGGACAAGCTGTGGAAAATGTCCTTGGAAAAGCCTCTAAGGGAGTTTAGTTTAAATAAATAAAATCATTAGAAACGAAACTAAAAGTCCCTACCGTCTATATATTCCGTGTGGGTGGTTTTTAAATGAAAATCCTGGGGTGCCTCAGGCACCAGGGATGCAAGGACCCGATTGTTCATTTCTGGACTGCACTGGTGCAGCCTCTCCTCGAGCCCCGTGTGCAGTTTTGAACATCTCAAGGGGGATATAAAGCCATTAGAGAGCTCATCCAAAAGAGAGCTACGAAGATGATGAAGGGTCTAAACCAGAGGCCATATGAGGAATGGCTGAGCCCCCTTGGTTTGTTTGGCCTGGAGGAGACTGAGCGGAGATCGCGTTGTGTTCTGCTTCTCATGAAGGGAAGGGGAGGGGAAGGCACCGATCTCTTCTCTCTGGTGACCAGGGCAGGACTGGAGGAAATGGCCTGAAGCTGTGTCAGGGGAGGTTTAGGCTGGATATCAGGAAGATTCTTCACCCAGAGGGTGGTTGGGCATTGGAATAGAGTCCCCAGGGAAGTGGTCGCAGCACCAGCCTGAGAGAATTCAAGTGTTTGGACAATGCTCTTGGGCATGTGGTGTGATACTCGAGGTTGTCCTGTACAGGGCCAGGAGTTGGTCTTGATGATCTTTGTGGTTTCCTTCCAACTCAGGATACTCTATGAATCCCTGACCTTCAAATTCATATTATAAAAAAGAATTTTAATTCCTCATGGGACAAATGTCATCATATGTGTCAATGATTAATGTGAGAGAGAGATGAATAAGCAAAAATCAAACAACAGAAAATCATTATCCATTAGACATTTCAGAATGATTTTGGTGTGTTCACGTTCCATGCTTGCCTAATGGATCGTTTGTTAATATGAGCAGCTGGGATATAAGGCTCCCTCCCAGCCCAAGCACTGCTGAAGGCTGGGAAGGATGCTGTGAACAGGGCCAGCAAGTCATTGTAGTCCCATAATCAGAACTGCTAAGAACTAAGTACAAACTATTAGGAAGTGCAGTCATTCTCCTTCAAACCTGGGCTCTTTTGATTTGGTGTGCTTGGGCACCAATGCGCAAAGTTAACTTTTCAATTATGCTTTCCCTTTGTTCGTCTGAGGACAAAAGCACGGACCCTTGGGACTGATGTTCTGAGCTAAACTGTATCTCCTGACAATACTAATAACAGTCTCTGAAATGTCATTTGATGCTCACCAAAATTGTACGCAAATATTAAGCTGAAACATTCACCCGATCTTTCATTCATCTGTTCCATGGAAATGTCTGTGGTGAAATGCTAATGGAATGTGACAAAATACTTAAGCCAGAAAACTCATGAGGCAAATTAAGGCCACTTGACTTTTCCCAACCACTCTAAGAGCTACTGAGGCACTGGAAGAGCCAGAGGAAAATTTTGTGTTGCTCCAGGGACGTCAGAGTGTGGTCTGTTGAAAATAGCTTTATGATTTCTGTCTGACCTCAGGTTTCCAACTTCCTTTGTGAGACAGTATGAAAAGTAAAGCTTCTTAAAGGGAAAAAATTGAAACAAGTACTGGGGAGATCTTGAAAATTATCAGTAAATCTTTCTTATGGCTCCTATGGTCATTCCCAATTTCCACAGTCATTTAAAAGTAGGAGAAACAGCTTCAGTTTGAGAGATGAACTTCAGATAACAGGCATTGCAAAATCTCCCCCGCTACTTTACTTCCACAGTCTCCCCTGGGTATTTTTTTCAGGTGTATACCAGATCTCTTTCCACATCTAACATTAAATGCAGGTGTATTTCAGAGGAAAAACCATTTTCAGTTAAATTTGTCCCAAATTAGAGTCCAATCCATTGCTTCTGATCTGACAGAGAACTGGAAGTATACCATCCATCCCCAAATATTCACATGTTGCAAAAGCAAACATGAAGAAAGAAAAAAACAGTTTCCCCACAGCATTAAATTTTGAAAGGAATGATTTTGAAAGGTGCCCACAAGAAGCAGAAACAGACTCAAAGATAAAAGCCAACACTGTGCATCCATACCAGGTACAGAATAGGTGGATCAGAGGCAACCAAACATGAACATGGACCTCCATTTATCTCTTGCAGTGAAACAGAATATAAATAAAACTTGGCATCAGTCTGAAAGGATAGCTTGAAGATAATCTATTCAAAGAGAAAAAGAGACCCCAAAACCTACAACAAAAAATCCACAGCAGAAACAGATGAGCTTGTATGTGGGAATGAAGAAAAAACTCCGCCTTGTAATCTGGTACAATTTGTAAAAATCGTTAGTTACAAAATGAGATGACTTGAAAGATGGGAACTAGCAGTAGATTCTGCTAAGCCTGCACCTGGAAACACAAGTAAGGACCTCCAAACACACAAGAAAATGGCCTTTATCTGTATCTCTAAATATTTTATTGAAGTAATAATGAGAAAAAAATATTTCAACATCATTGACATCAAGAACAAATAATCAAAGCCAAGAATAAATATTTGTGGGTATTGAGGTGGTCATGAGATTTATAAAGGATACAGATTATTCACCAAAAATAAACTTCTAAAAACCTAATATTATTTAGCTTAAGAAAGAAACAGCCACAGGTTTCTTATCTACCAGTTAATTGCATCTGCAGAGTTCTTCTTGATGCAAACCACTTTTTTTTTTTTTTTTTTTTCCTCCTCTGACTTTGGAAACAAGATTCCTTATCAGTCTCCAGTGCATTTCCCCAGGGTGTAGCACAGAGGTAATTAAAAGGCTATACAATTAAAAAGGGATTGCACCTAAATCACTACACTGAAACCATTTCTCATGCAGAGGCTGTTTGCAGAACTGCACAAATGTAACTTTATTCTAATCCACATCTTTATGCCCATTTTCTAGTGTGGAAGGGAGAGAGATTTTTGTCCTCATAAAATTCTCAAGTACAAGGAGCTAGAGAAATTATGAAAGCTGCTTTTACTTGAAGGAGACTTTTTCTTTCAGGTCATCCTAATCAAGTTCCCATTTTTCTCTGATTAAATTATTTGAGGATTAAGCACAGCTGTTTGTCTACAGATTTGTTATAGATCTGTAGAAGTCAATAAGACCCTGCCCATTGATTTAAAGGGGCTTTCAATCAGAATTTTTAAGGGCCAAATTTTAATCTGATTAAACATAAACCAAAGCTCTGATGATTTCAGGGAGGTCAGAGTTTTGCCTGTCACCCTTGCAGTGTCAGGTCCTGTCACTGGGCAGGATCAAAAGGAGCCTGGCTCCACCCTCCTTGCTCCCTCCTATTTGTTATTTATACACAATATAGGATTCCCCCTGAGGCTTCTCTTCACCCAGCTAAACATTCCAGCTCTCCCAGCCTTTCCTTATTATAGGTGAGATGTTCTACACCTTTAATCAGCCTTCCTTTTATTATCTGTGCACTTACAGAAGCCCTTTGTGTTGTCTCTTATATCCCTGGCCAGATTAATTTGGTTTGGGCTTTACCTTCACTAACTTCATCCTTACTTCCACTCTTGTATGCTTCCTTTTGTGTGTGAGTTTGGGCAAGGAGACAATCCCATTTCCAGACAGATTTTACAGATCGTGCAGGTGAATAATTGAATTGCATCTGTTTACACCACAACTGAGTTTCTGTGTGTTTGAAACACCACCACAACCACCACTAAAATATTAAGTAATTTGAAAAACTGTCAGGTGTTAGCATGAATGTGTTAACATGAACAATTGCAAACCACAAGTAAAGTGATAGTTGCCTTCTACCTTGGGAGATGCTAAAAGCTGTGTTTCACTCTATGTTTCGGAAGCAGGTGGTGTGAAGAGCTTACTGTTTTAAAGCTGCATGCACATGAATTAGGCAGCATAAATAGGGTTTGTCACTGAGCTTACTAAGCAAAATCCATTCTTACAGGCCATCAGCAAAAGATATTGCCATAAAGAATTAAATTAAATATGTTTATTTTCCAGTTATTTATGAGTTAATATTAATTTAAAAAAAAATCCTAATCACAAAAGAGGCCAATTGTTTTTTAAAGGACATTAAAAGTTTTTAAATAATTCTTTGTAAAATATAATTTCCAGAACTACTTGCACTATGCTTCTTGAAGTTCACTGTTCAATTGCCAACATCCACAGTGGAGGCATTTTGTATAATGGGACTGCTATCCACGGACACAAGTGTAATTAAGTTTTTACGAGCAACTTGCATTGTTTATAATATCAATTTTTCCTATCAAGACAAGAAATGAAATTAATAGCATTAGAGGCAGTTAGGAAAGTTCTGCTTATAGAGATAGTGAGAGAAAAAGCACTAGCTAACAAAGTTATGACAAATAATAGAAAAAAATTGATCACCAGGAGAAAAGAGTGATATAGGAAAATATTATTGCTGCATGTGCATGCCCAGTACAATGAAACAAACAAACAAAACCCAAACAAACAAACAAAACCCAAACAAACAAACAAAACCCCCAAACAAACAAAACCAGAGAATGCCCAGATGTACTGTTTTGCATTACAGAGACTGTGCTAATATGAGCCAAATGAAGTCTGGGAATGAAAGCCCACTATAGAGTAAAATGGAGTTTCTACCAGCCAAGGAAAGTCCAGAACCTAATGTAATTCTTAAATCTGATTTTCCCAGTTTCTTTTTCTTCTTGGGGATGTGATTTGTGGTTTCCTTTCTTTACTGATCATACCAAGACCACCTGGCAAATCCTCCTGTGACATCTCAGGTTGGATCAAGACAAGCACAAAACATCAGATACAAACTACGTCCTTCATGCACCCCCTTCAGACTGATGATTCAAGGACCTTCTTCAGGACTTGAATGTGTGCATATTTAAGGCAATCAAGTTTCCCTCATTTCTCACATAGACATGAATTCCTCCAGTCAAAAACCAGCCCACAACAGAAACACTGACTGTCAAAAGATAGTGCAAAATATGTGCCTGCAAGACAAAAGCTGTTTTCCCATCTCCAGGAAATCATCACTTTTGTTGAGCAACACCATTTAAAATATTTACTTGCTTCCTTTTATTTGTTCACTGTAGTTTCTACTTACTTTATTTGAAAGAAAAAGTTTCTTGAAAGTTTTAAGTTTCTTTTAAAGATATCTTTCCAAGTCTACATCAGAAAGAGAACAATTAAATCACTCTGAAAAATGGAAGAGGTTTTAGCAATAAATCACTGAGATTGGAAAGCTAAGGGAAAAGACCTTTACTGCTTATTTACATTTTCCTAAGAATCAATCTTTAAATTGCAATGAATCTTTTCATTGTAAGGGCTGGGCAGGTGTAGCACATCAAAGAAGACATATTTATATTCCCCTCTGAATTTGGTTTTCAGTCCCTGGCTATCTTCCAGTTCAAACAGCATCTGCATCAGAAATGGGTATAACCCAGCAGTTATTCATTAATAATTTTTAGCAATCACATTTCTGAAAATTCTTCCAGCTATGGCATAATGTAGATTTATAACATATGGCAGTGTCTGGCCTCCATCTGACTTTTGAGTTCATATTGGCATCACCTTATGTTGACTCCCAATCTACTTATCAAGGAGCAGAAAGACTCTCTGCTTATCTCTCCTAGGAGGCAGGCATCAGAAATTTAATTCAGGCTGTGCTGTTCTAATGTGTATATAATATAAAAAAATTGATGATAATGATAAACTATAAGCATTTTCAGAATTAAAAACCTTGTACTGGGTTGAAAAAATAAGAGATGCCAACTGTATGCCAACTAATAGATGCACTCAGACTGTTCTTGTTCCTTGCTTATTTTGTCTGTTGTCTCTGTGTGAACTACAGTTTCTGTTCCCTTCTCCTATGAGAGCAAGCCACCATGGTGGTTTGCATCTGTAAAATCAGAGAAGACTTGCCTGTTTTGAACTATTTCTAATTCTCTTTGACTTTGCTATTTTTCAAGGAATTTAATTACATCCAGTAAGCAACAAAGGTTTAAGGAAGCAAGAAACTGTGGATGTCTTTGATGCACAATTAATGATTCCCTGTAGAACACGTTTGAGCTCATGAAAGGATTTCAAACCTGAGTGACCAAACAGATGACTAACAAAGCCAATTCTTAGAAACTGGGTCTACAAGCAGAGGTGTGTGGAAAGGACAGAGTGGAAAAAGCTGGACTATAGCTCTGAAATCTCCATGTGCAGAATGAGAAGTTGATCGCTGCTACTGTCATTAAAGCAAAGTTTACAAAAGGTAACAGTAGACATAATAAATGAGAATAAGGATTAAATACTCAAAAGGAGCAGAAATGTATATTGAACTGAGAGAAATAAGAGAAGAAAAGGAAAGAAAAATGCCCTGGAGCTGACAGAAAAGAAAGAATAGCTGAGGAATAGAGCCCTAGGTTTAAATATCCTGTTGCCTTTCTATTAATTATAGTAATGTTCATACAGAAGTTTTTGTATTCTCACTGAGTGACTGAAATCGGAACATGCATTGAAATCTTCCACCTAAAGATGCTCATACTGACATTCTTCCGAAAATAAAAAGCTATGAAGTTGAAAGAGTGTGAAGAACACGTCAGATGTGTGAATTTCTCATCTTTCACTTGGATTTTATAAAAAAAAAAAAAAAAAAAAAAAAAAAAAAAAAAGCTACATTGTCTGGGACAATAAAAGCAAGGGAAGGCTTGAAAAACAAGCCACACATTGGGTCGATAAAACTCTCATAAAGTGTTATCTTTATGACTACTAGGAACTTAGGAATTGTCATACTGGAGCAGGTGATTTTTTTTTTTTATTTTTTTTTTTTTTCTTAGCCAATAGCACTTTTCATGTATTTCAAAGAGAGATAAAAGAAGGCCCATGAGGAAAATTCCTTGATAACATTTTCCATTAGTGGTTGTTTTATGGCCATCTCAGGTCATTTAGTTCTCATTATCCACATGATTGTCCAGAACTTGTTTGAACTCTCCTATTTTGGACAATGATTTTCATGGGTTTGTTGTTTCCAGTGAGAAAAGTATAAACATGCTTAGAACATTTAGATTTCTACTGTCAGTAATTTGAAGTCTCCTGCTTCTTGAATAGTAGTAGTTAATAATGGGCTGAAAACTAGAGGTGGAATGAAGTTGCATTTAAAGTAGCAAATTAGGATTTGATCCTCCTGGAACTTCTGAAAGGTTTGGATTTTTTTCTGGCCTTTGCTACGTATTTAAATTTCTCTGTGACTTAATATTTAAACATCCACATGTTTATTTCATTACCTTTAGCTATCTGTTAATTCCCTGATTCTGATGCGACAATTACTCAAGGATTTTCTCTGTTCATCTTGCATATCCATATTTAATTTTTGTGTTATTCTCTGCCTCTTGCAGAGTAGATGAAAGGGTTTCCTAGTCAGTATTCATCTCAGGAGTGAACAATATCACAAACTTAAGGAAAAACTAGTCTCTCTGGTGAGCAGTGACAGGACCTGAGGAAATGGCATGAAGTTGTGTCAGGGGAGATTTGGATTGGATGTCAGGAAAAGGTTCTTCGTGCAGAGGGTGTTTGGACATTGGAAGAGGGCTCCCAGGGAAGCAGTCATGGCATGAAGCCTGACAGAGTCCAGGGAGCCTTTGGACAATGGTCTCAGATCTGTGGAATTAATTTTGAGCCTTGTAGGTTTCTTCCAACTCAGGATATTCTATGAGTCTAAAATTATTGCAAATGCAGTGGTGCCTTGCCTCAGTGAAACCTACCAGTAAAGTCTGCAAAACTTAAAAGTGACATCTCACCTATTCTGGATCAAATGCATTCCACAAATCTTCTACACTGTTGTTTTCATGAATGTCTCATGAGCTATGCAGAAACAGAAAATCACTCAGCATTCCCTAGGCATCATCCCATCCCATTCATGGTTCCACAGTCACTCTAATATTCCATCCCTCCTTCCAGAATAAAACACTTCAGCTGCTTTTTACCTTTTCTTGTTATAATTATTCTTTTCTAGACCTTACAGGAAGTAAGGGGGTCGTTTCCTTTAGCAGAAACTCTGTGGCTTGTATTATGTGTGTGTTTTAAGGATGACCTGTCTCCTATGGGGCTATGCCTTGTTTTCTGGGGCTGTCAGAATTCTGTGAAAGTAATTCTTAGCTGGAATAATCCATCAAATGTGTTTTCCCTTCAGTTTAGCAATTTAAAGTTGTTGACATTTGTGGCACTTAAAGAGCTCTGTCGGCTTTCAATCCCTCATTAAGCAAATGTTTCTCTGTTTGTGCTTTATTCTTTATGAATCTGAGTAATGTATAGCTAATAATAATAACAATAATAATAATAATAAATTGCTTTGATTCATATGAAGTAACATGAAAGCATTTTGGTTTAGTTGTTTATTTGTTTGATGGGTTTTTGCTAACTGAAAGGGTTTGAACAAAAGAAATATCTGCCAGAGCCAGGCTGCTGAAATGTGTTTGAGGTGGAATCATTCAGAAGTTGAATGGAGATTTATTTTACTCTAGGCAAATAAATGGTCCCTAACTGAAGAATACAGTAATTTAAAAAGCTTTATTAGGGAAGGCGTACCATCATGTCAGGTGTCAGGAAAAGCAGGAAGAAGGCTGTCCTAAGAAGAGATAAGTCAGGAGCCACGAATGTCCTGATTGAGGGGGCATAGTTCTGCAGCATGTGGAAGAAGCAGAACTGGTGACACCCAGGAGCTTTTTGGAGAAGTTGGGGGAGGCTGGGAAAGCCCAGTCTCCACATGAAAGCAGCAGAGAACTGGAGGAAAACAAAGGGCAAAATAAGTATTTAGGGTAAGTGCCTGCTGCAGTCTGTTGTGTTTCTGTGTGTGAAGAAGCAGCTGGGGTCATAGAGGGGGTCACCCAACACAGCCAGCTGGTCACCCCAGTGCCACCAGCTGTTCCTGGTGCCCCCACTGCTAAAGGGGGGCTCAGCACAGGCCTTCTCCAGCAGGGTGTGGCTGAGAGTCCCTAGGGCACCTGCAGCCCTGGAAATGTAATAAACCTTTTGCATCAACCTGTGGTTTGCTGTGCTATTTATCTTTTCCCTCCCCCTTTATTGTGATTTATTTTCTTATCTGAAGAGTTATCTTGGAAAGATTAACTTAGAGACTGTTTTGCTTAAGAGATCACTCAGCATCTTCATGACAAAAATGCACCAAAAACAGCACTCAGCACAAACTATACGTGACCTATTCTGAGTGCATTCTAGCCAGCCTGAATTGTCTATGAAATATTCCATAGTATTTATAGGGACTGCTTTGTATACTTTAAAAACAAAACTGTAGAAATCAGGAGTAATTTGTACTTAATTAAAGTGTGCAACCAAAACTGGTGAAAAAGTTCTTTGAGCTTTTTATAGTCTTTATCTACCTTAGGGGAAAAGAGACAATTTACACGATTGTAAAGGATTTCAAGTGGCCTGTGCTCTCTGCATCTCAGTGACACTGATATCAAGCCCTTCAACATCTGAGCCTCTCAAGATTGGAATCAGATTTTGCAATTTCTTTTTAGATGTTAATCAGTAGCTATAGCTGGACATTTAGGATTAAGTAATTGCACTGTGAACATTGTAACCTTGGCTAATCTTTTGTTTGAAGGAAAAAAGAAGACAATCCCAAGATGAAAAATGGGTTGTCTGGACAATAGCCACATGGAGTGCAGTCAGCAGAACTGAACAGTATCTGGGGGAAAGGTAATTCCAGCAGTGGGAGACTGTGACCACTGATGCTTTGGCCACCTATTTAACCCACGCCCCAGACTCAAGGAGAAAAGGAACTGCACATGTGGACTAGCAAGAGGTATAACTAGCAAACAGGCTTGAGTATTAAGTAATGAAAAAGTTATGCAAGGTGTAACCAGTGATTGGTAATGCCTTTGTTTGTTAAAATGTTTAAATAGTGTAAAATTTTGATGGTTGGAGAGCTAGCTTTTTGTGGGTAACCTGGCTCCCTGCATTGTGCAATCTAGAATAAAAAATAGAAATGCCTTGTCTCAGTGTGTGAATTGGTGCTGCCCACCAGGTAATGAGCTGCTTCAGTTTGTTACCTGGGAGAACAGCACCACCTGAATAACTGAATCATTTCACTTTGAGGAGCTGATTGCTTTTAACATACCCTTCAAAAGCTAAAAATCTTCTCTGCTCTTCCCAAGTCAGGCTCTTCTCTTCAGACTGGTCTTGCATGCCCATGGGAAATAAGAGTAGACCAGCTCAAAACTCTCTCCTCATCAGGGGAGCCCTGGTTTGGAATGAGGCTTGTCTGTTCCAGCAGGACTATTACAGGAGTTTCAGTTGTAGGGATGTAGAATCCCAAAAGATAAGAGGCTAGTGCATATATCTCAAACACTGATGTCTGGATGGCTGTGGAGCCAGCCAAGGATTGCAGGTAATAATGAACAAGGGGTTTTGGTATTAACCAAGGATTGCTGGTAATAGCATGCTGTAAGAAAGAGCAAGATGTGGCTGGAGAAGAGGTCCATGTAGCATTTTTCTGAGAAAACATCCCTGTTCTAGTTCCTGGAGGTAAGTACAACACAGTACAGCACAAGTGCAGGAATGAGGCCAAGAAGTGGGCATGGACTGTAGGGGAAAACAAAACACCAAAGATCCCCAAAGGCCTCCGACCCATTTCAAGTAAGGACTGGAAGAACAAAGTGTGCATGGTAACTAATTTGTATAGGAAGGAAGAAACCGGTCTTCAGGGCAGGGAAAACTTATCTATAAAATTTTGACTTCTACTGAAAAATAAACACCCCTCTTAACTACAAATAGCACTTGCAGTACTTCTAACAGGACAGCTGGCTGCAGTAGACAAACTTTTATGGGCTAGGAAGGGACTGCTACACCTATACTCTCTGAAAGAGCACAGGGTGGGTATAATGACTGCAATAAACACTTGCTGCCTTTGTGGGTAACAGGGCTTCTGTCCTGCTTGGGGACAAAGAAATGAATGTGCCTAAAGTGCTAAGCAAACTCCAAATTATTTTATTATTATCTGGGAAGAGGATCTCAAATTAATTGTTCTGCTTTGTAGCTTATTTTGGTTGGTTCGAAGCTGGTTCAAAACAACTAGAAAGATCTGTCCCACAAAAATAGCAACAGATGTATTTTAGAAACCACTAAATATGCAAGCATATAAAACTTGTATTGGCATTTGCCCTCAGTAGAGTTCACCTTTTCACTGTCTAAAAGTGAGGCTCTTTTTTTCTGGTTTGGGGCATAATCCTGATGAAATCACAAATGTAGAGAGTATTTTGTAGCAAAAGTGTTTGGGCTACTGCACTCCTCCCAGATCAATCCTTCTGATATTTTGAAAGGCCTCACAGATATAGTAGCCTCAGAAAACACACTAGAATAAATGTTATCACAAAGTCCTGGACAATCTTGGCATGAACACTGACAAATTGAACCAAACCCTCTGGAAAAGCCTTTTCTGCTTGATGTCCCAGAACTGATGTGATAATTAATGGAATAGGAAGCTGGGAGCATACGTTAAGAAGGAAGAAAACATGCTCATGACTTCTTACCTGAGGCTGGGTTGCCCCAAAATCATTCCTTCAAAAAA
The DNA here is from genome assembly GCA_013389925.1 of Aegithalos caudatus. Taxonomy (NCBI): domain Eukaryota; kingdom Metazoa; phylum Chordata; class Aves; order Passeriformes; family Aegithalidae; genus Aegithalos; species Aegithalos caudatus. The sequence continues at coordinate 84,469 of WEIU01021324.1, forward strand.
GTAATATGGATGAGAAATTAAACAGCCCCTTAGCATGACCTGTGAGCTCATATGTAGCTGCTTTCCCAAACACACACACAAAAAAAGAGGCAGATGTATTTACACATAGAGACCATTTAGTATTGACTTCTCCAGACACTGGTTAGAAATCAGTCAGCAAGCACACATCTTGCAATTTCCACTTTTGTCTATTTCATAAATTTGTGGTTCAATGCATCTTCTTCAGGTTAAACACTCTTTCATTTAAAGGATATTAAATGTCAGACTGGCAAGGGATTTTAAGTAAGATATTGTCAAGGGTGAGGTGATAAATCAGATTTTACAACTTGAGGCACAGAAGCCATGTTTGATCAATACAGTCTCTTGCTTCTATGGATAATGATAATTCATGGTGTCAAGTGGACAGTGTTCATCACAGCAAACACTCCTGGATAACTTGAATACTGAAAAGGAAGAGATTGTGGCAGCTGCAGCTGAGAGTCAGGACACACATCTCTCTACCCATTCTGCCACAGACAATAGCCAATAATAATTCCCTATCAGTAAAAATGCAGTGAGACACAAATATCTAAGCAGACAGAATGACTTCAGTGGACACCTGGTAGAATGCAGGACTAAGAGCAGGACACACTCCTTCTGTGAATGTATCCCATTGTTTGACACCCTGAGGCTTGCCATACACCCATGTAATTGTGACAAGAGTATCTGGTATCTGCTAACAGAATGTTTTCTTAAGAGGAAAAACCAAAGAAATTATTCCTTCCCTAAGGTATTCAGTATCTGAGCACTTCTTTACCAAGCACCAGTTCATTCTTGTGCTTTTGTCAGCCTTCCTACAATGTCATCCCTTCTGAAGTACCTGGCCATGGAGCCAGGGTGTGGTTGTCATGAACTCAGCCATCTCTGTCTATATGGATATGTTTTATTTGGATATTAATCAAGACAGAAAATAAGGACAAGCAACTCATACCGCTCTCTAGGGCAAGTAATAAAGAAAGAAAGTGCAATCCAAATATCACTCTACAGGTAGACTTGGCCTACAAAATGTTTCTGGAGAGCCCAAAGATTGTTTGTTTGTTTTTTTGCAACAATTTTTGTCCAAATAGGACAGAAATTAATGCCCTGTATCTTTTTCATCTATACAGAAACAGCGAACTACTGATATTGCTGGTGTGATAATCACAGAAGATTCTGAGTTGGAAGCAACTCACAAAGATCATAAAGTCCAATTTTTAGTGGAATGGCTCATACATGGATTGAACCCACTCCCTTGCTGTTGTTAGCACCATGCTCTGACCAGCTGAGCTAACCTCAGGGGAATGGGAGATGACAGCTTCTGGTGGTGAGCAGTGACCTTGTTATCAGCAGTGGCTGCCGTGGTCTCTCCTACCAGGCTGGCATCTGTCGTATCCCCTGTTCCCTTCCTCCTCATCTGCTCCCCTTGTAGAACTGTCTTTGACTGAAGTGGTTCTACGTCCTTCCTTGCATTTAAGGGCACAAGGGAAAGTATTGCTCCTGATACAAGAGAATAATAGGAAGATTCATGAACAGGATGGTAAGAAAGGCAGAAGAGGAAGACAGGCTGCTGCCGTGGAGAAGTGAAGGGAAATTTCAATACCTGGCACCTCATTTAGCTGCTGGGCAGATGTCTGTAGGTGAGGATAAGTTCAGTTCTGTCTAAAGAGAGAAGGACAAAAGAAGTGAACATCTTCTGCTCTACTGAGAAAGTGAAGGCTGGGGAGGAGAGGGCTGCAGTTTCTTTAGCCATGTTGCAGAGAAAGGATAAAGCTTTGGGCATATGGGCTTGAGGTCAGATCCTAACTTTGCAGTTTCCCAGAATGCAGTGGATCACACTGTGCAAACTGCAAAAGATGACTCCATTATAATGTAAATAGCATTTATAAATAGGAATGCATTAAAGCCTCTCAAGCTCAGCTTTTCCATTTCTTCAACTCCATGAGTTGCTCCTTCTTATGGAGGAATTCCTATGGGTAGCTCATCTACGTGCAGCGTTTTTACAGTGAACTAAATGATTGGTTTAAATCACTTGGGTGCTATGTCATTTATTTTAGGATAGGTTTAAATCAGACTGAAGTTCTATAAACCTAATTAAGAAAAAACAAAGCCTTCTCCATTGCAAATTTGCATTAGAATGCATAATGAGCTAAAGGCAACTTCAAAACCAGTATTTACATGCTCTCATTGAAGCCTAGGCAGAAATTAAGTTCCTAAAATATGCATTGTTAAATTACCTCAAGCAATCCATAAAAACAGTTTGATGATAAAACAAACAGAACATTTTTCTTAGCCACCCAGATCTCTAGATTTATGTTGCAAGTCTTGAAAATCTGGCCCTTGAAGGCACCATAAGTTGTTCTCTAGTCAGAACTTTGTAAAAAACCCAAAATTATCAAAAACTCTGAAACCACACCATCTTACACATTGTAGTCAGAATGCTTTTCATCTAGAAGCACATTAAAGCCAGGGCTTCCATTTTTCTAACCGTGAAAGACATTTATGTCTAAAGCTGAATGTTACCTCCCCCTAGAAAATCTGGTTCTATAATGTCACAGCTACACCACCACTATTTCTATTACATTTCTTACAATTCTAGTCCTAAAAAGACTTTAGTAATGAACATATCATAAACTCAATATTTAATCATAGGGGATCATCACACTTAAAACTTAGCCATGCAGTTGGTTTTGGTCCCAAACTGAAATACAATATTTTTAAACTGACCAAATTTTATAGCTGGGTTTTGGGACTAGTGGAAGACTCAAAAACCTTACTGAACTCAGCATCTGACAGAGTGAGACTCAGATTAAGTCACACACATTTAAGTGTCTCTCTGTAGCTGTTCAAGTATGATTTAAGTGCTTAGGATCTCCTTACAGATAAAGATCTCTTAGTAGGATGAGTGGAGCCTGTTAAGAAATGTAACTGGCCAAATATATCTAGTTTAGAGAAAATGGAGTCATTCTTTTAACCTTCTTGACTTTTTAAAGACTTCAAAATCAGCCATCCACATAAGGGAGCTTCTGCAAAACATCCTCATGGTATCATGGTATATGAAATATTTTCACAGTCTTTGAAAATGTTATAGGGGACCTATGGAAGTCCACACCTTTTAGAGCAGCAGCTGTACGAAATATCCTAGGACACCTCAAATGTCACAAAATCTCTGTGTTTGCTATTTGAGACAGTACCTCAATAGCATAAAAGATCAGATGCAATTAATATCTATGCTCCTAATCTTTTTCTGTACTCCTAAATTTTGTGCAAACATTCAGTTGCAAGCTAGCTGGGAGTGAGAGAATATGCAGATGTACAAAACAAGATTTTTTGAAAATAGAAAGTATATTTTCCAAATATTTTCCAAAGAATATTATATAAATAATTTGTAATTGCAATAAAGTCTAGGAGCCTTCAATAGCATGAATATCATGTAGAGAAATGACAAACATAAATGAGATATTTTGTCATGTGGAGTTTATCACCTTACCTTGTATTAATGCCTTAGGTTGCCCAAACCTACAATTTCCGGTTGTTATTTATGGGACTAAGGGTTCCTTCTTCTTTTATCCTGTATTAAAATTTAAATCTTGATAAAATTATTATAACTTGGATATTTTAAAATATCTAAACAGAAATTTGGAACATGCAGGATAAAGTCAGTTTTCTGGGATAAAATAAAAAGTGCATCATTTATTTAGCCGTATTTGAAAATTTTCCCAATACAGTGAATAAAGGAATGTTTTGCTAGATTGGGAAAACAAGAAATCAAAGGATGAACTTTCTAAGTACAAAAATCCTGAAGAAAAATCCTCCTTGGAATTGCTGCTCTAAAGAGATTTACTACTTCATTTATGAAAGACTTGAAGCTACCTCTTTCCCTTTGGGCACATTGGAAAGGTTTGTGACCTTGGAGTTGGATTTTTCATCTGCTGGCCAAGATTCAAGCTTATGCAAGTGGTTTAGTCTTGGTTACCACTATCATCTAAAGTCCTTATTGCTGGAGATTTGCTTCTTTGTGTAATGACTTTATCTCTGATGTACTTTGCTATAAAGTGAAATTGCTAGCAGTGTGCTTTTGTGGGGCATAGGAGAAATATGTTTTCGTTTTTAAAAACCTATTTGCATAATAAAGAGTGCTTTTACATTTGGTTTTGTTTTAACTGCACCTCTTACCCTCTGTTCTCTAGTACACACCAAAAGAATCATTCATTCACCAATACATTGTGTAATTGTGGTTATTTTAGACACAATAGAGGTGGTAAACAAAATCTTTTTTCCCTGCCAAATATACATTGCTTCCACAAATTTCAATTAAAGCAATCAGTTTTTAAGAGGTTCTGTAAAAGACAGTAATTAAGGTAAATATTTTTCAGCTCCTGGGAACAACCTTCTTTTGTGTCTGATATTATGTGTTATTGTTCTGTACCAATGAACAACATTTGTGTGGTTTGCTGCAACCTTGATCTGAAAGTGAGATGGTTTCTTCAGTGGTGGTGATATAATTTTACCTACCAAATCCATACCAGGACTCTTGAACTTACTCCATGCACAGTTCACAGCAGTGAAAGACCCTAATGACTGGGAATGGACACAGGTAAGAGCCCTCATAAAAGGCTCCACTCTGGGTCAGCAGTTTTGATTTTGAATACTGTCATTTTGTAAGATTACAGTTTTCTCTGAAGTTATGATATTGCTGATACATGTAAAGTTTAACACAGACTTTAACTCTTTTGTTTGCCTCTCTTGCTGTCAGAGCTGAATCAATAACTGCAAATTCCAGGGATTTCCCAGTGTAATTGGATCCTTGTGTGACTGTGGAGGTTCCCACTGGGATACCAAGGAGTGCTCACCATGCTGCCCTCTGACATTGAGCAGTGCAGGCAGAGAGGTCACAGAGGCTGAAAATCCTTGCACTGTATGACTTATCTTTTTCCTCCACAGCATGGTTTCATGGTACAAGATAGTGGCAGCTAACTGTTTCGAGTACAGACATACCCTGGCTGCAGAAATCAAGCAGTTTTCCCAGGTTCACCACAGTGCTAGGAGACTCATCCATACTTACCAATATCAGCACTGACATCTGTGAGAATACATTTATTTCCACCTATTAATTGCATATTGACAGGAAGATGAAGGAGAGAGAAGCAACCTTTTTATTTGAGATGAAGGGAAATTAACTAGGCACATCTTTTAGGATGAATTATATTATTTTATGCATATTTTTAATGTATTTGAAGTGTGAAAGTAGATCAAGGACTACATTTTTTTAAAAGCACTGTGGCAAGAATAATAACAATGAAATCACTCCTTATAAATGAACTCACCTGTCAATGGGCCAGATTATGAGCTCAATTACATTGATATGAATCTGTAATACCTCCACAGAAAGCAATTAATCTTCTTGTTATTCTCACTATTTTAATTGCAAATAGAATCTGCTGTGACATGCCCAAGCATCTGAATTTGATGACCTTCAAGATCTTGCACAGACTTTGAAAACATCAAACTCAAAGCTGTTTATCCATACTGGTATTAGTAACCCTAAGACAATTAGAAATAGCTACAAAATTCTGAGAACAAAGGTGAAGACGTCAGAATAACAAGAGGTGCCTCTGTCTCTTTCCCAAATTCATACAATCATATAGGCTTATACTGTCAGGTAAGTTCCTTATTAGAGAGGAACTCCAGAGAATCTTAGAGGAAGATTTTCTTATGGGAGTCACAGAAAGTTTCTGACCCAGATCTTCCTTGCCAGTGCTCATGGAGGAAGGTCTGGGAGCAGCATGGGATGTCCAGCTGACAAAACAAGGGAAGAGTACCTAAGGGAATCACCATTAATCATCCTGGTATTGATTGCTTCAGAACATTTGGTGAGGATGCTAAAAGCATGGAAGATAGCTGAAAACTGCTGGAGGAGAATGAGAGTTGCCTGATGAGCAGTTGAGATATCTATACAGGAATATCCAGATAATAGGAGGAAATTGGAAAAACCGGATATCTTGAAACGCCATAAAAATTGTGTATTATCATTGAAGAGACATATTAGAGTGAGTCATTGACTGCAATGTTTACACAAAGGAATTAATATCTGAGGGAAATTTACATGTATTTTTTCTACATATTAAAAGAGTTTATTTTTCCTCTCATTCATGAGGAAGAGATAGGAAAATGTAGAAGACGTAGTATTTCTGAATAAATGTAAGAGGAGAAAAACTTATGTATGGAGTGTGCTGCAGACTGCCTAGTAAGAGGGAAATATTGAAAGGTTTAAGGCAATTGTCAAAAAAAGCTTTGCAGGGTGGCAATGAAGAACCTGAATTACATATATTTTTTGAAAAATACTATGATGGAACAGAAATATGTTATTAAAAATTTATTAAGACCAACCTTTCCTTTAGAAGATGAAAGAAGTTATTGAAGAACCAGTCTTGATTTAATTTTGATGGGCAGAGAAGAGCTGCTTAAGTATTTGGTATGAAAGTATGAGATAAGAGTCACTATCAGCTGAGTGAAAAACATCCTCACACCAGACTTAGGTTCATTGCTAAGCTATGAAGATATTTTAGGTATATCTTTATGTTTCCTATATACTTATAAGGTGTTCCTGATCAGTTCAGTGTTTCCTTTAATGACTTAAGTAAAGGAATACAAAATAGATGTATTGACTTTTAGGTTTTTTTAATAATTTTTGGATGCACTTTCCATGGTCTGCATCTCCTATCTGATGAAGTTTACATCTCACAGCCTTGTCTGACTACAGGCTCTCAGAAGCTCCATAATCCCCAACCCACTCTTCCAAATACAGAAGGCAATTTCCAAATTAAAAGATGTAATCTACAGATTTACATATAATTAATACATTCTTTATCCTTTTTAATATCCTTTTTCTTTTTTGTTATCTCCTTCAGTCAGACAACATGCACTCTTTGTGTTGATTACTTTATGTTCAACTTGTATGGAGACTTTGTTCCTAGATGCACTGAAGTTCAGGTTCCACAACTTAAAATGGGAAAACTTGCAGTCTGTGTATAATCCTTGATAAAATATGGGAGGTGTGTTGTGCAGATCTTGGGCTGCAGACATTGGTATGTTGTGTATGTGCCTCTCACCAATGTTATCAATGTCTCAGATGCAGCAGTTGTCCTGCTGAAATAGTCAACCTTCAGCACTTTCTGACCTGCATAGCTCTGTCCTAAACACTGTGTAACTGTTTGTTTTTTTTACTTTGGTGTGACACCAACATACATTTTTACACATCCCAAGTGGCCTCCTGTCATAGGATAATCACCCAGATGATCCATCATTTTGGCACATAGAAGGCTGACAAAGGCTCTCAGTACACAAGCATAATATTAAGGAATTAGAGACTTTAAAGTTATGCTTTGTTTATAAATCACCATTTTCTTAAGCAGGGACTAAATATTCTCAAAATATGCAGTATCAGAAGAGGCATCATGTAAGAGCTGGTATCTCCTAGCTGGCAGCAACTGACAAGGCACTTATTCCCAACTAATTCCAGCCATGTTTTTCACTCTCTACCATTACTTTAAACTTTCCATTTCACACACTGATTAGTTCAGTAATATTATCAGTTTCCTTTCTAATCTGTGAGGCACCAATGAATCCAAGCAGGGCCAGGAGGGAGGTCACAAGCAACCTACAAGGCAACATTAAAATTCAAAATGATCTTGAGAAACTGGGGAAATAAGATGAAATCTAACAAGATGAAATTCAATAATGAGAAGTAAAAGGCACTGCACCCTGAAGAAGAAATCATATGGGTAACTACAAAATGAGGGGTAGCTCACAAGGCAGCAGTGTGCCACGTGAGACCTGGGAATGATAGTACATTCTGAGGAGAAAGAAAGTCAGCAGAGAGGTGATAATTCAAAATCGGTGAATCTCATTCTGGGATTCATTAACACTATGTGAGAGGTAAGATATGGGAAATAATGATTAAAGTTCACCTACCACTGTTCCATTGTAAAATTTTAAGTTGCACTATAATCAAAGATAGACATAGCCCAGAAAGCTTGAAGGAGGAACAATAGGAGAAAAAAGTTTATTTCACTCCTTTTGTCTACAAAAGGAAAGACAGAGACTGAGACAGGTTGGCTGTCTTTAATATGTTAAATTTTATTATAAAAAAGGTGATGATTAATTGCTTTCTACTCCACAGGGGATAAGGGAAAAACAAATTAGTTTAACTGGCAAAACTGTAATACGAAACACATTCAGATTACCAAGGAGTAAAGCACTGGAACAGATTACCCAAGGAAGATGTAAAATCTTCCCCACTGGATATTTTTAACAAAATGTTTTCAGAAAAGCATCTGACAGAAATGGTTAAGACAGATCCATCTTATCTCATATCTAGGGGACAGATTAATACATGCACTCTTGAGATCCTGTCAAGATTTATGTTTCCATGGGTTTTATATTTTTGAAGATAGAAGCAATGGTATTTGAAAATAACTAGAGAAGTCGTAGGGGTGGTAAGGGTGAGGAAAACATTGAAACTTGAAAAAGAAAGCTGAACTCACTATTCCACTGAAGATGAATATATCAAAATATTCACAGCATGTATTTTTAAAATGTTTCAAGGATAGTGAAAGGATATGGGTACCCTTGTTTTATATCATAACTATAAAGTCTGAGTGGAAATAAACACTGATTTTAGTTTTGTTTTGTTTTAAATAGGGCATTTGTAGGTCTTTGAGAGCACATATGTCTTCCTGGGTATGTTTCAGTTCACTAATTTTAGCCTGCAGCAACTTCAATATTTATATCTGAGTTTATTACCACAACTACCTTTTATAGTCCATAAAAGGAAATATGCAAAATAATGCATGATTCATCTGATCAATTTAGAAACCTGATTTAGAATGAGATTAAGTGTGCTGTGCACACTGTGTGTGTAAATGTCTGTTTTCCTCCAGAGGATGTGAAGAAAAGTCTAGGCTTAATTCTACCTACAACCTCTAGTTGGTACCCACCATCTCACCTACCATCCTCCTTCAGAAAAAGACTTTCATCACTGATCTGTCACAATTCCAGACTTATTCTGAATGAGAAAATTCTCCATCCTTTATTTTAGCCTTCAGTATGAGAAAAGGTGACCCAAAGTCTGGACTAATGACTGCAGTTAGAAGAACCCATAACTTCCTTGTTCATTACAGGTCTCCCTGTAATGAGTTTCCATATACAGAAAATAACAATTGTGATGCTTCCCAGGTGTGTCAAATACCTTAACTGATTATTATCTGGGTAATAGTTTGATGTTTTCTGATAAAAATCGCTTTTCACACTGGGAGACCAAGAAAATGCCTCTGCCTGCACAGGCAGATGAATTGATATTTGTGCCTGTCATGCAGACTAGTTTTGTTCCACTTGTTGTTTCATCTGTGCAATTTTTTTGCACCCATTTCAGTTTCCAGCAACAGTTTCATTGTCATTTACTTTCTACAGTTCATCCTTATAAGCAGAAATTTGTCTTAAATAAAAGATGCCATTTTCCTAGTGCTGTTGATAAATTCCCAGTCTCACATCCTATTCACCTGGAGGACCAGATTATTAATCTGTATGTTGTTACACAAAGACAACATTTATTTTCTATTGTGCATTCTTAATATTACCTGAAGAAGATGCAGAACTTAAATAAGGTTAAACCTTAAAAGTTTTCATTTCCAGATTATGAAACAGATCCACAACATCTCTCTGTAGGCAACTTTCTTAAATACTCTGAACATATAGGTAGGGAAAAGTAGAATGGAATTGTGCCCAGTGCTTCTACTTATGGTGGCATGTAGAAATTAACCTCTACTTATAAGGAAAAGGGATGATGGTTCTCCCTCCTCTCCCTCTTGCTCCTCTAACTAGAGCTGTAGGAATGCCAGCCTTTTGGAAAAGAGGTTTGAATTAGAACAGAATAGAACAAAGCAAGTTTTAATTCCAGTACAGAAATACTGAATTATGTTCATCCATTTAAAATTTTCTCTGGTTTATATTTAGAAATGCAGAAATGAGACATGGGGCCAAAAGAGCCATAGAGTGTCAAGACCTGGGCACCCTGAAGTAGGTGCATGCAGGCTGCTGTGAGCTTACCAGAAAGAACAGACACAGGTATGTGCATATATGCTTCACACATAACTGTGTTTTGGAAATCTGTGTGGAAAGCAGCATTCTCAAAAGTTGAGCCTAGTCTCCCTAAATGTCTCATTTCAAAGACAAAAAGAGGCTGGTTTTTTTTGGTAGGAGTTGTGTGAAGCTCCTGATGATAGGTCCTCTACTATTCTGCATGTTCAAAGAAGTGAAAATCACTCTCAGGTTTGATGATGTGATTTTCAGCACTTGTCCATAAAAAATAATCTTTATAACAGTATTATTAGTGACATTTTTATACCCAGGCCTGGCACCATTCAGCTGTTAGAATACTGTATAAGGAGGCTGAAATGACATTGAAAGCTGAACAGTGGGACGGGGATGAACTATAACAAAGTGAAATGCAAGGTTATGCATTTAGGTTTGCAGAAAATGCTGATTCCAGCTATGTGCTTATAAACTGAAAATAACAGACGGGGGAAAGTAATCAGTGGATCAGCTGGAAACAGGTTGTCTATGGGCCACCAGCATGGTGCATCCTTAAATATGACAGATGTGATCCTGAGACAATTGGGATAATTCCAGCCTTCCTAGAGAGCATTCATTGAAAATGTGCTCAATTCTGAAGAAAAAGATAAAGGATTATTTAAACTGAAAGTATTATATTAGCACAGGAGCTATTATGTATAACCTTAATTACATTTAAATAGGAAATTAGGAGAAATATTATTACTACTTGATGAGTTTCTCAATATTAGTAAAAGAGCTGGCAGAGTCATTATCTTTATGATGGGAAAGATTATGGTTTGTCTGTGATGTGATATGGTGATATTGTTGATAAACTTTTTTCTCCTGTGCTGAAGGAGTTATTCATGTTGGAAGTGACATAGTACAGGTGATGCCACAGATACATCTGAATTCTGTTTGCTGTCACATAAATCTTCAATGAAAATTTCTGACAATTATTGAGGAAAAAATCCACAAAAAATATTGTCTTCTACTAGGCATTCTTCTGAAAATCCTTTCTCTTTCCTCTATTTTTAAAAGCCAAATCTTACCTAGTTTTCAAACATCAGTTTTATTTTCATGACTTCCTTCATGAGGCTGTTCAATTAGAATCCACATTCCTTTGTCTACAGGCTGTTACTGTTTTTTAAATGCACACAAAATCTATTACGAAAGTAATTAGTAAAGATTTTAGAGAAGGGAATATGATTTTGACATGAAGATATCCCATGTGCTAATTAGCCTAAGATCCAACAAATGTAACTGAGAAGTTTTTAGGTGCTTTTTCTCTTTAATGTCACCATTGGAATAGCAGTAAGAGTAAGATTAGCAAAACTTTCTCATTTATTGTGTTCATTCTGCACCATCACGTAATTATATCTAAGTTAATCTTTTAGTTAATTATAAGTCAAGTGGTGAAGAAACACAAAAGCACTAGCACATTATCCTTGTAAGAGTGCTTCTTTTTGAGAGGGAAAGAAAATGAATATTTTTTCCCCTCTTAACCTCATTTTTGAACAGTTATTGACATTTTACTGAATATGAAGAAACTTTTAAAAATTGTTCTTGATATTAACTTCAATATTTGTGTTTCTAGGATGAGAAAATATTTCATACATATTTCAGGAGAAACAATTTTAATGGCTAAAATGTCACCTAGAATAAGTATTATAGAGACCTGTGTTTGTGAGTCTGCTACTATAAGTGCTTAAAAACTTATTTACATGTAAAACAATCCCTTCTTTTAGCAGCAGTATTGGCTTGTGCTGCAAGTTGCATTGAAATGATTTCACATATAATAGCTGGTTTTCCCCAGTTTGTAACATTAAGGAAGCCTGTTCTTCTTCCCAGTGTTAGCGAAATTGTGTTATTTCTTACTTCAGTTGAACTCATGAATAAATTTTATGTTCACACATTTAGTCCCACTACATAGTACCTTTCTAATAACGCTATTTTATTATGTTCAAAAGCCTGCTGCAAGTGTTTTTCAACTGATTCAACTTATTAATCATAGATCAAATTCTGCTATTTCTTCAAAGCCCTCAGTATTTGCTTATATACAAATTCAGCCATTCTCATACATCATGAAGCAAAATCCAATTTTTAAAAAATATTCCGTTTGTTCATCCTCTAGAGATGAATAATTTATCTTTCCAAGTATTGTCAAGTATTGTTCATTACAGCGTGTTCAGTTCAGTTTAGAAATCAGTCCTGCCCCTGCAGGTGTGTATCAACATCCTCCACTTTTGAGATGCACCCTTAATAGCTGAGAAATTTCCAGGTTGGAAATTTATGTTTCAATTCTTTCATCTCTTTCATTTTCTAAAGTAATTATTTTATTTAAAACAAAAAATCAAACTTTCTAACATTTAGACACACATTTTCCTCTGACTTTAGTTTTATCAGTGTTTTTTAAACTTTATTCTCTTTTAGAAGCAGGTCAATTTTGAAACCTCTGTGTTATCTTTTAAATGAAATTTCTGTCTTCTCCCAAGCATGGACAGTTACTCATGGAATACACTCATGAGGTGAGAAATTGGTGTTTTTTCTATTCCATAGGCAGGACATTGGTGCCCCATGAAATTATCATCTCATCAATACAGGCAGGTGGATACTTATGAAGGATAGAGTCAGAGATATTAGGAGTAGGAATTGGGACACGGGTGAGTAGGTCAGCCTACTTTTTTTTAAAACTAGTTATAAGTAGATATGAGATTTTCAGTTTGTGGTTTACCTGTCATACATCATCCAGCCCAAACATGCCATTCTATGATACTGTGAATTAAGAAAAAAGGAGCTGCTGCATCCAGCTCTGGGGCCCCCAACATAACAAGGAGATGGATCTGCTGGAGTGAGTGCAGACAAGGGAGGTGAAGATGATCAGAGGGCTGGAGCAGCTCTCCTATGGAGAGGGGCTGGGAGAGCTGGGGTTGTTCAGCCTGGAGAACAGAAGGCTTCAGGGAGACCTTGCAGTACCTAAAGGGGCTACAAGAGAGCTGGAGAGGGTCATTTTACAAGGGTGTGTAATGATGTGTCAATGGCTTAAACTGAAATAGTTTAGGTTTAGATTCGTTATAAAGTTAGATTAGTTATAAAGAAGAAATTCTTAACTCTGAGGGTGGTGAGGCACTGGCACAAGTTTTCCAAAGGAGTTGAGAATTCCCCATTCCTGGCAGTGTCAAAGGCCAGGCTGAATGGGGCTTGGAGCAACCTGGTCTAGTGAAAGGCATCCCAGTGGCAGGGGGGTTGCAGTGAGATGATCTTCAATGTTCCTCCCAAACAATTCTGGGATTCTGTGCCCCATTTATATTAGCTATATATTGGCTGGGCACCTATATCCTGGCAAAGGCTGTATATTACCTTGGCCCCAGGTTTTAGTTAACACCAAACCACAGCTGCCTCAGAGAAGAGTGGATGACATGATGTGTGCCTGACCTATTTCTGTAGGCATATTTAATTGATCAGTCACCCAGTCTTCCAAGAAAAAACTCTGATGAGGGCATTTTTCATGAGTCACTGAATTTTTCAGAAAAAAAAAAAATCTTAAGTATATATGGCATTTAGAGAGCACTAATTTTACTCTTGTGCTATTTGTACATGCAGAGTTCTCAGGAATATTTGTTTTTCTTCTGCACTCTCCAGTTAAACAGACAGCAAGAAATAAGTGAACAGCACCATTAACAGTAAGGAAAAAAAAAAAAAACAAAACAAAAAAACAACAACAACAAAAAAAACCAAAAAACTATTCTCTGTTTAGAATAGAAACCAAAAGCATTAGCAAAACAAGAACCTCTCTTGTAAGAGACCGGTTTGTTTCTGAACAGGAGACCTCACAGGTAGCAGTGGAGTTGCTCCAGGCCTCTTGCAAACACTTCTGTGGTTCTTTTATGTTACTTTTCTTCATCTTTTCTTGTGTGTGTGCATGTGACAACTGATTCCCAGTTCAACAACAACTCTGCTGCTTAGGAGATGCAAATATAAGCACAGTGGATACAGTGACCCAGCGTGCAACAGAGAAAAATGCCTTCAATAATTAATGAGAGAATGGGATGTGGAACCACTAAATCCAGTCTGAAGTTGATTACAGAACTGTCAGTCATCTGCAGGGCAATGTAATGAAACAGAACAACTCAGCAGTCAGGATATGTATGAAAGTCATTTCCTATCCCTTCTGCACATTTTTTTATGGACTATAAAACTGACAATTGGATTATTGAAAGGAAAAAATTGATGAAATATGTCTGTTTTGAATGGGAAAGTATCTCAGTAATATAGCCCACACACACTCTGTCCTATTTTTATCCAGATTTCAGGAAATAAGTTATTCAAATGTATTTAAATAAGCTTTCTACCCCAACAATATAGTTTCATACTGCCTCATCTGTTGTGTCATGAACATAAACCACCCTAGATTAAATTTATATGTAATTATTTTGTTCCTCATATGTCCTTCTATTCAAGATATGTCCCTAAAATGGCTATCTTGTGATTTTGAAACTTACACTGTTCTTTACCTGAAGCAGAATTCAGATCAGTTTCTCAAGGCCATTTTTAATCAGAAGAAAACCTAGTATCAGACAAATTATTGCTTAGAATTAAAAAAGTATTCAGTTATAAGTTTTTTGTGATTGTTTCTTTTTATTTCTTCTAGATGATCTGAATGAAGCCTCAAATTCCATATGAATTCTTATTGGATTTATCAAATATGATGTGGTTGGAGAGCAGAAGACTGCAAAAGTGTAAGGTTGCACACCTCTTTATCTTCTCACAGCAAGTGCCCAGTGTGTATATCCTAATAACATACTAGAAAAGGTCTATTTTGATTTGCCATCTATCATATAAAGTCTTCTGAAGAACTGAAAGTATTTCTGAGGGTTTTGTCTGTTTCTGCTAACACACAGGATTGGTATCCAGCACCCTTCACTTGCCTTTGACTAATTCTAGGACATGCCAAGGATTCTGCATTCCTCATGGGCCCAAGTCCATTAGTGTGGATTTTGTCCCTTAGCCTAATAAGGCAGGTGCTGGAGGGAAAGTCTTTGGAAAGGGAGGTGGGAAAAGCAAGTAGGAGAGAGCTAAAGCAATGTGTTGGAGTCACTGACTGTGGAGGCTTGGGAAATCCAGGGCTAATTGTTGTTGCTCTGTAGAAATAACATACAGCACATGGTTTCTGAAACAGATAATTTGTCAGCTGGAAACAACAGGGAGAGTGGAAATAAGAGACTAGGGGCATGAACTAGACTGTGGAGTAAGTCTGAAAAAAAACCTCAGGGGGAAAAATGATCAGGAGTGCATGTCTAAGCTTGATGGATATTTTATGAAGTAGAAGAAACAAAATGCTTGTTCAAATTGCTTGTAAATACATCTAAATAACTTGAGCTGAGTATGCAGCTCTGTGAAACAATCTGTAAGTCAGATCAGAAAATGCTGGCAACTGTTCAAATGAGTGGAGGTACAATAGGAAAAAGCACTATAAATTTAGACCCTGAATTAGATTTTCCAAAAGCTACAAAATTTGGAAACAGTAGTCCACTTTATGACCCAAACAACTACTAATTTTCTGATGCTGTTGCTTTCACAAAAGAAACCCATGTCAGAATACTGATGGCTACTGGGGAGCCAACAGGTGTTAAGAGCCAGAGTTATGACCCTATTTCTTCCTATCTTTTAGTCCATATGTTTTATTCCTAGGTAAGCACATTCCTCTTTTTTTGCAGGGTGTTAGGAATGCAGGCAATGTCTGATTAGGGTCTTTAATGCTGAGAAATTGCTAGGAAGTGAAATAGATAAAGCATAGACCAAACCCCAGTCCAATTAGTTCCCTGTTCCAACCCATTCTGCAGTATCTTTTACAAATATACTTCAGAGAATAAATGGTCTCAGAAGTATTAGTAAGGGAATTTTCTGAGATTTTTCCCTCTGCACTAAAAATCCTATATCCTCTAAAAGATAGTCCTTCCCAGAGCACCTTACCGAAACTGGCAAGATAACTACTTTTCATTTCTCATTGCTTATGTAGAAATTTTATCTTGCTAAAAGTCAGTGGAAAAACACCCAAAATTTTTTGAAATAGTACCTCTTATTGCAGTATTGAAACCTGTATTTTTAAAAATATGAGTTTATGAGCAACTTTTGAAGCAGTGGTAGATTTTATGCTCTCTGGACTAGAAAAATGTCCAAATCTTGAAAATATGACCAAAAAAATCCTGAATGACTCCTTTAAAAATAAATAATATTGGGAAAACAGACCCAAAGTAGAAATACTTTTGGAACACAACTCTGTTTTATGAAATTTATGTGTCTATAAATTGAAAAATACTGGTTTTGCTTGAATCTAGTCAGTAATTTCTTAGCAATGCAGCTTGGTAAGGATCCTATCCAGATTTTAAGGTGCCATGTCAACTTCTCCAACTGTGGCTGTATTTCTGTGGACTTCAGTAAAAACTTTTGATATTTTCTTTATTTTTGTAGAAGCTTAAGGGAGGAGTGTATATTATGGTCCTTTTGTAAACTTTTCAGGGCAGCATTCCTGCATCAGGGAGTGACTGGGAGGTAGGAGGGATCCTTGTCACCATTCCGTGTAAGAAGCAGGAATTGTGCCCAGGTGGAGGAGATATTGCTGCTGTAGAATATTTTGTATAAACATTTTGTGATGTGACCTGCATATTCCCACAAACCTCTGGTGAGAATTAACTTTGATGTTTACAGCATGACCCGTTTTCCCCTGGCTTTTTAGTGTATCAGGGAGCCTGTCAACATCACCAGCTGACTCTGCCATAATCAGCTGTCTCTTCTCCTCCAGCTCTTAAAAATGCAGTGGAACTAACACAGGGTGAGGCAGAGTAAGCACCATGTGGAGAAACACAGAACATGTTAAAAAAGAATAATTTTGGAACATATAAAAATAGAGCGTTGAAAGAGCTGTGAAAGAGTAATGTTCTGAGTTCTTTTCAAATATGTCTTTAGGAAATTTCTCATACATTCATATAATATTATTATAATCATTATACAACATAATAATCTTCCATCTTAATATTTCAGAATTGTATAAAAGTTCTGTTCATGTATTATCATGTATAAAAGGACGACATCCTTCTTTTTTTCTTTTCCTTTTTTTTTTTTATTTTTCTTTCTTACACTTAATTGGAAATAAGGCCCATGAAAGAAGATCAGAATGAGAAGACACATAGGTAAAATGTTCAACTGTGTAGTGATTTAGGACATATATTTTAAAATAAAATTAAATTTGTTTAAAACCTTGGTCTGCCTCCTTACAATTTCTAGTTTAATGGATGTGTTAAGGTTCTGAGGGATCTGGCAAAGCCCAAAGAGCTATTGTGAGTGTTTTGTGAAGTATCAGGGGAATCCTGGTGACTTCCCATCTCCAAGCAGACTCACAAATTGTTAGAGGCATTTGCAATTTCTCAAGAAGCCGCCTTTGCCCAGGGTTTATGAGCTGGAATATTTATTTTCCCTTTACAAGTGAGGTGCAAATATACCCCAAACATTTTAGAGAATCACAGAACAGTGTGAGTTGGAAAGAACTGGTAAGATCTTTTAATTCAATCCCCCACCATGGGCAGAGATGCCACACATTTGATAACTTGCTCAAAGCCTCATCCAAACTGGCCTTGAACACTTCCAGGGATGGACATCCACATATGGGCAACTTGTTCCAGTGCTTCACCACCCTCATAGGAAAGAATCTCTTCCTAATACCTATTATAAACCTAACCTCTTTCAGTCTAATGCCCTTCTGAGCATCTTTATCATGAGTCCCTCCTCTTACCTCAGTCCAGAAGATCTTCATCCTTCTTATGGAGAAGGTTCCAGAGCTGGACACAACACTCCAGGCAGGGACACAAGAACAGAGTGCAGAGGGAGAATCCCTTCCCTTGACCTACTGGCCCCCCTTCTTGTGTGCAGCCCAGGACAGAGCTGGCTTTCTGGGTCACAGGCAGATTTCTGGGCCATGCTGAGCTCATCAACAAACATCCCCAAATCTTGTTCTCAATCCATTCTCCCAGCCTGTATTTGTGCTTGGGATTGCCCTGGTTCACCTTCTTCCTGCTCTCCCTTCCAGTGATAATTCTCTGCAAGGACAGCCAAACACCTTAGGAAAATCAAACATTCAGGGATCAGAAATCCATGGATGTTTTGTAGGGCTTAAGGGGATGCAAATCTATGAAGGTCAAAGTGTGGTGAACACTTCAAAGTGAACTGCAGGGAGTTCTTGGCTGCATTTTGTTCTTCTGTCTCTCTGCAGAAAAATATCATGTTGCCAAAGGCTTACAATGAAAAGATGGACACTTTTATATTGCTGTAGCTGGAACACCACTGGCTCTACCATGGTGGATCACATACACTCTTTGGAGTCAGTTCTTCAGATGCAACAGCTTAATTAAATTTTAAGCATTATTGATTCAGTTTACAAAGCCTCCCCTGTTCTAGAACCATTGAATCTTGAGATGCTGCACTCTGAAGCAACAACAACAACAACAAATATATATATATATATATATATATA
>WEIU01021324.1:104165-196312 GCA_013389925.1 Aegithalos caudatus
TATATATTTATTTATATGGTTTACACAACTAAAAAATTGCAGAAAAAATCCCTATAGCAATTGGAGCATTATTGTATCAAAACATTGGTTATTTTTTACAGTGTGTTATCACTACATCAGTTGTTCCTTTATTATCCAAACAAAGGCTGCAGTACTTATTTGGATTCTGTATTAAAATACTCTATATTAGTGACTCTGGTCTCTTCTCTCCTTCTTTCCCTATAGGCACTCTCTTCTGCCAGTTACATGATCTGAGCAAGACAACTCTGAAAGAAAATAAAAATCTTTCAGCACTGCTTTCAATTGCCACTTTAGAAAAAGCAAGAATACTTCTTAGAATATTATTATTAATATTAATGGCAATATTTTAAACTGAAGTATTTTGAGAGAAAGAAACATTTTTGAGGCAGTTTTTCTTTTAGCAGCATAAAAACTTTTTGAAAAATACATTGATGGAGAAAAATCTGTGTTACCAGAGCTATGACAGTACATAATGATGCATTAATTTAAAAGTATAGAACCCTATTGATGTAGAAATACTCTCAGTGGCAATGGGGAGATGTACACAGCAAGAATAGCTATATATTTATGCAGGGTAGGACAAAACGTCCCTGAGGAAAGGAAATTCAGACTATGTCTGTGCTGCCAGGGAGCTGCAGACTTGAGCTCGTGCTCCCATCCAAACCCTTAATTGCCTGTATCACTGCAAGCAGCAGCTTTGCCCAAAGTGCAGACAGGCTCACACCTGCTGCACACGTAGCACAGGTCAGACTGCCATTACACAGTGGAAAATATCCTTACATATAGAGATGGGGTTTGGACACAGTCTGACTGGAGGTGACCCACAGCTTTTGCCTTCAGGCCTAAATGCAAAGTGAAAATGTTATTATGTGTAAAATGGAAATGTATATCCAGTGTGCATTTGGGATTTCACTGCATTAACCTATACCCCCTGCAAATTTTAAACCCCTTCTTCACATGCCATAGCAGTGGCTGTCATTTCCCACATATTTTCTCCATTAGTTTTATCTACATGTGTGGCTGGCAGCCCACCCTATGCCTCACTTGGCCTTGGTGCTCTCTGAGCACTGTTTTTTCTATACATTCACCAGCAGTAAATAGCTGTCTTTGCTTCACCCAGGCAGTGTACACCTGCATTCAAACCTGGTCCACACTCTAAGCCACAGGCTGCCAGGCTTAGTGACAGTGTCCATACTGTGAAGCAGATCTCTCACATTTTGAAAACAGATTTCAGTCTTGCAGCTTCCCCACCTTGACTCCTTCTTGGAAGAAAACCCACTCCTCAACTTCAGTGAACAGTGTGAGTGGTGATCTTGGGAATGAGGCCTTAGAGAGCATGGGAGAGATGAGAAGCAGCTTTGCTGTTGATGAAAGCCCCGTGCTGGTACAGCCACGAGTGCCACCCCCTTCCTGTCCGCTCTGCCAATGTCCCTTTCATCCAGCTCACACGTCCTTTGAGCACTTGTGCCTGGCTCTAAGGAGCAGACAGGGCTCTGCAGGCTGGTGCCAGGCTGGGCTGGTTTTGTGAGGGCGGAATGTCCTCCTGGAGATGAATGGGACCCCCGGACTGTGCCGTTTTTGCAGAAGAAAGTGCTGCAATCACATTCCCTTCATCCTCCCCTTCCCCTTCATTTGAAGTTTTAATTAGAGCTTAGAAGCTGGGTCTTTTTAAATCAAGCCAATTGCTTGCTTCTCTTCCTAAGGAAGGAAACTCCTTTGCTTTTTAGTTGTTCCAATGCCGCCCCTTCCCAGCTCCTGCCACCGGACGCTTGCTGGTTGCAGCCCCACAGTCACACAGTCTCACGCTGCCAACACAAAAATCCATGTTGCTGCCAGTCTGTGGGAAGGACAGAAAGAGCTTCCTCCTCACTATGGCTTCTTCTTTCACCTTGCTGGGTGCAGAGAAGCACCTTCCCTCAGAGAATGTCACCATGTAGATGGGGTGCAGAGAGACAATTTGGGCATCCTTTATTTTGCTAAGATGAATTCTCAGAGACACAGGTATTTTCACACTTAATGATTACACATCTGCTATCCCAAACTCCCCTGAGCTGTACCACCCCAGCATAGGTGCAGGCAGTGCCACTGCTGTTTTGCAGAAGCACCTCACAGATCTTGAGAAAAGTGGCAAAATGGATGATTTACCTCCTTTCCCATACTCTTGAGGGCAAGGAGGATTGCCTGACAAAACACCCACCCTGTGACCAGAGGGCTGACACCCAGCTCAAACAAATCGGGCCCTTGAAAGGACCGTGTAATCTTTACTTCCCAAGCTGTGCTTTTCTTTCAGCCTAAGCCAAAAACCTGACTGCAGGGATTGTCTCTTCCTTCTGGACCTGTGCAATCAGGGAAGTTTGGCCTGAGCCTGAATCAAGTAAATTGGTTTTTATTGTTTAGATGCATCTCTCAGATACATTTCCAGCCCTTGAAATACATCTGTCTCATCTTATCTACATCAAGAATTAGACTGAGACTTTCCTGCTCCATTTGATTGTACAATAGATTGAGAGTTCTCCTCGGAGGGAATGGTGGTTGGGTGGCATTTTAAATGGACACTCAGACACCAGCAGAATAACATTAATAAACACTAGAGAAAAAAAATAGAAATATGTTTAAATGGAATTCAGGCATGTTCAACATAATGTTTGTTTAACAAAAGAGAGCTACATAGAGATGATTATTCAGAAGATAAATTCAATTGAAAGCAAAATATTTAATGGCTCACTGTTGACTTTAATTAAGTTTTGTGTCAAAAATTCCAAAACAAAATGTTAAAATATTTCTTTCGTTTCCTAAAATATATTTTAAATATCACTTTTTAAATGAGATAAAATGCATTTATAATTTTAGTTTTCATTTAGTATTATGTTCAATATTATTTTATAATATTGCTTTTTATATAGTATTTATAACATTTATATTATATTAAACTCTACTTTGTAGTACATATTTACTGAAATGAAAGGTTTTTCCTTTATATAACTGAGATTTTTCAATTTGGTAGAATAAAATCCATGGTTATTATTTAAAGAATTTTAATGCATTTTTGGATGGAAAACATTCAGCTTTGATCTTTTCAAAAGAAATAATAGTAGGTTTTCTGCTCTGTTTTATAATGATCTTCTATTTATCTGCCCATTGATCCAGGAAGGTAAATTTATAATAATGCAGTTCTGTGCTTCATGAGGCTTTGAAAGTTTTTATCTGGCTCATGATGCCCTGGAGACTTCTGTAGTGCATTGCTGAAGTACAGCACCTGTGATACTTTCTGGGGGAGGGCAGACAGTCCTCCTGGGTAGGTGTCACAGGAGGAGCTCTCTGTGCCACTGCCAAGCAGGCTGAAACTGCTCTACACACTCACTCAATTACAGTTTTAACCACAATAATTAATAACAACACAACAGTTAAATTAATGCAACATATGAACAGCTGTACAGCTGTTTATATCAGACTAATACACAGTTAAGGTCTTGCTCAAGGTCCATTTCTGAGCATACACTCTACACAGCCTTTAAGCAGATTTTATGCATCATTCTTTTTGTGCTAAGCTTCATTTTATCTGTATTTTCTCTTCCATTGCCTTTTCTCTGAGCTCCAAACTTTAAAAACTAAAGTAAACCATGCCCTCATTTGAATAAAACTTCATAAAGAGTACTTGCAAGATATTGAAAATTCCAGTTAATTAAAAAGTGATTACATTTAATCATACACAGACTTTCAGCATACTGGGAACTATTTCATTTCACCAAGCTAAACATCTGTGACTAAAAGGATTACTGACAGGGAAAAACATTCTTTCTAAATTAAAGGTGCACTAGGATGAAAATCTCTTTTGACCAATGGTTTTTAAGACAATACATGCTTGATTGCATAGTTAGGAACTCTATGGGATATTGATGCCAGACAACACCAACTAGAAGATTAATAACTTTGAAAGGTGAACTATGGGCATTAACTGTTTGTTACAGCAATACTGATGGTCTTCATGCATTTATTCATTCATAAGCATCCACCAATCATTAAAAATGTATATCCCAATGCAGCAGATATGACCTTTACTATAAATTTGTTTACTCTTCAGAGAGCCATGACCCTCCGTCTTCACTAAAGCAGATTAGGGGGTGTTTCTGTACTTTTGTTTTTTTCCTACCCCTTTCACTCCACCCACAGCAGCTTTTCCTGCCCCACATCCCTCCTGATCCTTTGGCATCTCATTCCTGTGTCTTCCATAAACCATCAGAGAATGGTAGAACTATACAGCCTCACTGCAACACCTTTGAATCTGTAGAATTGCCTTTGGTTGCACTGCAGTCTTCCACCAAGGTTTATTAACTTCACCATGGGCTGTGCTTTCTTTTTAATGTTGGCTTAAAAAGAGGCACCAACTGGGAACCTCTTTGCTACACAATTACACAACTGCTTTGTAGAGAAATTTTGTACATGATCATTCGCTGATATTGTTGCTTTATCACTTGGGATATGATAAAATTTGAAATTTTTTTTAGTCTAAATTGGAGTCAATAATGAAAAAAAATCCCAAAAGCTCTACATTAGAAGTCATATAACTCTCTTTTTTCTTTAAAATTTTCAAGTTAAAAAAAAAAAAGGAAAACCGTAATTTCACAATGTCATTTCAAAAGTGTGATTCTGTTCTGATTTCAATGACATTGAATACTACAATAAAAAGATGATATGTGTGATATAGGTAATGTGTTAAAGGAGCATTATTTTACACTTTCAGAACTGTAATTTCATAGTCAATGTAACCTTAATAATAATTCCTTGGTTTCAATGACATTATATTTCCAAATGGAAAATATTTCTTCCTGAAAATTCAACTAATTTTTCCTTTATAGCACTCTCCTTTGACATGTTCTTTAGCAAATTTTGAATATATAAAATTGCTTAGTAAAAACAGAAATCATATCATAAACAGAAAAGCTATTGAACAGTTCTGCTAAAAAAAAAGTGTGAATATGGAAATTGAAGTTAGGAAAATATACATAGGAAGCAAATTTATATAAAATATAAGCTACTGGCTTTAAAGGGTATTTCTGATTAACTGAGCTGAAATAATTGACTATGTCCATATTTTTAGATTATTCCAGTAAAGTTAACTGAATTTGTTTAACATGCATGCTTTAAGTAATGTTTTGGAATTAATGAGGTTAGCATTGGCAACCATTGAATTAAATGTTTCAAAGAAAGCTGAGACAGTAATTATTATAATGCTTCGATATATTGTCACTGGAGACAGATAAGTGCTTATTCTATAGGCATCAGCACAGGATCATCAAGGCAGTGCTTATGAATCACCCTCTCTGTTGTGAAAAAGACTGCATTTCATATAATGTGGCTTGATTCTATATGATATGCATAATATAATTTCTGTGCATAATATAATTTCTGCATTTTTACTTGTATTTTTGTTGTATATTGTAGCTGTCACTGGTGCATCACTTTCCATCACCAAAGATTAAATAAACATTTACACCAGAAAAAAAGCTGTGTGCACACAGAATCCAGTAGAATGAGTCTCTGGTCCCAGTGCCTTCACAAGCAGAACATTCTAAATAATAGTAAAAAGTCAGTTTCCACTTTAAAAGCAATAAAAAGGAGAGAGAAAATAGTGATGATTACTTGGTATACAGTGGAAGACACAGTTTAGTTTACATTTGTCTGTTATTCATATTGCCTAGAATTCCCTCTTTGCCCTGACCAATCAATGCTGAATCTATTTTTCATAAAGACATAGTACAGAATTTATGGGCAACAAACGTGAATAAAACAAGAGCACATGACAGTGTTCCAAAATGGTGTTTCATCTCTATCTACTGATCACTACTACACCATGAACCTCTTAATCTTAGATTCTACAGCTAAAGAGATCTATAAAAAGCATAGACATCTCTAGAAGTCAAGGTGAAGAAGAAATATTCTGTGACAGCGCATTCAGTGATCCTGAGATGTGTAAAGACAATGACAATCATTAAAAATGCTTCATTAGTCCAGCTGAACATCAGAAAGCATGGGTCACCTTGTTTAAGAGATGAAAGAAGTGATCAAAGTAGCGATCAAAGAGATGAGAGAGAATTTTTTATTCTAGGAAGACTTTAAAAAGATGTAGGCCAAGCAGTTAGTGGATCTCAGACATCTTGACATACAATAGGTGAAAACACCTTTGCCATTCTTGACAAGACAAAGCTGTACCTTGGAATAACATTGTTGCTTTCCATAGCAACGACAACAGCAGCTTTATGAGAGAGAGAAAAAACCAACGCTGCTCATCTCCGGGTTTGTTACGTGGAGACCCAGAGCTTACCTGACCCGGGCTGTGTTTGTCATTTGGCAAACAGATGCTGCCAACTTGACGTGAAGCAATGGCCATTGAGTGCCTGAGAACTGCTCTTGGGTATGTCTTACCATTTTCAAAGCTGCTTACAAATGAAGGAAGGCTAGAAAATATATCAGGTATTCAAGAGCATTGAAGCATTTAAAGATTGTCAAGCACTGCAGCACCCGCTGGCTCAGCCTCCAGAAGTGCACATCAAGGACACTGCAGCAACAAACAACCATTTTGAAAATGTTTCAGGAGCCAGGATGAGGTGTATAAATGTGCAGGGGTCAAAAGTGTAGCAGAACACCTTAGTTCAATAGAGATTCAGCAGTGCTATTATTATCACAATCATATCTTCACACCACTTAGCAGACTTAGCACTGCCCGTAGGCTGAGGCTGAGAGAACCCTGCTTGACACAGGAGTTCATCCTTGAAAATCCCAGACTAAGTAAATTGAAGTTTGTCACATGGTTCAGTCAGGACACATGATCCTAGTTGGCTTGAAGGCCACTGGTTTTGTGCTACATGGAAAAACATGATTTAAAGAACAATATGGTGGAAGTTGACTGTAGTTATCACCTCAGTGGAGGCTTGGAAGCTGTTGGATGATGGAGTCCTTGCAGTTGAGATGCCATGGGAGAACCACGAGTGCAATTTCAAAGAGAGGGAGCTGTGTTAGCAAATCATGTGCTGTTAAAACCAAAATGTTTCAATAGAGTTCCCAGCAGAAAGGAGGAACATGCTTGCTAGCATGGTCTGTGTCAGGCACTGCCTTAGGCAGTGAGCGATCTGCTCCCTGCTGTGCCTCACTGAGGGCTCTCCTTCCTCTGCTGCCTCCTGAGGACACACCCCAAATCCCACCAGAAAATGGACCTTTTCCAAAGAGCTGCTGTGAAAGCTGGAAATATACTATGTGAAAGATGGAAGAGCTTTGTTCATCCTGAATCATGTACCAAAAGGAGAAAATAAAGAGGTGTTTTGCCACTGAAAGTATTAATTCTATGTAAAGCAAGTTTTCCATCGTTCAGGAAAGTAATGCTGGACCACCTGTAAATGAAAGCAGAATATGCCAGTGCACAGCCAATGAAAAATTTTCACAGGAACTCGTGTTAGGCATGGTCAGTACATATTGATATAGATATCTTTGAAGAAGAACGTTTTCCTATGGATCCACTGGAACATCTGTGTGGATGGAATGTTGGAGTGATCTACCTAAGGTTTGGCATACTCCCTTCTCATCTTAAATAACCAGGGGTTTTTTTGTTACAGATGAAATGTAAGAGGGGAATATTAGATCTTTCTGCTTCCAAGGGTAGGTCAGTGACTAGTCCTGTTTACTAGGATTGCCCTCATACAAAAGTTTTTTTGTAAACACTTGTTAATTTGTTTTGTTAACACGGCCAGCTTTGGAGGCTGAACAAGCACTGTGATTAATTTGCTTGAACTGCATATCCCTGAGATAATCCTCCAGGTGAGACCTGAGATACATTGCTGTGTGCATTTGGGAAAGGTGGCTTTGTCCATGATTGATCTGTACCTTGAACAGGAGAATCTGTTTCACACACATAATAAATTCCTAAAAGTAATACATACATCAATACGAGAGCATTAATTTTCCAACTTATTTATTTCTTCAAAATTAGAAACTCATCTTTCAAAATTAGTATGTATATATGCATAGTAGGTTTATTTAAAATAAGATGTAATTTGCATGAACTTTCCATAATTTTTAAAAACAATGTTAATTATCCTTTTTAATGGTCCAGAACATCCCAAACTTTATTTTTCACGGTTTTCCGTCTTTGTAATTCCAGCCCTTATTTCCATTAACATAACTGTATTGCAAAAAACTGACTTCAAAACAAACTCATAGTACAAGTGTTGTCTTGAAAACGAGGAAGAATGTTTAACTAGCATGTCATTTTGTCTTGGGGAGTCTTTTTTCTCTAATAACCAAGAATTTTTTTCCAAAAGGATGCACCTTGATCAGAGAATTGAGAATCTTGTGTGCTGTTGTATACATACTTTTATATTTAAATATATATCTGTTATAGTATATATACTTATGCTATGACTTCAAACAGTTACTGAACAAATCTACATAAAAGGTGTAAAAGAAAACAGGACATCACTGAAATTCCTAGGTTCCAGCAGAGGCTGATGTGAAAACTCCTCTTGAGAAGTGAATAGCGAGACAAAAGTTGGTGCCGAACTCGTCTCAGGGTATTTTTGATTTATAAATCTGATTTTATATTTATAACTATAAATGTGAATATAAATTTCCAAGGGCAAAACTAATATTAGTTCATGTAATTCCATCACATCCAAGACAGGCTTGTTTTCTTTACACTGTCTTTTACAGCTTTTCACTATATTATATGCTGCCTATTTTCACATTATCCAAGTAATTTCCAGCAGAATATGAAATGTTTTTGTCACACATAACCTCATTCTGGTTACTTTATTTTTTCTTACCAGAAGAAATGCTCACATAAATTTCATTTATACTGTCTTCATTACCCCTTGTTTTTTTAAATCCTGGCTGTGCTGAGTTTAATCTCTGCAGACATGATGAGCTTGTGTGTATGCCTGTGAGTGTGTTTAAAGAATCTGTACTTTTGTTAAATAAGAACAACATTTAATCAGTTGATATTTATTACTATGACATAAGAAAGTCAGGAATATATTGTGTACTTTTAAAAAAGTATTTTTTAAAAGCAAACCAGAAGCTTTGAAACTAGTTTGCTAGGTGATCTCCTCTCTGTTATCTGCATGCTCATACTGCTCTGCTGAGTCTTATGAGTCTACTGAAAACTTGCCAAGGGGATGCTGATACAAAGATTTTAAATTGGAATTAGACTGAAATGAAATTACAGTGCTTTTCCCTGTTCCTTTCTTAAGCAGCTTTTTTTTTTCCACTGGTTTTGTGTCAACTGAATATTAATTTAATTCCAAGATTCAGATTGATTAAACTTAAATTGCAGCAGATTTTTTTTTCATGGATCACCAACGCCAACTATATTGTAAAATATTCACTGACATTCTGCAAGAGATAAAGATTGTTTACTGTACATTGCTGAATCCCAAATAATCCTCTTGAGCTTTTGCTAGTGATAATCCTTCCCACTGCTATTATGAGTAGTGGCAATAACTCTTCCTTTAACATGCAGTGATAATTCTTCCTCTTTACCCCCATAAACCTCTTTTACCCTCATAAAATTTCCAATAAACCAACTCAAACTTGCAAAGCAGAAACAAATCATCATCTGTTTTAACAGAGAGATAACACAAAGCATTTCCAAAGACTGCAATTAATCCTGGGCCAGCAGTACTCAAAAATTCCAGCACCCAACTAAGAAAGGTATTGTTACCTGACATGTTTTGTCTAAAAAAAAAGTGCATTGTAAAGGCATATGGGTCTTAAGAGCTGCTGGCTGACTTTCTATTTCTAGTTTTCTGTTCTACTGAGAGCTCAGGCAGACTGCCTCTCCATTTCCCTCTTTGGAAGGTGCCTGCTTCTGCTGGAAGCTCTTTGAGCAGGGTATTGTCTTTCTCTTTATCTTTGTGCTGCATTCTGCTGTGTTTGGCACAAAGAAATGATAGAAACACTGAAGTGGGTACAAGGAATTAGGCTGGAGTATGCTGCTTCCCAGCCAGCCCAGCCCAGGAGCCCCACTTGGCTGGCTGGCTGTTCAAAACACAGTTTAGCTGGGAGGCAGGAGACAGTGAAGTGCACAAGAGCAAAGAAGTTATTGCCTCATCAGCCTCTACCCAGTTAAGTTGCTATGATGCCTGACACAACAGGAATGAAAGTTTCAAGTAAATTTCCAAACCTATCGGTAAAATAAATAACAAAAACCATTTTCTCTGCATGTAGAGAGCTTTTCTCTCCTCTCCTCTCTTTATTTTTCTTGTTTCATTCATGCCAGTATCCCACAGACTATTTTTGCTACCAACCATCACAGGATTAGGAGCAGAGAAGTTATGACCTTAACAGTGAACTAAATGCTGTTCTGGGTTACACCCACATAAATGCGGAATAACTTCATTGAAATAAATGAGCCAGAGCTGCAAGTGGTGTAAACGACTTTCTCCTTTGTCTCATGGAAATTACACCAATTTTCTTCAAATGTATATCAGACTCGAAGTAGATCCAATTTGTGCTTGTTTACCAGGGCACTATTTGAACCAGTCTCAAAGAGAATGATTTTCCCTCACCAGTAGCATGAAGTATTTATTTTGTTTCATTGTTTCCCCCTGTTTACCTCTGCTTTTCACATGGTGTCAGTCACACACATTCTTCTCCAAAATGTCAAGAACTGATAAGCAAAAAATACATTGACTTTTGCTACTGAGTCTAAATTCTTGTTTACAAAAATTACTTAAATAGGTGCTATTATCAACATGAAGCAAGGGTGAGATGTTCTCTGAGAACACAAAACAAAAATGGAAAAAAGGTACCGAAATAATACAACACATTACATAGTAATTAATCATCACTGCTGTGTTTTAGCTGTCTAGGAGGGACTAAATAATGAAGCAGCTGAATTGCTGTTTAAAGATACACAGTTTATTGTTAAAAATCTGAAATAAAACCCTGCTTCCACAGCCAATTGGGTTGTAGCCAAGACTGCCTTAATCTTTCATAAAGTGCCAGAGGCAATTGTGTTTTATAGATACACAGGACATACCTCAGCAGCAGGAAAAATAGTCAAGAAAATTATGAAAGATAGAGTTATATATTAATTTAATGTATACAACCTGCTAGGACTAAAGCCTCAGGCTTCTAAAGGCCAAATAATAGCTCTCTAAGCTGCCAACACTCACTCAGAATTAACAAAATAGTGAATAAGGGAGAAATGGCGGATAAAATTTATTCAGGCTTTCAAAAGACCTTTGGTAAAGACCCTTAGAAGAGACTGTTAGGGAACTTGGCAACCATGGAGTGAGAGTTAAAACTTCACATGGATTAGGACCTCACTAGGAGATAGGGGAAAAGGAGAAGAAATAAGATTCTATTCTTACTGTAAAAGAGGTTAGAGGTGCAGTAGCCTCCACACCAGTGTTTTTTGTCTATGCCAAATCGCAGAGTCCATACTCATGAGCAGCTCCATTGAAATCTGCTGCTGACTGTGGTGGGAAGTTTGTTGTTACTGTGCTTCAGGAAGTTTAAATAAGGTTTAGAGGACATGATGGCATATTTATGGACAGTCTGAAAGGGGAAAAGCTCAGTAAATTAACCACATGAGTTGGACATGCAAATCGGGTGGATTTAGCTGAGAGCTGAGATAACCATGAAGAACTGTGAAATCATCTCCATGAACTTGTAAGGGCAGTGGTGTTCTAGTCATCAAATCACCCGATCAGTAATATCACTGAATTATCTGTTCAGGTTTCCCACCTGCCAATTTACTTTGGGAGGGTGGCATGTGTGTTCACTAGATAGCAATTTATGTCATTTCTTTGAGCCTCTAGGTTAGAGGAATATCTGCATAGAAAAAAAAAAAAAATCAAGAAAAAAAAGCAAGATCAAATTTCCAAAGAAATTATACTTAAGAATGACTGTGACCAAATTCATTCTTGTGTGAAGGAAGTTAAGGTATTTTTGTTATGGGTCCTGAAGGAAGAGCAAGAGCTGTATTC
This sequence comes from Aegithalos caudatus, assembly GCA_013389925.1. Lineage (NCBI taxonomy): Eukaryota > Metazoa > Chordata > Aves > Passeriformes > Aegithalidae > Aegithalos > Aegithalos caudatus. The sequence continues at coordinate 116,168 of WEIU01021324.1, forward strand.
TGTACTTTCCTCTGAAGTCACCTACTCTTGAGTCAGGTGGAAGTGTCCCAGACCATTAGGTCTTAGCAGGGTCATGTCACTCAGTATGAATTACTAGCTACAGAAATTAGTGTGCCTTAATCCCCATTATCCAGTGTGTCAGTTAAGCATTCAGCACCATTTCTCTGCTTTCTTAGCTTGACGTGACACAAGTTCAGTAGCTGCTCTCAAGCTGAACATCATTTTGGAGAAAGCTTTGTTTTCTCTATGAAACAGATCTATTCCAAACTCCATCTAAAAATCCTATGAATGTTCAAAGAGATGAATAATGCAGTTTTTCTATAAGGAGGATGAATATGACAAAAGAAGTGAAAAATAGATAAAAATAGATGGAAAGATGATGGCCCATAGCCAGCTGTGCAAAATTTTGGAAACATAAAGTACAAATAATTCTAGTAGCAAGGTTGAGGAAGACTGGTTTGTCTCACTTTGCTTGGTACTATGGCTCTGATTCAGCTGCTTGAAAACACAAGGAAAGTGCAGAAGTCTCTAAGGTGAAGAGAATGAGGACATCAACTTTGTTGATGGCATGAACTTGCTTGACTAAGTAAATCTGAGAACTGACTGCAAAGATTTGCAAAAAGGACTGTACAAGATTAAGTGGGTGAGAGATAAAATGGAAAGTGAAATTCAATATGGATAAATGTAAAGTAATTTACACAGGTAAAAGCAATAAAGCTTTAGTTACAAAATCATGGGCTCTGAGCCGAGTATTACCATCCAAGAGAGAGATATTGGGAATATCATAGCTAGTTCTGTAAAAACATCAACTCAATATTCAGTAGAAGTCAAAAAGCAAATCAAACTTTAGGAAATATCACGAAATGAATAGAGAACAAATAGGTAATGTTACTATGCCAGTGTATAAATCTATTATATGCTTGCACCTTCAATATTTTGTGCATTTCTGGTCTTTCTGTTTCAGCCAGAGGTGGGAAAGGCACGGAAAAGGGCAGGATGGCTGATCAAAGTTGTGGGTCCCATGTGTTCAAGAAACAATGAGGTGGACCAGGACTCCCGGGGAAGAAGTGGTGCAGGGCAGGGGCCACAGGAATGAGGTGGAGGGACCAATTCCTGATACATGAGCTAAAGTCATGAGAATATTCTGCCACACAGTTCAAAGCAGACAAACTGGGGTAATTGTTTACACATATGTGAAAACTACTGATGCTAAAAATTACCACTGTGGTAAACGGTCCTCATATGTCTGAAAGGAGAATATACTGAGGGTGCTGTACTAGAGCTAGCACCTCTGTTTCTGGCTTGTAAAACATGAGCAGTGAAGGGCTTTCTTGCTCTTCTTTTATCCTGGGCATCTGTCCCTGCTCTGTGAGAGACAGACTGTTGTGCTAGGTGTAGTTTTAACCTATATACCTTACCCTGTGCACGTAACAGTTACTCCTAGAAGGCAGAGAGGTGTACACACACATGAAAACAAGCATATGGAGGGACAGAGAAGCTGCCTTCTTCAGTGGAGGAAGGGAGGGGAGCACAAAAAGGAGCATCCAAGGAATGTCAGAACATTGTATGCTATTGTTTCATCCTCTGGAATCTTAAACTAAACAGCCTACATATTAAAAAGTGCTTTTTTTTTTTCTTTTGCAATCAGAAGGAGTTGGTTTAGGCCCTCAGGGCAAAGCTCTAGTCCATTCCCATTGCAGATATGGTTTCCAGATAGAATTCACTGTGAAGGGCAGAAATGTCACTCTGTAGTGACTCAAGGTGCATCTTTTTGTCAGTCTATCTGTATCTTTCACTGTCCTTTTTTTTTGTGTTTTCTCTGATAAGGGACCCTGGTGACTGAAATATAGATCAAAGCACCAGCCTAAGGCTGGCCAAAGAAAAGGGAAGAGAAAAGAAAGTAAAAATATATATCATTGAGCTTAAAAGACTCTTTTTCTTATTTTCTGTCCTTTCTATACAAAGATTTTCTGTCTCATCCTGCATTTAGCATATCCCATAGTTACTTTGAAAGAGAAGTAAAAGGGAGAGACTCAACAAAAGATTTTCCTTTCTTATATTGTACCTATACTTAATTCTAAACTTGAACTGTTTCATTATTCTTTGGATTAGATGGTGACTTATTGTGCTTGATGTGCCATGTCTGTGCTGCTCATTAACCTTTTCTATGATTGCTGTCGTGAATCCTCACAAAGACATGAGCACAGTGACTTTGATCCTCTGGCTTTGATTAGTTTGGTTTTAAAAACCAAATATAACAGCCCAGGTTGCTATGTGTTAATTGTGAGGAAAGGCACATAATTTAGTGTATAACATGCCATAGTACCCATATTTGAGGTACAAGGTCTAGAACTATTGAAATTTCTTTTCATACCACTACGACTCAAAAACATTAGATAAAAGTTTTCTTGTCTCATACACTGAAAGAGGGAACACTTCTGGGTATAAAAATACTGGAAAGCTGGTTGTGTCCAAATTATCTTTCTTTTAGCACAAGCTAGTCTGTAAATTCTCAGAGATTTATATAAAGGATTCTGTTTCATTTATTAAATAAATATATAAGTGCGAACTTTACATTCCATCATTTTAATTCCAATAACATCTGCACAAATTTACCTTTATTATTGTCATAAAAGTAATACTCATGCTTTTTCCTGTGTTTCTATGGGAAACACATCTAACAGTAGTGTAGCGTCAGGACATACTTTTCCATCAGCTTTTCCATGGGTTTTATGAAAGTGTGACATTATTTTCACTGCCCACAGTATGATTTAACTATATTCATTTTTATTACAGTGCCCAGATCAGGTTGTTAGGCTATAGCAATAGATCAGCATACCTTCACCAAGCTGGATGCAACTTTACTCCCTTGAACCACTTGATGTGATGCTTTTAGTGGGTGTGTGCTGTTGAAAACAGCATTCTTCTTTCCTCCAAAACCAGAACAAATTTTTGCAAAGTTACAGCTATAGCAAATTTAGAATCAATACTTTCTGTTAAATATCATTTGTGCTAGCAAGGTAAAAAACAAAAATCCCTAACTTTTTCAAGATTTTTGTTTCATGAGGAAATTTCTCTGATCGTCTTATTATCGTAAAAAGTACTTTACTCTGGCAATGACTTTTATCCAAAACTTACTCTAAAAGTTTCTCATGCAAAATTATTGCCTCAAAATATAAACCATTTACTGCCAGATGTTTTGCAAGCTGTTCTATAACATCACATTAAAAGTGATGAAGTAAAGACAGAGATATAGCAATATATATGATAAGGAGCTAAAATCAGGATAGACAGGGGTGTTAGCTTTGTAAAATTTACAGTAATGTGAAGAAGTCAAGGTGTTCTTGGAAACTAAGTAGAGACAAGCAAATTCTCAGTTATTTTTTAAAGATTAAGCATTAAAGATTAAATATTCAGTTAAGAAATGATTGAGTAAGTATATATATTTTGCAATGCACCATGAACACCATCAAACTTTTCTCCCTGTTGAACCAAATGAAGAAATAAATTTTGGACTTGAAAACCCCATTTTGAGTTTTGTCGTTCTCCCATCCAAAAACCTTTCTGATGCCATAGATTGGTTCATGGTTAGACATCTCACATGAGATATGCCAAACCAGTATCAGTACTGATAATGATCTTCTGGATCTCATCAGGTTTCTTTCACTTTGGCTATGTGTGCCCCTGCCCAAGTAATTTGGGACAACTTTTGTGACTGAATGTGCACATTTTTTCAGAGCAAGATTAGTACCTTAGTGTGCTGGTTTGAAAGTAAAAGCAGTGAGAGACTCCAAGTCAGAAAATACAATTTAATAGGAGGAATAAAAGTGAAATAAAATAAATAAAAATTATACAACCTGACACCCTGTTAGTTAGGGTGGTGGTAGCAGTCCAGATGAAGTGGCCTTCTTGAAGCAGTGATCCCGTAGAAAAGGACTGGTAGCTCTGGTCCTCCAGGAGTCCAGCAGGCCAGTGACCTCTCTGCTGTCCCAGATTATATCCAGGTGGGAATGCTTGGCTCCTCCCCCTGGGTGGAGCATCTCACAATGGGCTGATCTCATTCTATGAGTCATACAATGGGTCCTTGATTGCCCATTAACAGAGATAACACCCAGGGGGAGTTACCTGTGAGTCATGGGCAAGGCGTTGATGGCCCATGAACAGGAGATAGCCCAGAGGGAGGGGCAAGGGAAAACACTGCCCCACCTGGTTTAACAGGTCCTGAGGGTGGTGATAGAATACATAATTTGGGCACATCTTACATTGTAACCTAGGACAATTAGCCAGATGGAAAGGACAGGTTTTGGTCATGAAGGACATGAAAAAATGAAACATGCATAGGCAAGTCCTGAGCTGCTGTTTCATAGTCATTTTCACTTTGGGACATAACGGTCCAGCCTCAATAGACATGGGTAGCTGAAAACCACAGAAGCTGGCACCAGAAACAGGTGGTTAAACAGAGAGGAAAGTGAATAAAATTACCTGTTACTGGAGAAATCAACAGTTTTGGAATGCAGATTGGTTTTTTTAAATTATTATTTTTAAGATCAAAGTTTAGCAGGAAGTGAATGACTTATGTCCCCTGAATATATTTCATATCCCTTGTTACTGCCTGTGGTGCAGATCAGGGTCTTCAGACAAACCAGAGTTAAAAAGAGGAAAATAGAGCAATACCTAAAATTCAAGAGGTGATTTTTACTAATAACAATAATATTTTATTTCACTCTGAGGTGTTAGAATAGTGCCTGCATAAAAATATTCTCTGCATGAGAGAGAAAGTGAACACATTTTTTGCTTTACTATGTTCTGTGTTTTAGGGGAATAACTTAGGTTTGTGTCAGTGAGAAAACTGGGCCTGAGAGTTAATTCTTCACATCATTTATGCATGAAACCCTAATCAGAGATGAGAGAAGGAGATACCAGAACACAATGTAACGGAAATAATAAGCAGAAATTTCATAGAATCATAGAATCATTAAGATTGGAAAAGACCTCTAAGTTCTTTGAGTCCAACTGGTATCCCAGCACTGCTAAGTCCACCACCAAACCACATCTGCATGGGGTTTTTTTAACACTTCTGTCTGTTCAGAAGTCTACAATGCTAACTATTCTCCAGTTACCCAGATCTCTGAAGGTGGTGCTGTCCTCACTGTTTCCCAGCCTTCTTTCTTTAGACCCTCTGCAGCAGGAATCATGAGGATGCCAGCTGTGCTTTGCTGCTCTGCATGGTTATCAGCAGGGATGCCTCCTTTATTTGTTTTTTAAAGTGCCTTACACATCTGTGGAGCAGGATAAGTCATAAATAATAATAACAGTGCCACTGCTTCCCTCTCATTAATACCAAGTCACTAGAGATTCCCTCATGGTGATGCACAGTGCATGACACTGCACAGATTGGGGCTTCCATCATGCAGACTGTCAGCATGATTGCTTTCACTAAATGCAGCCATTGCACAAAGTGAAATATGCTCAACTGGGGCACTGCTAGTAAAGCACTGACAGCAGTTTTGCAAACGAGAATGTATAACTTTCATAATTCCGCTCTGGAGACTAAAAGCTTGGAAAAATGCTGGAGATTGTGAGCAGGAGGTGAATGTGTTAGCACTTTTCTCACAGGAATCCAAGCAGTGGATCTTATTCCCAGAAATCTGCCTTTATTCTCTCTGGGGAAACCATTCACTGACTTTCTTAAGTCCATGAACTCTCTGGGTCAGTGATCATCTTAATCCACTCCACAGGGTTTAGAACAACTGAGACTTACTCTTGACTGCTGTGGTGAATGGCAATTACCGTGATAATTAGCTAATTATGTTAGCCAAACTGGCAAAAGAAACTTTTAAAGAGCTATTGGTACTCTGTATTGAAGGAAGAAGCAGCACTGAAACCCCAGCTTCTCTGAACATTGACATCAGTCTAATCTACTAAAGCTTTTTACAGCCAGTGGATAGCAGTGAGGTCTCCAAGAGGCATTCAGATCACAAATCCAAGGCCTGCACACCCCTGTGGAGGAGCTGCCACTGTCAGTGGGTCTCCAGATCACACCTCTAAAACTGCCTGTACAGAAGAGATGACATGGAAACTGTCTTTGTTGCCAAAACTGCCCTTCTTCCACATTGCTTCTGCCTTCCACAGCCATTCTCAGCTGAAGGCAGTGCCATAAAAATCAGTTTTACCACCTCACTGCTATGTTTGGCCGATCATTTCCCTCCCTGTTTTTTCTCTTTCAATGGGTCCTGGTGTTCTTACCCTCTAAGAGCAACTCAAGATAACAGCCTTAGCTGGAAGGAAACTGTTTAGGGAAGCCTTCTGGAAGGCAGTTCTCTAATCTGGTTTATTGCTAGGCCATCCCAAGGGAAATGGCAGGAATATAACACCAGCTCCATTCAGATGTGTGTGGAAAGTAATTTTGAAATAGTACCCAGTGCTTCTGTGGACATAACTCAATATCCCTCAGATGTGCAGAATATTAGATTCTATAGCAGATACAGTGTGAAATAGCTACCAAACTTCAAATTCTTCTCATTTAATTCCTAATAACTTCCACAGCTAGGCAAGCCTGTGGGGACTGTGTATTCTTATTCTTCCATGAATTCACTTGGATTCATGTGACTGTAGGGAAGGGTAGTGTAAAACAAACACTCTGTAAATGGACATCACTGGAGCAGATGCTCCCAAATTCCAAGTGTATTTTAAAAAGTTTTCTGGTGTTCACACCAGAAACATGCCATGATCATAGATGATGCCTAGATCAATATTCTGAAGGTAGGGAACAAAGCTGTGGCCACGGTCAAGTGGATATTGTTTTGGAGTCATCCAGAGAAAGATTCCTCCCAAGAACAATAGAAAAAAGTTAGACTAATCATTTCATTGCAGAGTTACCTGTGTCTTCCCTGAAGCAGCTGCAGTTTTCTGGGAAAGAATAACAGGGTAGAGGGACCAGTCTGGATTCAAACTGGCAATAAACTATCTGTTTTAAATGCACTCATCATTTTCCCATGGAGAAACAGGGGAAAGTATGCAAAACTATAGGAAAAATTGAGTTGAGCAAAAATAGATTTTACCATTTTAAAAGAAACGTGATGTAGAAGCACATAAAACCTAAAACTCCACAGGGTTCATCCTGCCAGAGAACCAGTTCTGAATAGCAGTACTTTTGACAAATATAGCTTTTTTTTTTTTAATTATATCATGAATGCTGGGTCATTTGCATATGGTAATTGGCCTTGTCTGTCACTTCTGCATGACAGTCTGCTCTTCAGCAAATGCTGCTTTGTTTGTTACTTCCCAAGCTCTACGACTGTCTATGGAGCAGCAGTCTTTTCATTTTTATTGATTTCTAAATGATGTTAATGAGAATAATCTGGCACAAGCAGGAAAAAAAATAGACCTGGTGTCGTTTCTGGGCTCTGGACATAAAGAAAACTCCGGAAGAATGTATTAAAATTATAATATGGTTTCTGTGCTGCATTGTTGCACTATGTAATTTGAAAATCTATAGCTTTACATACTACCCCAGCTGGATTATTTTTTCAGTATCTTGGCACAATTTATTGTTCTGACATTACAGAAAGCTTTTAAAATCTCAAAATCATAGAAACATAGAAACATAGAATTGTTAAGATTGGAAAAGGCCTTTAAGAGAATCAAGACCAAGCATCAACCCAGCACCACCATGTTCATTATCAAACTGTGTCCTCCAGTGCCAAATCCACAGATTTTTTTGAATACTTCCAGGCATGGTGACTCTACCATTTCCTGAAACAGCTGTTCCAATGCTTTACAACCATTTCAGTAAAAAAACAATTTCCCAACATCCAATCTAAATCTCCCCTGGCACAACTTGAGGCCATTTCCCCTCATCCTGTCACTTGTTGCTTGGGAGAAGAAACTGATACCCACATGTGTGGGTGCATGCATGTATAAACCCATCAAATTTACAAGCCTATTACAATAAATTAAGTTTTAACTGTATTTTCTGTAGTGCTTTAAGGAAAATCAAGCAGAAAGCAGAGCTACTGAACAAATCTTCACCATCATTCTGGAAGTTCAATCTTTGCACATTGCATCCAAATATGAAAAAGTTTTAACAAGCCTTTGTATGCCAAGATATATCCTTTCTGCCATCACTTCTACATGCAAAGTTTTCTTCAAGTGGGAATAAAGACAAACACAGTGTCACAAGCTGTGGTTCACTACACAAGAGACAATCACAACTGAAGGCATCTGACAGAGAGGGAAAGCCACTGCTCGTGTTGTGCTCTTCAAGAGTCTAAAACCCATTTTAGCACTAAGGGTTGTTAAAAGGAAAAGTTACTTTCCATGTCAGGGTCCATGGGTAGCCAAGAACTGGAGTACATAAAACCACATGAGACTGGATCATTTAGTAGTTTTAATTTGTGCAGAGAGGATACTAAATTCCAGCCCAACAGGGGTTTCTTGCAGGAAACACTGTAGGTGAAATGGGAAACGAAAGATCAAATATAATCTGTGAATCACCACTAATGTAATAATATTTCTACTCCTTCTGTGTAGGGGACTATGCCTCAGTTAGGAGTAATGGTAGATTTATGTAGGAAACATTCAACTGGCATTTCCAAAATTAAGACAAAGCATATTACCTATGGCAATCTTAGGGAAAAGCTATATCTATTGAACCCATGTTTCACTTGTTTGCTCCAGTGTCACATTAGTGTGCCACAATGCATACAACACAGGTAATGCACACATTGAGGGAGAAGTCAGAGAAAAAAAACCCACAGAACTGAAGAAAGAAAATAATGGATTAAAATTAAACAAGATACAAAAAAAAAGGAAAATAAATTTTAATGCAGAATCAAGTGGGAGAAAGAAGCCTTGTCAAAAGGAAATAATTTGCGTCTTTGCACAATTTTAAAAATTCAAGTTAGTGTGAGTTAAGAACCACTTATAAACTGAGACATGGATATAGCTGTCAACTGAGACATTCCCTCATCTCCACAAGACCATTTTATTGCTTGGTTTAAGTGAGGGATTAACAACCAGCCTCAGGTAATGAAGAGATTTTCATTCTCCCTCCTCAAATCTTCATTAATTAGTCAAACCTGGTTGGTTGATCAGGTTAAGTCCCAGCAGCAGACACGTGTGTGCTCCCAGGTCTGTCCTGCCTGTACAGACACTATTGACAAGCAGTGAAGGCTCCTCTGTCTTTCTTAAGCCAGTACCATGTCCTCAAGGACATGACCCCATCTAAAGCAGCAGCTCTTACAACACAGAACAGGAGTACAAATTAGGGTTCATTAATTGCTTAAGGTGAGAAGCTGGACCATAAACTGACCTGCTTGAGACAGGGTAACACATTTCTCTACTTCTCTTGCAAGTGGCAACAACAGGTTACAGCAGGCAGGCAAGGCACAAAATATCTGACACTGCCAGAGTAGGTCAGGAAAAATGTCCCAGATCCCTCAACCTAAAGACTGCAGGTTCTTGAGAGGTGAAACTTCATTTCTTTTGGGTTTTTGAACATTTTTCAAAAATGAATAATAAGTGTTCTTAGAATACCCTGAGTTGGAAGAGAACCACAAGGAGCATTGAGTTCCCAGTGGGGAAAAAGGCACCAACATACTTTAAAGAGGAAACAAATCTGTCTCTACAAGATAAAAGCAGCAAAAATATATGAAGAGAATATTTGTTTAAATTATAGAAAATTAGAAATCAGACAAACAGATGTGATGAAGAGCAAAGCCGCAAGAGAATCACAATATCTATCCTGTTAAAATATACATTAATGCCTCAATTCATCGTGACAACAGATATTTTTAACTTTTCTAAATTAACTTTGTAATTTCAGCTGCTTGGCAAATGCAGCTGCTGTTCTGCAATCAATGATATTTGATCAATATCTATCACCTGAAGATCTGGCCCCTCGTGAGCCAAAAAGATTGTTAATTATTTCAGTATACAATGCACAGCCAACTCATGAGATCAGTGCAAAATTAACATATTATAGATATGTCTGCTTATTCCTTTACCATTTGGAATTCATAGTTACAAGACTTCTTCTGCAGTCATGTAGAGTATAATTTATTGAAAATAATTCCATAATGATGGAATTCCAGGAATTTTAAGCATATGACTGATTTCTGCACTTTGATGAAATTATGAGAGATAGCAAGCACTAATTATGACTGCTGACATTTATTTTATTGGTCTAATCTCTCATGGTTGCTATTCTCTGCTGAAATCCATGGCAAAAAAATTGCCATTACCATTGATGGAAACAATGTAGTAGTTCCATCCAGTAGTAGTTCACGTAACTCTTAATAATTTGCACGAAATCTGCTTCCAAAATCAACTTTTTTCTTTTCTTTTTGGCTTTGTTCTTTTGAGAGATGCTCTCAGCCAGTAAAGAAAAATCGATTTAAATGAATAAGCAAGCGAACAGCATTCATATCACCTTTATTTCACTTTGCTTCCTTGCTTGATTCTAATGATTCTTTATTTCAGTACTGAGAGAAGCTTCACTATGTGACCAAGCCATCATAAATAAGAATCAAGGATGTAAATAAAATCACAAACACAAGTCAGTGTCAGCATTTACTTTCAGCTATTACAAAGATCTTTTTAATAATAAAAAATGTAAGTTCAGGAAAGTCCAAGCTGTTCATTGCTCAGAGAGGACTCACAAATTGCAAGAGATGACAGCAGACTTTTAATACTAAAATAAAAAATTACACCCCCTATCAGATGTGTTGCCAGCCAGAGGAGAAATTTTACACTTTTTTATTAAGTTGATGGTTCTGCTTTCTTTAATTATTTCTCAAACAAATGAGAAAGATGAGGATGAATCCATATAGGGACAGCTGGCATGACAAAGTATTGTAAGGGATGGGAGCTGAAAAAGAAGCATAAGCAAGCCACAGCAGAAAACAATGAGCCATCATGGACTGTCAGCCCTGTCAGATGGACCTCTGGGATCAGGGAAAAGCTAGGACTGACAAGTTCTCCCCACCCCAGTCCACTGGTCCTGCTTTCTGACAGTGGTGGAATGACCCTCACTCTCCCCTGCATCCCTGGGATGGCCTGATCTTTGTTTCTCTTCTCCCTGGTCACAGGGTTGGACCTCCTCACTGGCACCACTGTTCCCTACCCTCATAAACATTCTTCTTGCATAGTGCTGAGACAAAACATCTATGCAGAAAGGTCACCAAATACAGCCAGTGGGGGTAAAAATGAAATATTGCATCAAGGATCTTTGACTCAGAGCCTCATCAGTCCTGTATTTTAACCCTTTGAAACAGGGAATGCTTGAAGAAGACAGTGCAAAGAAAGCCACATGTGATTTGAATATGTACGTTTACACATATCTGCTGATACCTAATGCAACCTGGTATTTGTATTGATAATGGGAAGTCCATAACCTATTTCTCAAAGAAATGTTATTTTATAAGGGATTCAACTGCCCTAGGACACCTAGAATTTAGGTATCTGTACTCTCACCTGTCATTTGCATTTGCCTGCAGAGTCACTTAATATAGCACACAGTCACAAAATGGTTGTGATTGGAGATGAGTTTAATTCAAGCACAGCTTTAGCATAAGCTTAAAGAAGTGTGTGTTGGCAGCACCAGTTCTTATTCACTGCCTGTGAAAAGGGAGTAAGAACCTGGCTGTGATAGAAATCACTTTCAGGTATCTAAAGTTGAGGGTGATGTTCCTTGAGGGAAAGGGAGAGAAACTATCTTGGCTAGTAGAAAGAGTATAAAAGATGGCTTAGATGTTCTCTGACTCTTTCTGAACTATTTTTTTGTTTAGGTCAGTCATGCCTGCCACCATGTTTTTCAGCTTCCCGAGGGTTTGCAGAGCTAAAACATTCATCCGAGTTTATGTCAGTAGATACAAAGAAAATGTGAGTTCTCATTCCTGGTAGAGGTAACTTTATTTTCCCCTACCTGGGTTGCACATTAATACTTTTTTTTTCCCAGGAGATTAGTCCAGAATTAAAGCTTCTTCAATAGCTTTTTTTCTTGTGTTTGTTGTTGTTGTTAGAGCTTCAAATTCCCAGATCTTGTTTGCATTTCAGTTCTTCAGTAGAAGTTTTCTGAAATCTTAGGGTCTTTTGATTTGTTCACTTTCTTTCTTAGCTGTATTTTTTATATTTTGTAAAAGCTAGGTTCCCTCTGCCTAACTGTAGGAATTCTCCTTAGGTATTCAAATTAATCTTCTTCCATGAGTAGTAAAGACATCACAACCCTTGGGTCACTTTGTGCACGTAATCTATCTGTGTGCATTGGGGGTAGAGGGATTTAGGCTGACTGGACTTGGTGAAACCATTCCTAACCTTTAATCTGTAGACCACACCAGAGAAGCCCAGGTCCCTCCTGAGAAGTTTCTGGGATTCAGCTGGACTTACCTAAAGACAGTGGATCCAAGGGAGTTCTGATTGCTTTACTAGTGGCTGCTCTGTGGTTTGCACCAAGCTCTACTCTCACAGCAGTCATCTGTGGGGACTGACAATGGTCAGAAAATAGATTATTAGGCTCCAGGCAGTTGTTTGAAACCTGTGAGAAAGCTAAGTACACAACACTCTTATTCCAGCCTGGGAAATTCTAAGGAGGAACCCAAAACAATCCCCGTAGATAGCCTCCTCCTCCTGACACCTGGTGTTTTTCTAACTTGTTTACTGGTAAAGATGTTTACAGAAAGGTGTTTCTCTGAATAACCAATCCTATCCATTGTACCAAAACACCATATAAGAAAGAGTCTGTCTTTCAATGAAGTTTGTTATATGCCCTCCAAGAAGATCGGAGTCTATATGTCGTTACTTGAGCCATCCCAAAGTGTAACAATTGTAGTCATCTCCTGCATGTCATGATTTGATAAACTGGGATCTTAAATTAATCAATTTTGTCACAAAGTACACAGTGAGAGATAAGTAACTAAACCTCATGAAAAGTAGAGCACAATTCTAGTTGGGAGTCAAGAGCACAACAGACTAACATAGACACCACTGCCCGTGCTGCAAAAAGGAAAAACAGCTTGTAGCTGGGGAAACAGGATCTTTGCACATTTGTCCCTCTTATTCACTATTTCAATAATTTCCAAACTTATTGTGCTCATAGGTTTTCCTTCTTTCCTGAGGCACACTTGAAAAAAAAATCTTTTCCTTCTTGTTGAGCTCCACTTTTTTTGCTAGCCATTATTTTCTCTGACCTACAGAGACATGTAGAGCTGACTGTGCTGGAATGTCAGCTGCTTACATCTCCAGCATCCCTGCAAGATGATAGTGTGTCCATGGTGACACTGTGGCAGAAACATTGTAAAGCATCAGCATTCTTTCAAGTGAGAATTTCTTAGTTTTACTTGTTTTCTCCTCCAAAACCTATTTTCTCTCTTCAGGTAATAAACATAATCATGCTTTCTTCATCTCTTTGTAAACTCAAAAAAAATATTGCAATATTTTCATATTAGAATCTTGTTAATACCTTAAAGGAGGAAGCTGCAAAGAAAGAAAATATAGAAAGAAAACACACTGAGAGAAATATTGAATCAAGATATTCCTAAATATATTCTCATCCTTTATACTGATGTCCTTAACCAAGAGTAACAAGGTGTTTGTGTTCAAGGTGCAAACACTGTGACTTTCTGGGCCATTGTATCAGCAAATGTGTAAATGTATTAGGGACCAGACCTAAGGACTGGCACACAGTGCCTCTAATCTCTTGTGGAGGCCAAGATTCTCATCCAGTTTGCAATCCATTTTTTATTCAGATAACAAAGTGATGTAGAGCAGAAAGTTCTGGTAAAGAGAACAGTAGAGACTGGTTTCCTGGAACAACTCTTCTGTCTTCCAACTCATTCTCTGTCACCTTCTTTCTCAAGTGTCCTTCATATGACCCAGGCAACCCAATTAGTTGTTTGAAGGGACTGAATTTGACCTGTGAGCCACAATCCAAATGTTCTAGAAATAACCAGATGATTTATCCTTGACCTCAGTGTCTCCATCTGCAAAAAACCCCCAAAGCAATAATATTTAATGAACAGAGAAGTTGCAACTAATTGGTGCTCACTCTGCAGCAGCTTTGTCATCTGGGGACTTGAATTCATGACTGGGGTTTCAGACAGCAGTGTTAGGGAACTCATAAGCTGGGATGGACATCAGGAATAGGAAAGATGTGAGGGGTTTATAGGGTTGAGGACTTAGTCTGCCTGTGCTAGTTTGGATCATGAGAGAAGTGTAAAATGGAGGGCATGACATCATTTAAGATTTAAAGATCTGAGAAGTGGGAAAAGTTTGAAGGTAGGCAGGATTTTTTTCACTTCCTAGTATGGGGAGATGTAAAAAAGACACCTAAGACTGGAGGAGAAAGCTAGAAAATTTGGGTCTCAAACATGTGAAAAAGTTGATATTTGAGCAGTGAGGCCAGGAAATTGCATCCTTATCCTGGGGAAGAGGGTCTTGTGAAGGATGCTGGGCAATTGACAAGTTCTTTTGGCATAAGGGAATATCAAGGTAAATATTCAACAACCTGGAAAACGTTTCAAGTAGAAGGGCTATAGGTAAAAGGAGAGGCAGTCCCAACAATACCTACCTACAACAATACCTTCATCACATCCTCTGTAGGAACTGCTCTATTAGGTATAAATGAGGGTGCTCTTGTGAGATGGAAAATTGTAAAGGAGCAGAGGAACCTCTGGATCTCAGCCATATAGAGGATTAAGCCCCTATTTATATAGCCTGAATCCTGTGAGATAAACATGGAAGCAGATCTCTAAGTTGTTCTCCAGTTGAAATAAGTGTAGTTATAAAGCACCAGCTAATCCTGAGATTGAATTCCACATTATAGCCAACTTCTCAGCTGGTTTGGATTTTTTTTCCAATATTTTTTGTGTATGTGTGTTGGATCATAGAAATTGTTTCTTGATTTTTTATGCTTTTCTTCAAAGTATAAATAATTGCAGTAGTTCACAGAACAGTAGGGTCAGACCTCTGGGACTGGAATCCAAATCTACCACCAGATGCAGGTACAAAGCAACCTCATTTGAGAGACCAGTGAAGCCATGGTTTCCATTGGCTTCATCAGGAGTTGATCACTGTGTCAGAAAAACTGCCTTTTTAAGCACCTAATGGTGGAGATCAGTGTTTAATGGACAGGAAAGAAGTTTAAAATATTATTGGTTTCACTGCATCATAGCAAGCTGACCTCTCCAATATTGTTCCCTTGGCTGATAAAGTGATTTTGCATGGCAGAGCCCTCACTGCACAAAACTCATGTGAAAGGCCTTTTAGAAGTATAACACCCTGCCCAAGGGCATGAACAATTTTATCAACATTTATTAATTTTCTTTTTACCTTTTTAACTTTGCATTAATTAGAAGTGAACACAACTATCTGTAAAGCTCCCCAATACAGCACTAAATTCACCACTCGTTCAAAAATTTAGCAAAAATTACCATATGTGTTAGAGGAAGCTCAACGTTTTCTGCTTTTTTAGGCTGCTGAGGCAGCATCCTCTTAGTGTTGATAAAAATTGCTTTGCAAAGGTTGTGCCTCTTTGGATTTATCACTATCAGCATGTGGCAGTGTTTGAGCTTCCAGCTAAAAAAAAAAAAAAAAATTCAAATGGAATTTTACAGTACTTGCTTTGGGGCTGGAGCATAAAACTGCTCTCTTAGCAGCTTCCAAGTCCCAGGAAGCTCAGTCCCTGTGTCTCTTGGCTTTGTCACACTCCCCCAGTGCATTGCTGCTGATCTTTCCCACTTGCTGTTTACTTACTTTATTGCACAGTTTAGAGGCATCTTTTTGTTATATTTATCATGTTATGATTTTGTCTACTCTTGATGACAGGTATTTATAGAAGGGCAAGAATATAAAGTGCAAAACTAATGTACCAAGCTTGGAGGGCAAGACACCACCATGGAGGAGAGGAGAAAGCTGCTGAAATAAGATTTTGAAGAAATTTTAGTTTCAGAAAAAATGTCTGTGTCTATATTATCAAGCTGTGAGCCCAGTATGAAGGCAAAGTGATGCTTAGCACTTGGCATCTACAGTGTACACCTGCCTCAGGCTAGCTCTGGTGCTGTGGGTTGGATGTCTGATAGCAGTTAGGACAAATTAAGTGCTGACATATTATTGTGGTGTAATGATTTCCTAAAGGAGTGCAGGTTGTGTGTTAGGAGCCCCATCTGCAATCTGAATCTGTGCCTGCCTGGTGATGATAAGGAGATACACTGAAGAAGTGCACTGTTGAGCTGAACTGAGGCACTAATGGAAATCACCTGGCAAAAGAGCTGATGTCCCTGGACTGGGTGGAAAAGAGCAGTGGGTTTGCTGGTACAGCAAAACACATAACCAGATCTTGGCAGGTGCAAGCCATCTCTAATATAAATGTCCTGAAACCCATCTATTGAAGATATGGTCTGATATTCTGCTTTTTTNNTCTGATATTCTGCTTTTTTTTTTTTTTTTTTTTTTAAATACATACCTTTGTATACTAGAGTGGATGAGACATATTAGTATTTGTCATTTTCTGGTGCTTAACTGGTTTGACTTAGGCTTTTTAACACTTTTTAGCACTTCACTATCTGGCTATTTTGATTCCCTTGATGAAGTTACACCCAGCACACCTGACCCTGCTTTCCTTCCTGCACACTTAGAACAGAGCTCTCAGAGAGAGCTGCGACTCTGAATCCTAAGGCCAACTCAGCCCCATTTCATGGGAATGGTAAAACAAAGGGTAAATGCTACATTTCGAAGCTTCTTTTATGTGTTTGATATTTCACAGCTTTGTTCATTCAGTCTGTCCTGCACTGGTGGTATGAGGAAGCCATGAAAGTTAATCCATTTTAGAGGTTCTGTCAATGGTCCCCAGGCACAGGTCAGCAAACACAGGATGGACAGGCATTCCAGGGCTCTCTGAGGGAATAATTCCTTGAAAAACGGCATCTGGAAAATGCTCACTTCCTTGTTGCTGATCTGCTTTGGTAGCTGGCACAGAGTTCAGTTTCACCTTGGCTCTAGGCAAGGCAGAACTGCCAGACAATGACGGTTCTCAGAGGAAAAGCTTGATGAAAAAAATAATTTAAAAAAAAATTACACATACAATCCCTCTGAGGAGAGATCGTCTTTGAGCCAAGCATTAATACACAGCCAGAACAAGTCCTTTCTTTTTACACATTTCTGCTGGCACTGTAAGACCCCAAAATAAAAGCCTATTGTGTTAAAAGCAGAGGATAGAAGCAGAAAATATGGAAAAAAAATCTTGTTTTGTAGGAACACAAAATATTTCTGATGCTTCATTGATTGCAGCCAGCACTGTAAATAGGAAGAATGCTGCTGAAATGGCCAGGTAGAAAAGTTGTCCCATTTAGGGAAAATTCTTAAGAACTGAAGAATGTTCATCCCAACATGGGAAAAAATATATAGAAAGCTAGTCTTTGACTCAGCTCCCACTGTGGATTCTCTGTGTCTTCTTGTAGTCAGGCCCCAAGAGAATTTAAAGGTTTAGGTGTTTCTTTCATTAACATTTGACCTAGAGTGGCCTTAAAGAAAGACTAAGATCCTGTAGTTGTCAACCTAAGCTGTACAGAAATTAATTCTAAATCTGAATTTCTGTGGCAGTGAATGCCTTATCCCCCTTCATCAGAACCAAATACCTGTCAAAACTCAGAAACTCTGAGTTGAATACTTGAGCATGGTATGTAAACAATGAACCTCTTTCTTTTGTATCTATTGACTGTGCAAACTCTGGGACAATGTATTGCTATTATACTCTTCCTTATTCTTAGTTGTCAAACACAATTTTGGACTATTTTTTGTGGTACAAACTTTGGCCCAAAATCCCGCACAGAAACACACCAGCAGATTTTTTTTAACCTACTTGTTGTTGTTATATGCCTCTTTACTTAAAGTTTTAATGGCTAAAACAGAAGTGATGCTGGGCAGACAAATTTTTCAAGTCTTAATTGATGTCAGTACCCTTCTCCTCTTTAAGAACTGTGAACGTTGTCTCTGCTTGGATTTTTTACATGTGTATTTTAGGTTATTTTTCGTCTTTGGTGAAAAAATTCTCTTCTACTTTTAGACACTAAATTAGGTAGCTCACAGGGCCTGTCATTCTGAATTGGGATAATTTTTTTTGTGCAGCTCATTTTTCTTTAAGCACAGCTGCTGGAGTTCAGTAGAGCGATCTCTAACAAAGCCATCTGAAGAGAAAAATAATATAGCTTCTAGAAACATCAGCACTTGGATTAACACACTCAGTTTTATCTGGAAGAAATCTGACTAATGGGCTTCAGGACTCTTGGGAAGAGAAAATTTTAAGACATGAGCATTCTCTAAGAGCAGAAGTCTTTGGTATTGCAAAAGATACCTAATATTCTTCCTGGCTTTGGAATGGGTTTTGAGCTTTCTGTGTTGTGTCATCTCTTGCCTTGCTTGCTGACCTAGTCTCATCTGTCCAACCAAGTTTGTAAATGAAGAAACACATTTGTCCTTCTCACATGGGAAATCCTAGGACAGAGAATTTGTGCCAGTAAATTAAAG
The DNA here is from genome assembly GCA_013389925.1 of Aegithalos caudatus. Classification (NCBI taxonomy): domain Eukaryota; kingdom Metazoa; phylum Chordata; class Aves; order Passeriformes; family Aegithalidae; genus Aegithalos; species Aegithalos caudatus. The sequence goes on from WEIU01021324.1 coordinate 134,687, forward strand.
CATTCCTGCTGAAGCAAAGAAAAAGCTCCTCTAAGTTAAAATAATCTTCTAACAATAGATTTACTTGCCAGTAGCGTGCTTTTGATAACCTAAATAAATAAACAGACAAATAACAGTAAGAAACTTCACCCGCATGGATGCAAAGTACCTGAAATTGTAAAAAAAGTGCTTTCCACATCTTGGTGTTACAGGCTGCCTGTTGTCTCTCTGACCTCAAAAATGACCCACCCACCACAAATTCTGCAATTTCCCAAAGTTCATTCATTAAATCTGTGTCTGTTGCATGTGGTGGCTTCTCCATTACTCTCCTCGTGAGAATTTGTACATGATGTCCTGGTAGACATCCTGTTGTCCACCAGCCAGCAAGTGCTCATGCAGGGCATATAAATAATCCTAAAATATGAGAAAATTTGAAAGTGGATTAAAACTTTAACACCCTTGTCTGGTTTCTGTGCAAATGAGCTGTGCATGGTCCATTGTAATGAGGTCCCAAGGTTCATTCTAATATCTAAAGTACTTTATCTTCAATATAAAAAATGGGCAGCATCAGGACTGTCTGCAGGCCAAGTACCTTGGGTCTATCTGTGCACCCTGAATATTGAAACCCCTCTCAGTATGAGCCTGAAGCTGCAATCATGCAACTTCACTCCTCGAAGGAACAGGCACACAGAGGGTGAAATTCAGTCTGGAGGTTGGGTGTTCTATCTTCAGTAGTCATCTAGGCAAATATTCACCAGAGGAAACCTGGTGGAACAAAACATAAACTACTTATCTAGATTCTCCACAGCTAGTGGAGAGAAATAGATTTCTTCTTGCTTCAAGGCAGATGTCTAAAACCATTAGCTCTGTCATTCTTTAGAGGTGCATTTTCCCTTCTCATGCCTATAAAAATATTCTTAATAATTAACTCTCATACAGAAACTTATCATATAGATGTCTAAAATCAGATAAACCGACTATTGGTGTTGTCAGGGCTCATGAACCAGGATGACAAGGGAACCTTGGTGGTTTTTTGTTTAATACCTTGCTCTGAACATGCCAGCACCATCATTAAGCCATTCCTGGGAGTCCCCTGGCAGTAACACGATTAGGGACAATATCTCACTTAACCTAAAACCTAATCTCCAAACTGCTTATGCACAGCAGTGCAGCAGTACAACAGTCCTTGACAGTGTTTAACCTCAAATACCAACCACCCAGACTTATCCTCTGCCTTTTCCACCCATCTACATAAAAGGAAAGAGATTATTTTCTTGTTCAACAATCCTTCCAAAATTTGTGATCAAGTCTTTGCTGTGCTGTTGAACATCTCTTTGAACTCAGGTAAGTCTGTCAAACCCCTATTCCAAAATATTCAGGGCTTAGGCTCCTGCTGGAGTTAATGACTGCTGGTTGCCTGAGAAGCTTTGAAGGTCAGAGGACTGCTCAAACTCGTGTAATCCTCAGAGCTGTGAGAGCAGTGTTCCTCAGAACTCATGCCATTAGAAACAACTTTATTTCACGCCTCTGTGAATTGTTCTCACACAAATATTTTATGGTTTAAGACAAAATACCAGCTATCTAAATGAAAGGAATCAGGCAGGTGTTTAGGTAAAGAAGGAAGAGCAATGCAAATGAGATGTGACAGACAGTGCATGACATTTTTCAAAGTGTTAGTCTACCAATTAACTGGAGAAATAAAGGCAACCATTATGTAATGTCATGTCAAATGGCTCTCAGTTATAGACATAAAGAGAAAACAGAGGTTTCTAGAAGTACAGGAGTTAGACAGTCTCCAAAGCCTGGGTCTATTTGAAATGACAAGATTGTCTACCAGATCAGTTTCAGATCACTCTAGTCCACAAGCCAAGAAAACAAACACATCTACTATCAATTTAAAATGTCTCCACCTGAAACTGTTTTCAGACAAACATGTACAACTTGTGGCAGTCTTTTATGTACATTCCACCTGTTCCTATCCCTCTCAGCACACAAGGTCACCCTCTTTATAGGAGTCTCTCTTCCCTTCATGACTGAAAACATTCTCATTTTTAGAGTATCTGCTGTAGTGAACACCTGGCTTCATAGGCATCTTCATTAAAAAAAAAAAATATTATTAGCACAAAACCACTACTCATTGTTTCTCTGTGGACTGGAGGTGCATATTGAAAGATACATTGTTATAGATTTTCTTAAGTCTGCAATGAATTCCATTGGCAGCTAAAAGCAAAAGGAAAGGGCTTCAAGATATTCCTTTCTGGACACCCCTCATATACACTTGCCCTTGTATTGATTCCTTCCATCTCTCAAGGAATGTAATGTAGTTTCATAAGCATGATCTTTGGCTCCTTTCTAGGTCATCACTTTCTATAGGATTTGATGCTTTCCTTAAAGGACAGATTATAAGGTATTTTTGGAAAAGAGGGAAACTGTCTTCCAACAACTTGTTGATTTGCTGTGAAAACTGTTCTGTTTTTACTCTGGTTTTATATCTGGTCATAGTAAAAGCATGTAATTATCTTTTGCATATGTCAATCAAATGTGTTTTGCAAATGAGCAACACTTTACAGGATGTCCACAAAATGCTCTATGTCTATCAAGTTCTTTTTCACTATATTAAGGTATATGCAATTGTACCTTGAGCTGTATTAGATGATGGTGACGTTTTATAAATTAAAATAGTTTAAAAAATTATTTTTGGAGCATTTGTATGCCTAAAAGGTTCCTCATTATCCAGTAATGGTGCAGTAAAAAGAAGTTTTGTAGGAAACCAGAATAATTCAAGTGAGAAAGTCAAAGGCTGCAGTTGTCCCCTGTGGGTTTATTTGCAGACAGCCTTTGTCCAGAACTGCTCTCCAAGCCACTGTGTGCTGTCCCTGCAGAAATATGGGTGGTTTTTTTTTTTTTTTTTCTCTGCATTCCAAATCTTTATATTACAAGATGATAAAATGTTCAGGGTCTGAAAATGCTTCACAGATAAAAAAGTTTTTCAGGAAATGATAAACAGCTCCACAGAGGGGAGAGTCTGCTACTGATGAGTCTCTAACAAGAGCTTGAACACAGAAATATTTGACAAGCTAATGTCACAACACTTCTACATCCCTGGCTATTTACAGATTTCCTAGATACTCAGTAGCAGTGTGTTCCAGCAAGGCATAATAGATGATTTCCAGTTTTTCTTTTGTTATTATTGCTTTCTTTTATTTTGGACAGGGTGTCAGACCTCTCTGTGTGTCAGTAAAAAGAGGAATCTTACTGTTCAAGGGGGCAGAGATGGAACAAAGGGAACATTGCTGGTTAAGTTTCTTTCTCTCTGATACTCCTCTCTTAACAGAAATTTCCTGAAATAGAATTCCATAAGTTTTTAATTATTCTACCCCTTTTTTCTTGAGAAACTATTGAAACAAAAGAGTTTTCCTATCTTGTAATATTATTGAATCATGTATTTTTTAATAGACCTTGCACTATGGAAATGTTTTTAATAAATTCCTTACTGAAAAGGATGAAAAACCAAAGAATATTTGGGTTATTTTAAATAGTGTTTTGTTAACAGGCATACTATGTGTTGTTACAAGTATGAAAGATATAATTTTTCTCTGTAATGTATGATATTTCAAGAGAAATTGAATTTCTGATCCAGTGCAATTTTCATGGAAACCACATCTTCTGAAAGGGAGGTTATTCTGTTTCTTAGGTGTTTAATATCTAAAAGATTCCTCTAACCTGAGTATTTATGTAGGTGACATTTTTGTATCAGAACATTTTGCAGGTTTTAATGCTTTTTTTTAAACTACACATTTTTAATACATTAGAGTGATATTTGGAATTTTCTTGACCTTAAATCAATATCTTAATCAACATTTATTTTTGCTCCCACAGCTAGAGACAATATTTTACTTCCCTGCTATGACAAGCAGCAAAGGGAAGGAATAGAGATGTTCATGTACTGAAGTCAGAGCACTTCCATACAAATGCAGTTACTAAAGTTAACATGCAAAGTGTGCTTTTGTATGGGGGAAAAAATAATAAAAATTAATAAATTTTATATTTATGAGGAGTTTTAAAGAACAGTACTACATCTTTGGTAATCTAAGATTATATTAGATCTGCATGTCATACAGCAATGTGTCTTATAAACCAAGATCTTGTTAACTGCATATTAAAAATCAACTAATTTTTAAAATATGCCATCTTAAGATCGTTAATCTGTTCCACTATATTCAGCTGCCAACATATTCCTCTCAATGCAAGAAATACATATTTTCTTAATTTAAGGGGAAAAAATATGCCTTCCTGCATGTGTTGAAATAAGTGAAGGGAAGGAAATGTCAGCTGTGTGTGCAGGCAGCCACCTGCAAGGAATAGAAAGATTTTGTACATGTAACAGGAGGATCAGCTGTGAGCAGCAGTGCACAGACCCCACTCAAAGCTGAGACCCCCAGAGCCCCCTCTGCAAGGTCCAGAGCAGGGAATTGTGTCAGGTTCCCTGGAAAGCTTTGCTGTCCTGGGAAGTGTGTGCAGATCCCTTCTGTGGTGACAATCTCTGTCATTTAGATAACCAGAAGAGGTGGGTGTAGGTTGCAGAAAGCAGATTAGTGGCAGATCCAGGATGAAAACTTGACTCCCCTAAATCTCAGGGGAACACCTCAGTTACTCTGAAGCCTCTGCTCCCTGCTGCTGCACACAGAGCACAGCTGCTAAAGTGCTGAGGTTTCTCAGTTTTCACTGCTTTTGGCATGGGAAGCACAGAAGTGGCTCGGTATCGTGTTTAAGTCTGAGCTTCCAGGACCAATTCAGAGAGATTGAGATTTCTAAATAATCCTTTCCTTGGAAGTGCCTGTAATTTAAAACTCCCTTAGCATGCTTTTCTCTCATAAAAGAGTCTTTCTGATTCATGTCACTTTTATTTGCGACCTGAGGATTTTGCTGGAATCCTATCTGCTTTTTCTGTGCCATCAGTCCTAGAAAGGGTTTTATGAATATGCTCTAGTTCAAGAGCACTTTGATATATTATCCTGTTGCAATTAGATATCAAAAGTACATATGCATTAAGTGCAGATTCAGCAGTTATTTGATAGTCTAAATATATTTAAAAAAAAAAAAAAAGACTGTACTCAGCAGCAGTTAGAGAACGACTTGCACCAAAATATTTACCTTGCTTACTTTCACATTTGAAATGATCAGGGAAAATGATGTATTGAGTTTATTTCTTTTCTCCCACCTGAGATATGTCAGCTGACCTTTAGCTGGGGCTGATGAACAGAGAAGTCAGCTGATGCAGCAGCCTGGTGTTTCATTATCTGCTGCCTCTGAAGGACCCAGCCCTTATCCAGCTCAGGTCACAGTGTGGTGACTTCAGCTAAGCCTCACGGGGATGAAAGCCTGTCACTCATATATACTGTGGCCTTTGCTTCAAAAACACCAGGATCAAACAAGTTTAAGGAATGCATTAATTTCCAGATGAACTGAGAAAATTGGGTTGAGAGCTTGGGTTTAACATAATAAATGAGCTCCTTACCATAATCTTTTTACTGGCCAGAAAAAAAAAAAAATCAAGTTTGTGGTTTATCAAAGAGCATTTATACAAAATTTTATAATGTGAAATTTAGTGCAAAAACAAACAATGGGTTTGGAGGCCAAATATTGTAGTCTTTAGTCAAGAAAAGTAGCTGTTTTTTCTTGTATTTCAGCTCCTCCGTGATACTATAGAAGGGAAAAAAGGTGCAACTACTCTTTACTGTGAAATGATATTTGATCCTAATTTTGGTAAGAAAGTAAATATTTCCATCCCCAAGGACTGTGGTGATACAAACAGCCCAGATGTTGAAGCATCAATGTCTCTGGTCTATTGCAGATTAAACATCCTTGTATTTTTATTGTGTAAATATTCTCCTTTCTTCCTAAGTATTAAAGAAGGAGAGTCTAATCAACCTAGAGAAAGTTAGGTTTTATTTCCAATTTTTCTACAAGCTTCTCTTGCATCATTTAAGCAGACCAAAGGTGCTCTTTGTACCTTGGCACATGTCTACCACAGATTAATCAGAAGATACCTGAGCTTGTTCTGCTCGTTGTCATCTCAGAACACAAATGAGGAAATTACACCAGGGACCTGGGGTAGTTAGAAATCATACTGAAAGGTTTATTCTTCCAGCATTAATGCTATACTTACATTACTATTGAGTTTTAAAGTAGAGAGGACTCCAATCAAGCCAGTTCAGCTCTTTGTACCGCACTTTCCTGCATTTCAGGCTGGTATTTTCCCATTTTCTTTCTCTATAGCATAAGATCAGGATTTTGATCCACCTAGAAGGACTTTTAGTGACCAGTGACAGTAATACACTTAACTGGTGGGTGAGGTTTTTTGTAGACCTGTCAATTCCCATGTAGATTTGAATTACAATTTATGAACAGAAGAAAAAGTGGTTTCAAAAATATTGTGATTTATTATTATTATTATTATTATTGCAAAATTATCTAATCAAAAGAGCTTTTTAATCATGAGGAGAAAATATTTTCATCAAAGTGAACAGAGCACTTTCATTAAATAGAGTAGAAAGCAAAAGACAAGTTCTGAAATGTTGTCTTTTGCTGAGGCTCCAGGAGACTAAGGAAATCTTTTCAAAAGCTGACCTTTCAGAAGGAAAGCCCATTTGGGTTTATAGCTATTGCTTATCTCTACATGAGAGATTTATGCAGGTAAGTGCCTGCTCTTGAGATGAGAAGATACTTCACCATTCATTGTTATTCCAGGCACTAAATTGACTGACAGGGCCAGAGCCCACTATTGTGAAAAATGCATTACTCCAAGGAAGGTTATGAAGGATTAAAAAGCCTTTCTTCTTAGTACAGATTGCAGTTGAGGAGCTAGTCTGTAAAAATCACCACTAACAGAATTATTTGGCAACAGGAATCAAGAGTTATATCAGCTAAACCTCCTGATGACCTAATCCATGCTGCCTAATTTCATTTGACTATAAAACATGTTGAAGGCCTGCATGTAGTGTTGTTTTAACGTGGCATATCATAAAAGGATGAGAGCTGTTCTGTGCAACTATGGAATTTAGGGTGCAGGCACAAAAAATTAGCAGGGATTTATGCTTTTGATATGACTCCTAAGGAAACACCGGTTTTATTCCTGTTCATGAGCTGTTCTGCTGGCCACACCAGTTATATTAAGAGACAATGGGTGGGGTGACATCATTACAGGAATTTCTCACTCTGTCAAGTCTTTCCTTTTCTTGGTACACTGGGAGAGTGACCATGACAGCCTGGACTGTGCTCCTGAGGGACTGCCCATGTACCCATCCTGTAACTCAGCTCACTGCCAGGGCCAACCAGGCACAATATTCACAGGCAGTAGTGAGTTTTCCTATCTCTGTTCAGAAGTTTTCACTCTTGGGTTGTTTCCTCACAATGGTCTCCATTAACACATTTTGTGATATTGCTGTCTTCCTGTACTTGGCCAGAAAATCTCTTCCACAATCCAAATTTTTGTTTAAAATATTTTTTTTCCCAGAAAGATCTCTTCTTTTAAATTGTTTGATCAGTTAACATCCAAAGATTTTGTGCTCTTTTGAAAAATGCTTATAATAATTAAGATCCAGCTTTTTCATGAATATCATAGTAAGGTGTCATATACAGGCCATTTTTAGAGGCCATAACAGCCTCATTTTTGCAAGAGAGTTGTGAGAATTTTTGGCAACGGAATTCTTGTTTAAAAATTCCCATCCTTGATTCTGTTGGGTTGGAGTGCTAATTAAACCAGGCTGCTGATTTTGTTTTGGTTGAATTATCTCAAATAGCATTCAGTAAACCCCCAGGTCAACAGATTTTTCTTCTATTATTATTATTTTTCTGTTGATCAGAACAGAACAATCAAAATAAATAAACAAGCTTCTTACTTACCATAGCAATTATCTTCTGGCAATCACAAAGTCCACATCTCCAGAGGTAACTCTGAGTCAGACTTACTGAAAAATAACTTGCATTCAGGAGCTGCTAAGGAAGGGGGAGGGCATATTATTGACTGTCTTTAAACAGAGAAGCATGCAAGAGTCTAACCTCTCATTTATACTTTAACTAGGGTATGATGAAGGGAGAGGGACACAAAAGCAATTAAAAATGAAGGCTTACAAAGGAATTGTTTGTAGCTAATCGAGTTGCTGTGAGACCCTGTTTGGTGTTTTCATTCTTCCTGCAATTTGTTAGGGGAAAATCGTTTGTTGCAGGGAACAGAATTCATTCTGGAAATTGTTTTCTGGCATTCAACACATGAGGTTAAACCACAGCCTCTGATGCAGGCATGGAGGCCTCTTATCTCTACAAAATAACAACATTTATCCAAGCTAGCTGCTTACAAGCCTTTTAGTAAGGCCACTGATTATCATAGCAAATCAGGCATCTCTACGAAATTAATTATCTCATCCCAGTGTAAATGTCAAAAGTACATTACAGGTGCATCCCAGCAGTGTCCAATAAAGCTGAGAAATGAGAAAGCACTGATGTATGAATCAGTGGTACTAAAAGTGCTTTCCATGCACTCAGAAAGGAAGGGTCTGATCTGATTGGGGCTGGACAATTTTCTATCCTTGCCCAGATTTGTGAGCTTCAGCTGAAATTGTGTTATGGCCAGAAACAGAAGTGATGAACGCAGTTCAACTTCTTCCTTCCTGTGAATTGTCAATATTAATTCCACAGCTATTAATTTACAATTTCTTAATTGAATACAAGTTTAGGAGTTTTGGAAGCTGAATGAAAAAAGGCATCAAAATGATCTGCAGAGAAAGGGGCAGTTTTGTTTTTAACCCATTTCAGTCCAAGAGAAGGAAAGAAAAACAGGCTTATATGAAAGATGAATGGGAATTTTCAGAGAATGAAACTGCACAGACACAGTTATAAATATTAATGCACATTAAACCAAGACAGGGCATGTCCACCTCTACTACAAAACTGGTTCATTTGGACATACTGTGCCTTCATATTTAAGAGCAAAGGGCGATCCTAGGAAATTAACTACCTCTGGTTTAAAACACTTATGAAAATACATCCCAAGACAACACCAACAGAAACCTTCTCCCAAAAATCCAAACCAAGAAAAAATTTAGGAGAGTTCTGCACTGAACTCCATGATTTCAATCTAACAATGATGTTATTTAGGCTTAATTAGTGCCAAAAATAGAGGCCAAAAAAGTGAATGAGTGCATGTTGATAATAATTGTTTTTAAAAAGTACAGTCTCCATCAAGTGAAAAGCTGCTGGTCTTTTGCAGTGACTGACAGAGGATACTTTACAGAACTGCATACTAATGATAAACCCTTAAGAGTTTGTTGCAGTTCCCCATCTGGATTTTTAACTAATTTATGTGCTATCCTGACACTCTTTATTACCTTCTAAAATCATCATTTAGAAACCACAAACTAGTCTCCAATGTCTTGAATAGCAGTATTATTGAAAATTTAATAAAATTAAACACACGTATAATGCAATTTAAAAGTCTGTATCGCACATTAGTGCAACAATGTTTTACAATATGGAACATAATCAACTTAAAATTAGAAATATATTTTCACTAAGTTTCTTACAATTAAAAAAAAAAATACTCCAGACCATGAAGTTTACAAATATAAATGATTCAGTGACATCTCATTAGAAGACACGGCAGAATTGATTTCTTATTAAGAAAAACTAACACTGCTGTAAATTCATTCCCTCCTCAAATTCCCAACCTTGCCTTGAATTACAGTCACTACCATTATTGATTTGCAGCTCTACTTTCCCTTAGATTTAGCTTTTCTCTTAAAATCATGTTTCTTCCTTCACCTTCATTGAATGTAAACCTGAGAAAAACCCAGAAATGCTCTGAACATGCAAAGCGAGTTCTTGACAAAGAAAAGGAGAAGAGACAAAGGTGTAACCATCAGTTCAGAGTGTCTCTGACCTTGACCTTGTGGAGAAAGATAAAAAGGATTGGAATGAATCTGTGACCTGTAGAACATTCAGCTGCCACTGATGAAGCCATCCCATGGCCTGGTGCACCAGAGGCATTTTTTTGACATCAGAGAAAGGAAGAATATCTTTAAAACACTTTGATTCTCAAGTGCTGTCCTTCAAAGGGTGACTCTCTCCTGGGATATTGATTCCAGTTTTACCTAGGAAATGTTGGGATTCTCTTGTTATGTAAGAGCCTGTCTGGTACCACCCTGGATTTCTATGCCAGTTTAGGAAATCTATGTACAGCCTTGCTTTAGCTATTTGGTATCTGTTTTATTATATATACAGTATAATACTGGAATGATCTGCACCTTCTTTAAGAACAATACCTCTTAATAAGAAAAAAGCATTTTTAAGTGGTCCTTTTATTTTATTCCTGTCTGTTTAGGCTTTCAAAGAAGCAGCTGAATTGTCCTCATAAACCTATATTGTAACATGTTGCAAAACACACATTATCCAAGTGTTTTAGTGCAAGAAGCAGCCTGCCTTTTGATTTCTGCTTTCCTTAGACAGTCTTCCTTATAACAAGAATCTTTTCATTACTTCATTATTACTTGATAGCTTCCCATTATAAAAGCATTATTTAAACAATGGGTTTGATGATCCCACAATGAGAATTGTGTTGAGAAGTTTCCATGGAAACAATACATAACATTAATAACTGAAATGGCACTGAACTCTGGTTTTGGTCTACAGTAAACTACCACAAGCACCCATGATGTGAAGCCTTTAAATCCTTTAAATGATCTTATACATTATATTTTTATGCCAAGGTTTTCATATTTCTGTGGCTACAAAGACATATGGCAAAGTCCCTCAATAATTATAACTGTGTAATAGCAGGAGCTGTAATTATAGGTTCTGTAGACAGATTTAATGTATTTCAGGCAAAAAAAAAATTACATCTTCTTAAGCACAAAATGCCACTTCATTCATTCATGTCTAATTCTAGTGAAACAGAGATCCCACTGTGGAAATCTATATTGTGGCCAAATGAGATGCAAATTTTTCTACTGAGCCTTGGTCTTGTTTTCAAGAGAAATGACAGGAAACATGTTCTCCATAGGAATACCCCCACATCTACCTGTTCTAAAAACCCTTTTGTGCTCATTAGAAGGCAGAAAAGGTAGAGCATCCCCCTACAAATATCTCCCTATCTCTGGAGAAAATTTTTTAAAAAAAGACATTTTTTTTAAAAAAGCCCTTGGTTTTGCTGCTGAATGAAGGGGAAGTTCAAGTGTCTAAACTAGCAGGTATGTCTGCCAATTGTGGCTCTTCATGTCTGGATTCAATGAAAAAATCCCATTTAAACAAACATCTTAATCATGGTCCCATCCTGAATCATGATTCTCCTGATACCATTAGCATGTGCATGTGTGTAAATAAATACATAAATAAATAAGTATATTGTGCATTTATGCAGTATGGATGCACACTTCTTTTGGATCAGTTATATTTGATTTAGGCCACTGTTTCAAGTTTCCTTCTGTGACAGTGCTGGTGAGAAGTTTGCATTTTTCTTGGAAAATAAAAGTTTCCCAGTACTCAAACCCAGGTGCTTGTACAAAACAACAAATGTCATTACAGTATTAGTAATGCAGTGGGAGCTGGCAACGCAGCTGTACTTAAAGGCTTTGCTTAATAGACCCCAAAGGTATTGAATCTTCTGATTTCCACCAAAAGCAAGCAACACAGCATTTCTGTAAATAGGACATTCTTTCTATGCCACTGAGTATTTTTCCTATGGTTTGCATGATCACTTGCTAAATCTGTTATGACAGGCTACTTATCTCAGTCCAGAGCTTTAAGATATTTAGATCATTTTCCCAACTCTAGACATTTCAGTAATAAATCTAGCACGCACCTAGCAAACATTTTATAGCACATCAGAAGGAAAAAATAATTAGAGGAGGTTAATTTCACAAGTGTTGATTTTCCCTCAAGCCAGTTTCTCATCTTAATTGACCACCTAAGACAGGTATGTGGCTGCTTTGCATCAACAGAGTGGCACAAAGAAGCCTGGGCCAATATATTTATGTGCCTAAAATAAGTGGCCTAATTTTCAAAGAGACATAACACCAACACCTCCTACCAACAGAAAGGAGAGCTGTGGTCTCAGCACTTTTTAAAATGAAAAATTAATTTGAAACAGAAACTTTTATGCCTGTGTAGGGAGATCCACATGCAGGTAGCAAGAGCTTGGATGGAAATAGACTGACATAACTTTTTAAAGGCTATTTTGCATCTATGATTCAGAATACAGGTGGAAAGTTATCTGGTTTGCTATTTTATGGCATTTCACGTTCTCTTGCAGTTGAGTCTGCAAGTTTCAAATTATTGGCTGGGTAGTAAAGATCTGTATTTATCACACCAATAAATCTTTTAGGTAACTCATGCCTTCAAACCAGAAGTGCTAAGAAGCCATGTAAATGCAATTTTTTTTTGGCTGATCTGATTTCTTGGAGTAAAGTTATTTCTTCCCAGCCTGAGTCAGGCCTTTTTCTGTGTGTTGATTGTGTCTTCCTCAGACTTTCAGACTGACCTTTAAATTTTGGGAGGCAGAGCTGTGTCAGAAATATATTGTAGTCTTTGGGAGCTGCTCATTTCAGCACGCCAGGTTAGAACCTCATTGCAATTTAGGCACAAAGTGGAGCCAGCTGGAGGCATCTCCTGCAGCCACAAACCTGTTGTCTCTCAGGTTCTCACAGGCATAATTTGCAGAAAATAATGTCATATTCTCCAGCATGGAACATTTTGTTTGTAAGTTCTGTTGTTGCTTTTTTGTGCCCTGTTGGGAAGCCGTTCTTTTCCAGCTTTTAACCACATGCAATATTTTACAGCCCTGGAAGTAAAAGTATGTGTTTATACAGAAAGATATACCAATGTATCTTGGCTTTTATCTGTGGCAAAAATACATTGTTTGCATAACTGTGGTATCTAAGGAACTTTTATGTTTTTCCGCTCACATCATCACTGGGCAAAGTGACAATTTTTACTGTTTTATTCACAGAAATCTCAAACACAGAGAAAAGTGCTTAAGATCATGTAAGTGAAAAGGGAAGCAAAGAATTAAACTGGAGCTGCTGGGTTGTACACTGGTTTTTCCTTCACTTTCTACTTCAGAAATAAGGGTCCTTAGAAGAAACAATTGTGATGAGATCTAATTTTCTTTGAGCTCAGGTAAATCTTTTTAAAATTTGACTTAAGCAAATCAAACTGGTTAAACTTGTGTTCTATTTTTTTAGATCTTAAATAGTAGAGTCACATAAAAAGTAAAGATGGAAGGAATGTCTGGGGGTTATTTGACCCAGTCTCTGTCTGGAACTTAAAATTTTCATTAAGAAATTTCAGTGGGAAAAAAACACTTCCATTTCAAAGCCCCCTTACCCATCATCTTCATCAAATTAGAAAAAAAATTTTAAAAAAGTAAAAAAAAAACAATTAATAGAAAAAAAAAACCAAAAACAAAACAAAACAAAACAAAACTTAACTTTAGAAAAATTAAATAATTGTAAAATTATTTTATATTTCTATTATGACTACACACAAAAATAAATTAAATTCATAGAAGAGGCACACACACCATGTATAGAGTGTCCCTTTTTCTTACTGAGAAATTTAAGAAAACGGGGAGAATGCTGTTTTTATGTCTAACACTAACTTTTAGAGATCAGAAAAATGTACTGATTTGCACATCTGTGAATATACAGGCCACATTTTCTAAAAGAGAATCGCTGTTCAAGTGAAATACTCAGAAGTGTTAATTTTCCTATACATTTTCTATCTATTTCTATAAGATTGACCCCTTGAAATCCACAGAGGCACTGGAAGAGAATGAAAGTGTCAGAAAACTTCTATCCTGCCTGCTGTTGTCAAGACAGACATTTGAATTCAAGTGTTTGAATACCAGTAAATAAACCTGCAGCAAAACTGCCCTTCTTGGGAAAAAAATTGATAGGAGGATTCCATTTTAAATACATAACTCTCTTACAGGGTAATTGATTGTTGCATTTCAGGGAAGTGGGAGGAAAAATTCATGCACTGGATGTGGACTGTATGATGTACATAGAGAAGATGATTGACCACTTCAACCTTTTCCCTATTTGCAGTGTGTTTTTTTCCAGTTTCCTGTTCTCCACCAGCAGAGATAATAAGGTGTCATTTTAAATATTAATCCAAAAATTTTGTACAGACTTAATATTCTGTCACATCTTTATGAGGGAACTGGATAGTGTTCCTCCCTAGGGTAATAATAGTACATGATTTTAACCATCAAACCATTGGGAATTCACTGGAAGATAATGCTGAGGTTCAGCCTAAGGGTTCCACATGGCCTCAGGAGAGAAATGCTTCTTGTTGCCCTAAGCTGAGAGATAAGGAGAGGTAATATGAAAATAACTTATATGTGCTTTTCGTCTTTATTGGCTTTTGAGGGCTCCTAGAGGATTAGTTTAGGCTGGATGTCTAAATGGAAAAATTCTTGGAGCCAGATGAACTTTGGAGCCTGTATAACCTTATCAACATTTACCCCTGGACAGTGCAGTATGGATTCTTCAAGATAGCAGGAGAAGCAACTTGAAACTTTGCAGGATTCTTTCATATTCCTTCCCCCTAGATCAGCTGACCTTACCTGTGTGAAATCCAAATGGATTTACACAGTGAATCACACACAGATCTCTTTGAGGTCAGTAACACAGACTGGAATATAATACAGGTTTCCAAACCCCTTGTAACTGGCAATGGTCTCTAAAAGTACAGCACCCAGCCCAGAGGGTGCATCCAGCAACTCTGTGGTACAGCTGATATATCTGAAGCAGAAATAGAATGGGCAAACAACAGAAAATGCAAAAGAATAGAATTTCCATGTTGAAATTCAATGTGTCACTGCTCATGCCAGAGGCAAGTAATATCATCTTCAAATAATCAGAGATTTTCATTTGGACACTGAATAGAATATATGACTTTAATTTTGGATTCTGCCTGATTCAAGAGATACTTACATATGCATTTCAACATCTATCATAGAACTGCAGAGATGCAGAGACTCAGTCCAAGTTCCAGGATCAAGCAGTAATTTCTGGGTGTGATGCCACAAGTCATTTTTTCAAGTAAAGCAGAGGAACTAATCACACAAGTCAAGATTTACTCTGCAGGATCAAGGGTTTCTGTATTTAGCTCTAACTCTCATTTGACAGGTCCACTTAATTACTTTGTATTCCATGATTAGATGAGTTGATTTAGTCTGCATAACTATTAATTTTCAATTTACATTTAAATAGAGGAACCAACATCGTACTTTTCAGGTTTACTTGTGATATTATTTTTGATTTTAAATATGTTTGCATTCAGGGCTTTTCTGTTACTTTAATTAGATAAAGTTAATTCTCTTTTATTTTTTTTTTTAATGCAGTTAGTATGGTAATGGGAAAATATGAAGGGTTTTGAAATGAGGCAGGTTGCTAAATGGAAAGACCCTAACTAGTAATAATTTGGAATAGTTAAATAGTGTGTTCTGCAAAGGTCTGTACCTCAAAGTGTTGTAAAAAGGAGGTAAGCAGCCTTTCACCATTTTAAACAGACCCCTAAAGTCTTTATAAATGATGATGAAAAGCCTGCTCTCTTTGCTAGTTCCTTTCCCTCCAGGGACCCTATAACTGTAATCATGTGGAAGTGCACTCTTCTCTATTATGCAAAGCTTGTTTTAGGTACAATGTGGGCACAAGGTGCTCTGGAGAGCTCAGCTATTGTTGTTGGCCAACCTGTTCTATTTTAAACCCCTCAGTAAATCACTTCTTTCTTGATTACTTGCTTCAGACAAACCAATTTTGAAACCTATATAGAGTTGTTGTGCCTCTGGGGTTAAGAAGTTTCTTTGGTTCTCATAAGCTAATGGCCCTTAGTCACTTCTGTTCATAAACTGAGTTACCTAATTGACTGAGGGCTGTGTTGAGACTTCCAGTAATGTCTGCCAAATTTAGCTTTTGTGAATTGTCCCATCTGTTGACTGTGTGCAGAAATAGACTGACAGCTCTGCTGGATTGTAGGTGGCTGGAATGACTCACCAGCCTTCCTCACCAGTGCCACAGCAGGCACTGAGGCTCAGAGAGGACCAACAACAGACAGGGGAACATCTTTGCTGTACATGGAGATGTGGGCGTCACAGAAGCTTGCAGGCACCAATGCACTTCTACATTACATGGTCTTGTGTTCCTGGTCTCAGCAAGCTTGGCTTAGCTGGGATAAGAACAATTAGTTAAACATCAGAAGAGGTTGCCTGAGAAGCTGAGCTATCTCCATCTTCAGGGATTAGTGAACCCAGATTAGACAGGAGCATGGAATCAGTGGTGTGGGTTTAGCTGGTACCTGTGCTGTGCTGGCAGACCTGGAAGGTCCTTTCCAGCAGGGAAAGTTTTCCTACCAGTATCTGACTCCAGAGCCTCTCACATGAGTTCCCAAACTCTGAGGGGAGCTTATTTATTGCACATGAAAACACACATGTCTTCTTTTTGTTTCACAAAGCTATTGCTCATTGCAATGACTTTCTCCAAAGGCAGAAAATAGGTACCTTTAGGTCTTTTTCTGAAAATTACTTCTATAGAAGACATTTACTTTCCTTGCACTGTATCAGACAGTCTCTGTACTGTGTTTCAAATGGTGACCCAGTGAAGCTGAAATTTAACATTTTGAGACATGGGACAGTTTGAGAATAAGGGTCTGCCTGACTTGTACATACAAATATTTTAACCTAGTTCATTACCTTTTTTATTATTATCAACCAAGATTTTTTAAAAATCATTTTAATTAAAAAAAGAGAGAAATCTTGCCAAATACATTGTCTTCAAATTTATCTGAGTTAAGAATTCCATTAACTCATTACATTACACCATGGACACTGCATCTTGCTTAAAAGTCAGCAAAACAAATTCCACATTAAAAACTAATAAAATCCAAATTAATTCAGTTTCATTGCAGCTGAAAGATATCTTGTTCAAACGCTCAGATTAAGAGAAAGATTAAAGAATGAACTGTTCTGTATTTATTGATTTCTTCCTCTTGATATACTATCTGACATATGCTTGTGCCTTATGTTAATGTGCTATATTAATTTCCTTCTTTTTGAACCTTTTAGGGAAAGAGTTTTGGACAAGAAAACAACTTTAGAATTCAGTCCTACCCTATCTGTAGAAATCTCTTTCAAAGCATGGGTCACACTGTAGAAAGAGTTTGGTTGTCACTGCTGTCAATTAAAGCCTAAGGAAAACATCTGTGCTCAGTTAAACTTCAAAGACCTTTGCTGCTCTGAGGCTACAACATTTTCATAAGACTGCAGATAACCCCCCACAAGCAGGCAGCTGGCAAGCAGAGAGTTTGTGTTCTTGATTCATAGGTAAGTTACAATGCACTGGTCTGTCAGTGAGTTCAAAGTGTAAATATCAATCTGTTTGATGTTAGTTTTCTTTTTATAAATTTAACCAAAATTCATATATTAGGTTAGATTTCATGGAGATATGACAGTAATTAATCTCTTCAGGGAAGGGTTTGGTGTAAAGTTCATGTAATTTAAGTCAAAGATCTTCTGAGATTATGCTTTTTCCTCCAGCTGGACTATGTAAGTAAACATTGACAAATTATGCAGATGTGGAGATTAACTTGTTTCCCTTTAGTACATTATCAAACAAAATTATGAATTAATATGACACATAAAGATCTTTGCTGGTTTAGGGTCAGAAGAGTTACCTGATCATTTCCATTCTGACTTGCCTGATCTTCAGTGGTTTAAGTTTTGGTAACTTCACATTGTGAGAGGATATAAGATTCCCTTTCATAGTTTTTCCCAAAATTGAATTATCTAAGTTGTTTTTACAAATAAATAAACTGGCACTGCTGAACATCATCTTTCTAATGTTAGAAATGTCAAACTAAATAACCTCAATGAGACAAATCCCTTTGCTCTTATCCAGCCATTGTGCAATTTCCTTATTAACATTTTGAAGGCTCCCAATGTTCAATCAAATACTGTGCTCCTGTTCCAAAGCTGACTCATCTCCAGACAGCTCAGAGCACGAGCTATCCCTGTCAGTCATGCAAATGTATCATGTAAAACTAAATTCCCCTTAATCTGCCTGGGCCAAAGCAAACAAGCAACATCTCAAAGGCAGCAGTGTGCAGGTGCTAGGGCAGAAGAATTCCTCACCAGAGCAAGACCACTGCAGTCTGGTTGTGAATGAGGAGGATCACTCCTGGAACACACAGGTTTCCCCAAGCTGCCTTATGGATTGTTCTGCATCCATAGATTGTTAGACAGCAGAATGGATCCTCGAGGCCTGTCAGCTGTTATTACAAACTAATCCCCAATTAACATCTTTATTCAATTGTAAGAATAATTTAAAAAAAAAAAATTAAAAAAAAAAAAAAAAAAAAACAAACCAAAACAAAACAAAACAAAAAAAAAAATCAAGATAGACCATCAAATGGAAAAATTAGTTAAGTTTAATTAAAATGTAATAGCATTTGTGAATTTAGACTTAAATGGAGGGGGGAAATTCAATAGACATTTATTTTGTTTGGGAACTCCAGGAAGGTAATTAAATGCACTAATTTGTTTTGAGTCCTCCCTGAGGATCTCTTAAAGTCATGGCATGGTCTGAACTAGTGCTATCATCAGATTGATTTTAAAATATTTATTTAACTAACATGTATTCTCAGGATTCTGATCCCAGCATCAACTCAATGGTAGCTTTTGGAAATGTCTCTAGCTTGCAAGACTGTGCAGAGTTCTGAGCTAACTGGAATCCTTTGCTTCAGCAAGTATGAACTTTGGGATTTTTGCTTTCCAATGTTTTATTCAAGCTTTAGTATCCTTGATATTCAAGAGAGATTGTTGACCTAATAGCATTTGTAAAAAATTGAGAAAACCAGTCTTTGTTTCTTTAGGATTTTGTTTACTTGTATAAGTCTAAAAGTTTTGTGTCTAGAAACTGGAGCAACTTAGTGGCGATATAACATNATATATGTATATACACATGCATATATACAATAAATACAAAAATTATTGTCTATAAAATTGTGTAATATGATATCTTTGATACTGTCCTGTTATACATAGTTGTACACACATACACACAACCTACATCCCTATATATGTGTTTGTAACATAATCTGCTGCCTGGCTTTTTCTCATATCACCTGAGATCAGGTTCATCCAAGGGACATGGAATCTGAGGAGCAATTAACAGGTTTCGAGATAATATTAGTCTGAATAGGTTTGGGGTTGGCAGCTGATGGAGTTGTGCCCCTTTGATAAGCTCAGCATTTATTTGTGCTCTATGTTTGGTATGCAGTTGGAGTTCATCTCACTACATTTAAAACCCATGCTGTATAATCCAAACAGCCATCATAGGCTCTTTTAATATTCAAGAGATAAAGTAGGGGGGGGAAAAGGCATGCATTTTGAAGGTGTTTTTGGCCTTAGATGATTCAGACAAATCAGATACTCATCATGTATCTATCTCTTCATTAATCATCACTGAAACTTCAGGGTGATTTGCTCAGTGGGTGTCTAAATGAGGTGAGGCAGGCCCACCCCTTTTCTTTAATATGGGAGCTGATCCTTCCTAATTGCTAGTGTAATACTTCATTCAAAACCCTTCCTATAAACCAGAGGAAGAAGAATAAAATTTTTTAAAATTATCATAGCTATTGTGCCCAGACCCCTATCTGTAATTAGAAACCTGATTTCCATTGATCTGTCATTGGTAATCATTTGGAAAACTCTGCCTACATAGGAAAATGATCTGCAGTGAATCAGGTTTTTTATTCAACATTTTCTGACACCACTCACTCCTCTGGTAGGCTGTCACAACAGTGGTGATGCAGGCTGCCTTCTGTTGATCTCCCTAGTAATTAGTTTTTGAAGGTTAATCCCACTAGGCATTCCCTGTGTCAGCTTGGAGTTTAATGACTTTCTGAGCTTTAAAGCACTATGTGCTGGAGATAAAATATTGCACAAAGTTGGGGACTGTCTGATCCTCCAGCATGCTGACCTGATCAAATTCAGATACCCAGCCCATCAGGTTAGCACAGATGAGGCATTGCTGCTTTCCTGTCATGGGCTCCCTCTGGGCACACGGAAAGCCCAGGGTGTAACCTGTGCATCCAGTGATTTTCTGACACTTGTGGAGAAGGAACACATATCTATTTATATCTCAGCCAAAGAAATTTGCCTTTTAATGGAGATCCAGCTCAAAGTTAAACCTTAACCTCCAGCAAGGAGGAATTTATTTGGAATAAAATATTTGGAAATAAAACCCAACTCCTAATGTGCCTATTGCCTACAACTACTTGACTGTGGAGACTGTAACAGGTGACAAAGCTGTTTGGGTGTTCTTCTGTTCTTCTAGAAGGGATCTTCTCTTAGACATGACTCCAGAGTGGATTTCTGGTCTCATCTAATGTGACTGTACTGATCTTCTTAAGGTCTCAATTGCAAGAAAGCCTCAGAGCTGCACCATCACATTTCACCATACCAATGTCTCTACTTTCATTTGTGTAGGGGTTGTGCCTCAAAACCAAGTAAAGAATAAGGAGCTAATATGAGATCTAGTGTGCATAAAAAGACCAAAAATAGCCCAGAAACAAAGTGAAGAACCCTTGTTACAACTGGAATTTAATGCATTCTTGGTGAACAATAATATCAGATTAATTGATTTTATATAACTTTAGTCCTATAAAATTTCATAGAATCATAGAATATTCAGAGTGGGAAAGGAGCCACCAGGATCATTAAATTTGTCTTGAGGCCCTGCTCAAGAATCACATACTGAGATAAATAGGGTGTAAATAAATAGTTCATCTAACTAAAAGTGAATATTCGTCCCTGAGAACATCTTTCTTCTTTTCTTTTATAGGCATCACTGGAGAAACAGGTATTTTAGGGAAACAGTTCCTCTCTCCTCTAATCTGACATTTAATTGAGGATCAGATGAATCATGTCCTTAGTTTTCATACTATTAATGGAGAGAAGAGGGCACCACAGATAATGGATCATCCTACCTATGCTAGGTGCCTTTTAAAGGATGGGTTATGCTTCATCCTAGATCTATCTTTGTATCTTTCCTGTGTATAAACATTTCCTTGATAACTAGTCTATATATGGGATGCCAGACAAAAATAAATCCATCCATCAGGCTTGCACACATTATGCATGTGTTCTTTAAGGGAAAGAAGAAATTCCTCATGCAGTGATACATTTCCCTTCTGGAGTGAATTTGAGCTTAGCTTATCCCTATGGCACCAAAGTTAGTCTGTGTGGTAAAATATGTTACACTGGTAACACAGAAGGAATATTTGCAAATGCATCCCCTTTCAGGCACAAGTACCTGCTTGGTGAAGACCAGTGTAGCTCTGCTGGGGCTCAGCTGTTTTCCATTAGGGTTAATGACAACCACTGGGAGATATCTGCAGGATACACTGGCTCTAAGGGAGATGCAGAGATTTTCTTATCTGTTCCTTTTCATTTATTGTAGCTCAGGAGAAGAGTGCCTGGATCATTAGTTTTTAAGAAGGGCTGTAACAGGAAATAAGAAAACGAATTTTTTTTTTTTTAAAGAGCACAGAAAAAAAAAAAGGAAATATAGAAGTAATTTCACAAGAGCTTCAATTAAAATGCATAAACCTCATTAAGGTGTATTTTTACTGGTTGAAAAATTTGTTGAATAAAACACCATGTAGACTTTCACTCTGAAAGTAACAAAACCACTTCTATTTCCACAGAAGGAAGGTCTAGCCCAAGTTCTCCTTCCTTCCCTGACCCCAACTAGACTGGTAACCCTTGTTGTCTCCTGTAGTCAGGTGAGCATCCTGGGGCAGGTTGTTCAGTGAATGCCTTGGCTGAACCCCAAGGGAGAGCTGGGGGAGAGATTCCAAGTTGGTCAAGTATCCACAGCCTGGGGAGATTAGAGACACAAATCCACTGAGAGCATTGGTTTGGAAGCTCCAGATGAGAGAAAATTGAAGCTGTATCCCCTGTGCTGACCTTCAGCACAGCTACATGATGTAGAAGCTAACTGTCTCACAGGAATACTGTGACAATCCTGATGTTGCTGGCATGTGGTCCATGAGGAGCACATGCTGGGAACATTGCACTTTCTCCTCTGCTTGGCCTTCCAAGACAGGAGCCCTGCTCTACAGGGTGCTGAGAAATTTCTATCAGTGGCAGTCAAAGGTGCACCAAAACATGCCCAAGTGTCCTAGGTTACAATGTAAGATGTGCCCAAAGTATGTATTCTATCACCACCCTCAGGAGCTGTTGAAACCAGGTGGGGCAGTGTTTTCCCTTGCCCCTCCCTCTGGGCTATCTTCTGTTAATGGGCCATCAAGGCCTTGCCCATGACTCACAGGTGACTCCCTCTGGGTGTTATCTCTGTTAATGGGCAATCAAGGACCCATTGTATGACTCATAGAATGAGATCAGCCCATTGTGAGATGCTCCACCCAGGGGAGGAGCCAAGCATTCCCACCTGGATATAATCTGGGACAGCAGAGAGGGCACTGGCCTGCTGGACTCCTGGAGGACCAGAGCTACCAGACCTTTTCTACGGGATCACTGCTTCAACAAGAGCACTTCATCTGGACTGCTACCACCACCCTAACTAACAGGGTGTCAGGTTGTATAATTTTCATTTATTTTATTTCACCTTTATTCCTCCTATTAAATTGTATTTTCTGACTTGGAGTCTCTCACTGGTTTTACTTTCAAACCAGCACACCAAGACACAATCAAATACAAAAATAGCTTTTATTTAGACTTACACAAGACTTGTAAGTCTTCTTGTTGTTGTTTCCCAGTGATAGGAAGAAACTTAGTTCAGGATTATTAAATGAAGAGGGATATATACAAGATGGTTGCAGAGATGTCCTCGCTTTAGCAAAACAGTTTCTCACTATCTTGAAGGTCTGGATGCATATCTTGGATCTAAATTTATGAGCTGTATACTACTGATATGCAGAACCCATATCTGAATCCTTAAAATAATTATGTCTTTCTTTCCTTTGTCATAGGAAGATAGTATAGTGTGTGTTGGAAGGGTCTTTTAAAGGTGATGTAGCCCAACTCCTCTGCAGTGAGCAGGGACATCTTCAGCTAGACCTGGTCACTTAGAGCCCTGTTCAATGTTTCCAGGTATGGGCACCCCCAACTTCTCTGGGCAAACTCTGCCACCACCTTCTCAGTGAAAAAACTCTTCCCTATATATATAATCTAAATTCCCTATGTAATCTAAATCTACCCTCCTTTAATTTAAAATCATTGACTCTTTCCCTATCACAACAGGCCCTGTCCTGATCTTTCTTATATACTGCCTTTAAATATTGAAAATCTGCAATAAAATTCCCCACAGCCTTCTCTTCTCTAGGTTGAACAGCCTTAATTCTCTCAGCCTTTCCTCATAAGAGAGGTGCTCCATCCCTGTGAATATCTTCATCATCCTCCTCTGGACTCACTTCACCAGGTCCATGCCTGACCTTTAAGGTCTTGTCCAAGCCCAGCTGATGATTCTGTGATATGAAATTGTGCTGGGTCAGGTATGGAGCCCTGTTGAGTATGGACCCCCCCCCCACTGCTCATTGGACACAGCCATCCAGGCAATTCCTTATGCACTGATCTGGCTATCCATCAAATACATGTTTCTCCAATTTAGAGATGGATATTTTAGGGAGCCTCTGTCAAAAGCCTTCCAGAAATCCAGATAGATGACACACATAGATCTTCCCCTGTCCTCCCTATTGTTTCTATATTTCCACTTCAGAATATTTCTTTTCCAAGATTTATGACTCAGTGATGTGAAAATTCACATAATAGCAAAAATCTTATTAATTTAAGTAGGAACAATAACCAAGTAATTTTCTTACCAAACTTAGAAAAATGCTGTGAGCTTAGCTTTTGTTATTAAAGAGATTAGGAGATGCATTCAAGGTATTATTAATTTTCTGAGCTTTTCTTCAATTGCATCTATTTTGATTTTGAATACGTATTAATTGGATAATTAAACTTATTCAAAGAAAATACTGTTTAATCAAATGCCGTTTTCTTAAGCACCTGGTATTTTACATTTATCAAAACATATTGTTATTTCATGAATGGTTAAGAGCAAAATTCTGAATTAAATTGACAGATAAAAGCCACAGATTTTATGATGTAACATCTATTGGCTTCAGTTTTGAATTGAATCCAAAGACCTGAAGGAGGAAATGTTGTAATTCAAAATGTCTCTGACTAAACAGTTATGGTTCTGTTTATGATATTAGAAACACTGCCACATGCTTCCCAATCTGTGATATGGTCATGTGGGAGAAAATCTACACCAGGGTAGGGGTGTTTTTTTGTTTTTTTTTTAATCCACATTTATGGTAAGATCAAAGTGAAATAAAATAAGAAGACATTATTTATCCAGGGTAATCTAAACTATTATATCAATCCTTTTTCCCAAATGTATATTCAGAAGAGCATACAAAAATATACAAAAATGAGAGATAGAAAAAGAAAATAATCAAAAAGCAAATGAAGAAACATTTTCAAGTTTATTTAATGTAAAATTCTCAGGTTAAATTCGCAAGATATTAAGGACAGTAACCACCTTTGAAAAAAAGAAATAAATTTATTTTCTACAGTTATATGGTATAATTTTTCAGCAGTTTGTTTGATTCAGGTGAATATTTTCCACATTCAGTTGTTAGAGTTGTCCAATAATGAGAACGATGTATCTAACTGAGACAGACATGGCTTTTCTGTCAAAATAGCATACAACTGAAATTCAAATGGTTTAAAATCAACTCAATATTATCATCTGACTTTCTGCATAAAGACTTTATTTCATCTTTGTTTCTACTCTTTCAATCACATTAAAGGAATAAGTATTTTCAGGTTTTCTAGTGGCTAGCATCAAACCAAATTTCACAAAGAAGTTGAGCCAGTCTCCATCTTACCTTGGTAATGACAAAGAAAAAGACATCTGATTTGACAGCTGAACTATCCTTCTTATGTGTAGGTTGGTTTGTTCCTGAGCATTGTAAAGAGTGTACATGATTTCAAATACTGTTTTAGTTTGAATATATTTCCTTTTCCCTCTGTGCCTGAAAAAATATATCCTGCAGGTTAACATGGGCTTATATGTATTTGTAAATATTGACCCTGTGAAATTGAACTGGCTAAGATGTTTTATGCTTATGTACAACTTGCTCACTAATCTGCTGTTCAGAGAGAATGGAATGTCTTCCCTTTTCATCTTTAATTTGCAAACTTTTCAGGAAACTGTCTTCTCTTCTAAGCCTTATATTGACTTTCACAAAAACATGTACTAGACTAATTTCCATACTGGTCAAAACTAAAAATTTTCTTTTATTCCATGTACTGAAATTTCTACATTTATATCTGGCAATATAAATCAAACTTTAAACTTCCATAATTTCCTATGAAGCTACATTTAAAGATGCTATTTCCTGATCCACTTAAAAAATCCTGTTGATGGTCTTAACTTAAAATATAGTATATTTTAGTATATATAGCTAAAAATATGTAATAAAGGAAAGAAATTGATATCTTTGCTTCTCATGATATTGAGAGTACTAATAAATGAAAATGCTTTGTCTTAATAATCTCTTCCTTGTGGATTATTTAAGTAGAAATTCAATGAAATTTTTATGAGGGAAAAACAAAACCTCATTACGAAGCTTTCATTTTGCCAAATGTGATAACAGTACTCACAAAAGAAAATCCTTGCTCTTTGCTCATACTTTTGTGTGCAGTTAAGATAAAAGTTTCTTTTCCCCTGTAAGCAAAAGTTAAGCACCTGCTACAACTATGGTTTTGGAGCACACACTACATTAGATTACAGCCTTAGGATCTCTTTTGTTTCATCTGACTAGAGACATTTAAAAGCTGATAAGCCTAAAATAATTGTCTAGGCTTTCTTTTTAATCAATCAGGAAAGACAGACATCTCCAAAGCATGATTTGTCCTGCTTATCTTAGAAACATAGGTGCAGAAATCTCATTACCATGGGAGGAGTTGCCTTTTCAGAAATTCCTCTCTTTTCTTTGACTACAAAAGATCTTAAATAAGATGGTCAAATGAAACATGCAACTTCTAAAAGACTCCAGTGAGATGAGGTTAATCTCCTTGCCCTTTACATGTGCAACTAAATAATTTTCTAATATGTTTATTCTGTCTTGAAGTTCTGAACTCTGTGGACAAACTGTAGGTTTTAACAGGGAAAAGAGGGAACCCTGTCTTTGACCTTGAGTTTTATCCTGAGGTTTGGGCTGCTGGGGAATTCAAGAGAAAAAGGAAGGCTCTGGTTTCTGATTTGACACCAAGAAGGAAGCTCTTAGGTGAGCCCCTGTGAAGATTCACTGCTGTGTTTTGTTGGACTGGGTCCAGAGAGGGGCCAGAAAGATGTTTGGGTGGGTGGGAAACCTCTCCTGTGAGGAAAGGCTGAGGTTGGGATTGCTCAGCCTAGATGAGAGAAGGCTCCAGGGTAATTTATTGCAACCTTTCAGTACTTGAAGGGAGCCCAAGAAGGAGCTGCAGGAGGATTTTTTAGAAGGGCATGTGATGATAGAACAAGGGGAAGTGGTTTTAAACTGACAAAGGGTAGGTTTAGATTGGGTATTAGGCAGAAATTCTTTAATCTGAGGATGATGAGGCACTGGAAGAGGTTGCCCAGAGAAGTTGTAGCTGCCCCATCCCTGGAAGTGTTCAAGGCCAGGCTGGATGGAATTTGGAGCAACCTGGCCTGGTGGAAGGCTGGCACAGGGTTGAAACATGAAGAACTTTCAGATTCCTTCCAAATCAAACTGTTCAATGATTCTGTGTTTTGTATAACTGTAGTTCTGACATATATAGAAAATTCAGCACAGTTAGTAAATCCTTATGCTTCACATAGTTTTTGGAGGCATAAAAACTGCATGGAAATTAAGTCAGTTAATCTTATTATAAACTGTATCATATGCATGTATTTAAACTATATTGTGATGCAAAGTTGTATTTCACTGGTATCTTTTTACACAATTTTAGTTGGACATCAGAGTCTAAATAAATTAGGCTATATAACCTTTCCATTTGTTACTATAAAGTCTGAGTCTTGTTAATGGATTCCAGGAGTGTGTAGTGGTTTTTTCTTTAGTTGGGATTTTTTCTTTTCTTTTTTTTTCTTTTTTTTTAACAAAATACCTGTATGTCAAAAATGTGTGTTAAGTGTTTCTATTCCTGAAGCAATTACAATTTGAAAATGAGAATTCAAGAAAGCTTTGTTCTTTGGTTATTTCTCAGGCAAAGGGAGAAAATCAGCCTTTGAATTGTTTAAGTGACACGACATGAGAGTATTTCAAGGGCCCAGTGTTTTATTACGAACTTCTGAGCACACAGGCTGAAGAAAAATTATCCAGAAAAAAATCTTTAATATAAAATGGATAAAGGAATCCAAATCTCTGGAAGCCATAGGCTCTGACTACTTATCACTTTGGGTAGTGTTGGCACCTTCTAACTTTAGACATCTGTATTGTAGGAATCTCTTTTTCTTTTCTAAGCCTATCTGAAGGTAGACACCTAATCCAAATCAGATGAGCTATGATTTAGGATTGGTTATTTCTCACCACTGTTTCTAAAGGTACTTCAAGTACTTCAGATAACCTATGTGCTCAGATGAAATCCATCCTACAATCTGTACAGATGTAACATGGATATCAAGAGAGATAAATGCTACCTTCATTGATCATTTCCAGCTTAGACTAGCATAAACTTTATTAGCACATTCTGAATACATTATCATCAGCATTGTGATTTCATTTTGAAGGTTGAAAAGCTCAGTTAGTCCAGAGAAGTAGAGTGGTTTGTGCAATGGGGGTAGGCACTGGCAGAATTGGGATTCTGGAGCTCTGTTCAGCTGTGGCATTAAATGGGCAGCACCCAAAAGAAGAAGTATGAAAACATCTGAAAAATCTGCCCCAAAACAATTTTGAAAATGCCATTTGATTCATCTATAGACACAATTTGTTCTAAAGACCTCTTACTCTAGACCAGTCAGGACTTTGAAATGGAAGCCATACATTTTTATGTCTATATATGTAGTGATTTCTTCTTAAAAACCTTTACAGTCCCCATTATAAAGTACCAGCAGCTCTTTAATATTAATTAGGAATTAATTTTTTTCAATACCTACATTGACAAATAGAAGCTATTAGTTTTATTCGGCTTTGTTTTTTAGTGGGTTGTTTTTGGGTTTTTTTGAGCACAAATAGCTGCATATAACAAAAAAAAAAAAAAAAATTGTGAGTTCTTAAATAGAGAGGTTATTAGTAAATGCTGAAGTGATTTGCTTTTGTTTTTGCAGCAAATTATTTTCCTATCAAGGGAAAGTCATCTCTGCTGGAATCCGGGCAAGGAGCCGGAGTTTGCTCCAGCAGATTCTCCCTGAGAAAATCAAACTTGTGTTAAAACTCCAAGTTTGCCTGAAAATGAGAAGTGCTCCTATCTGGAGCTCATACCTGTCATAGCAGAGCAGCAAAACCAAAAGTGACCTCACCGAAGGCTGGTGGGAGGCTGGGGAGTGCCATGGGCCCCCCTGCCTGCTTCTATCACTCCCTGGACGCTTCTGGGGATGGATTCTCTGGGAATAGGAAAACTTTATCTGATGTGCACAAAAAGCTGCTTGGGATCACGCTGACAGCATTGGTACTCCATGGGACAGGACTACTTCATCAGGAAAATTTATGAGGAAGAAGGGATTTGGAGCCTGACTAAAAGGAAGGGGTCAATGGTGTGAAATAAAAGGACTTGAGACAGACAGGGTTGGACATCCCCAGGGATAGGTATAGGATTGGATTTGTGTATCCTCATTAACTATTCTGACAAAATGTAGGAATGCTATATTAATTTTGGCTAACAGCCTGATTTTTTAGCTATATGGTCAGAACAGAAAATCATAGTTCATAAGCAAGCAGTTTTGTATTTCTGAAAAGAAAAAAAGGGGGGAAAATATGTACATGAAATTTTTTTTAAATTCGATTTAGCCTAGCTGATCAGAGTCTACAGCTGGTTTGCTGATGTGAAGTAAAATACTTGCTGATGTGAAGTAAAATAACATCCTTGCTGATGTGAAGTAAAATAACAAAGAATTCAAGTGTGTTTTGCTGCAGTGTTCATGCTCAATACTGCTCCTTCTCCCATTCTTCTATTCCTGTTCTTATACTCTTAGTGCCTAAAGAGAGGAATGTGTACAGTGTGTAAAAAATGTGTGCTGTGAGCTTCTGGCTAGACTAATGAATTGCAGGTCATGAATTTCACTGAATTTGTTCCTTTTTACATGATCACAGTTTCAATGAAGACTAGTCTTGTTTAATTATGCAAAAACCTCTTACAAGATCTACAGCACCTACCCTTAAAGCATTTAAGAAATAAATAATATTTGCTATTAAAAATGAGTGCCTTACTTCCAATCTGAAAATATAGGCATGTAACCATCATCAATCACTTCTCTTTATGCATAGGACAAAATCATCCTTCAAAGTGGATTGAGCAGCAGTGCATACAATCCTATCCTTTAACAACTCTGAGTTTTCATCAGTTTGATGCTGGTAATTGCTGTACTTTCAAGTTAACAGCTATGTTCTTTTCTGATTAAGGGGAAAAACATTGTCATCATCATCCTCTCCTGAGGAGAAAAAACAATCTTTGGAGGTGTGCACTTCTCTCTGCTGAGAACAAAGGGAGCCCAGGGCCAGGTTTGGATGTCTGATTCCCAAAGGACCAAAGAAGGGCAAATTACTTTAATCTTATTGACATGAATTCTCTTTAACAGGTGATTTTAATAACTCTGCATCAACACCCTATCAGCTTATTTCATCCTACTTTCCTGACCTTGCAGTCAACATCAAATTTATCAGTTATGAGGTTGCCTTTAGTTCCTAAACATTTATAAATACCATGAGTAATACAGATCAAATAGCTCATCTCTGTGCAGTCCAACAGAAATAAATTTGTTCATCATTATTTTGCCATTTATACACTTATTCAGAGGACTCTGCAAAAGTCAGTTCAACAATATCTGTTTTCCTTATTAGTTGGTATTATCTGACTCTTCTAAATCCTTGCTATTCAAGTCCTGAGATCAGTATCAGACTGACAGTAAGATGAATTTATTATCTCATTTATCCCTTAAAAACAATGGTATAATATAAACATCCCTACAAGATCCTGAACTTCTTCCTATTCAGTGGTTATTGAAAATGGAGCATGAATGCTACCCAGAGTTTCTTGGTGCAACAAATTCCCAAGTGCTAGAACCTGGATTTCCTGGCTGGAGGGCTTCTATAAGTACTCTTTAATATGGAGTTAAAGAGAACTATCTCTAGGATCCTCACCTTTTGAGAGAAAAAAGGCAATAATGAAGAAACCAGAAAATGAATGCAATAATCAAGTTCTAACGTTACTAATGTGTCCACATGGGCACAGAAATCATGTAAAATTATTAGGGATTTACATATATATGTTTGATAGTTTGAAAAGTTAACAATGTTCCTTTTACATGGAAACACATTTTCTCAAAAATAATAATAACAGCAGTCTGTGATAATGCTTTGCCACTGGCAGTCACAAGGAATTCCTTCAGGACAAGTCAGGGTGTGTGAAATTCATGCTGCTTGTTGCATATACTTCCCACTGTTTTGAACTCCAAAGCTGAGAGAATACTGAGCCCTGTTAATTAGCATCTGTAATGACAGTTCTATTTCCATCATTTTGTGACTCTGTAGAAACTGTGATTCTTATTCAATTTATTCTCTCTGCTTGATTAATCATGCCACTAACACCACCCTTAAACCCTTACCAGATCTTCTCCATTTCACTTCCCTGGTACTTATTTCCATCTTATGATGAAGAGAAGAACATTCTTTTCCAGAATTTGTGCCTCACATAAAACAAATACTGTTGCTTCAGACGTCATTCCTGCTGGATTTTCCTTTGCCTCCTTAATTAATCTTTTCTACAGTTTCCCACCCATTAGTAGATAAAATTGCTAAGCAAGAATAATTATATATAACCTGTAATAATCTCTTTAACCCAAACTAACAAACTGTATATTATACTTGGAACATTAATCTCCTGCTCAGTACTAGGGATTGATGACATATTGACTAAAATCTGTGCTCTCAGGATATTTTCTACAAGCAGGAGAAATTGATAAAGGTTTTTATTTATTTATTTATTTTTTTTTAACACAAAAAAATGTGAAACAAATCAAGTGAAAGTGGAAGAAAGTGAGAGAAGGGATGGAGGGAGGAAAGGATGAAGAGTATGTCAGTGTGAATCAAAACTGGCTGCTAAGGTTGTCAGAAGTTAGTAACCTCTTCTTAATACATAACAATTCTTGCTCTTCCCCACTTTAATTTTCAGATATTAATGCCTCTCTGCCTCCCAGTGATGATATCCCCTGCTGAGTAATCAGGGAATCAAGGAGATAATACAGGAAATTTAGATCCTCCACACAACATTGCCCAGTGACCTACATAAAGAAGCCCTTATTGCTTGGCCTGCAAGTGTATTGAAAATCTCAATTCCCAGGGCTGCGAATTCTGCAGTTTTCCAGATAACAGCCAACACTTGCTAAAGAGAGGTGGGGATTCCTAAACCAACATCAACAGAAAAGACTCGAGCAGAGACAAAACTGGCAGGAGGAAAAGAAAGCAGGACTGTGATTTTGACCCTGAAAGCCATTTGGGACCTAAATACAGGCAAGAGACCAAGGCTGAGCTTAAGGAGCTCTTTGCTTCCTTGGGTCCCATCTGGGAGCTCCAGCTGCTGGTTTGTGTTGTGGTCCTGTGACAGGGAGCTCCTTCTGTCTCTCACCCACTAGGGCAGAACTGGCAAACTGAGGATTTTTCCTTTCTGCAAGAGGCAAGGTGGCTTTCAGCTATTCTCAGCACCTCCCCAAGAAAAGCAGAAGCAGCTGCTTCTCCCAGGAGCAGGAGGCTCCTGGCTGGCTGTGACACTGCACACCTCTGCAGGGTGGGGTGAATGCAGCTGCTTCCCTCCAAACACAGGGAAGAGGAGAAGGGAGGGTTGTTTTGTCAATGTTCAATTCTTTAAAAAATAGGAGCGTGGCACTATCCTACACTGACATTAGGGCATGAGGGAGAAATATGTTAGAGAGTACAGCAGCCACTTGCTTTGGTCTAGACAGCAGAGTTACAGTGACAGCAAGAACAATAGGATTTCTTAAGCTGTCACAAATAGCCTATCCTCCTGTTGACCTGATCTTCCTAATTTAAACAGCAATATGGTCTTCCTGCTTTAGGAGTTTTTGTGGTTTTTTTTCTTTTATTTCTCCTAGCCCCACTGGGCTCATTTGAGCAGACAGGCAGGGAAGGGAGCAATGCTCATTGACTTGTCATTTTTTCAGCACTTCTTCAAAACCCTGAGTCAATATTCACTGGAGGATTAGCACCAGAGGAAAGGGCTTGAAAGCCTGTCTCACATTGCATTCTAACAGAGGAAAAGCTCCAAATAAGATTATGTGAATCTGGAAGAGAACTACTCCCAATCCCAAAATGTCTGACTGCTCAGAAGCCTGGTGGACCAGCCAAAGCCTCCTGCAGACTCTTCATCCAACATTTTGTGTCAGTTTTTCTGATGTCCTCTAAAAATCAAATCCAGTGGCATTCAAAGCCTTGTGTGGGCAAGTCAGGCAATGAATATATAAATCTCAGATGGTTTCATCCTTTGAGAAACACTGGAAGTTGGATGAATCCTGGCTTAAGCCTTTTATCTCATGCCAAGTTCTTCCCTGTCTGTGAAGCCCATGGTATTTTCTGCCATTTGAGCTCGAGTCCTGAAATGAGATTTAAAGTCTGTTCTCTGCTTCTATCCCTTAGCACCATTTTATTTGCAGTTTTAATTCAGATACACATCAATCCTATTAGACACTCTGAATTACGTGTTAATTAAACGTGGCACTCATAAATGGTTCTGCTGAAGTTAGTGGCAAATCTCTCATTGCCTGCAGCAGGAAAGGCTCCAAAGAATTTACAGAGTGCTATTTTGATTACTTCTATGAACTAAAAGTGACAAAGGCCAAAACCAACTTTATTCTGGTACCGCAAGCATAGATATTGAAATACGTCAGCATTTACCAGGAAGACACCAGAGGGCTCAGGTCTGATGGTTGAGCCATTGGGTGCAGGTGTTGAACAGAGAACATGGTGTTTGTGTCAGAGCAATCTCCAAATTTGCAGTAAGACGATCTGGTTCGGGATTCAGTTACCCAGATTTAAATATCTTATCCCATTTTAGACACCTTATAATATCTGGTATGGCTTCCAGTTGCTGTTGCAGAGGGTAGATAACCCAAACACCTTGGTGTGTTTCAAATACACAACAAAAGAGGTTGATGGGGGAATAAAAGTTTTCAAGTGTAGGCATGTTTAATTATGTAAGTTCAGATTTTATAGTGAACTCCAGATAGGAAAAATGCTCTGTTTCTGAGGGCTTAAAAGAAATAATGAAACAGTCATTTCAATTTTTTTCTACAGAGAAGGAAAAAGAAAGCAACTTCAATAAGGAGTTTTGTAAAAAATTGTAAAGAATGTAATTTAAGTCTGGGAAGTCAAAGCTCAGACATGACAGCTGGATTAGCCCTGGAAGAGTGATGGAGCTCCAAGTAAGAGCTGCATAACTCAGAAGCAGAGTTTGAACTAATGCCATTGTAGTCCTGCAGACCTCCAAAATACACTTGTATGGCTGGAAGCTCAGACCAGGTGATCCTGATATTTTTCACTCTTCCTAACAGGGAGAACCTCTCAAGATCCAGGCTGAGGCTGCGGATGCAAATGCCTGCACTTCAGCCCTGGAATGGTCGAGCTGAAATTTCCACATTTCATACACTGAAGACAGACTGTACTTGTTAGAGACAGCCCCTACTGCTGAGCTTGGATTCATTTGCAGCCTGCTGGGTGAATTGCCCTGTTTCATTTGAAACTTCCTAGATTCAAGTTATTTCTAATGAAATATATTAGTTTATAATCTATTAATATATTACCTGCTATCCAGGAACTTTTATTTTGCTAGGATGTGGTGCTGCAGTGCATTTTAAAGAAAGGTAGCTCTGCCTGGTTAAGTACCCCTCCATTTTATTTGATCTCTTATGCATTTGTAATAGAAAAAAGATTCAACACACCACTGATTATTTTGAAACTGACTGTGAAAGGCTTATTGTGTGTTCTACTCCCTGAACACCTTGGCATTTGCAGTCAACCTGGTCAGAGCTGTGAGTTCTGGAAGCCCTGGGTTATCCAGCACCCTCTTTATATTTCTTCAATACTCTTCTCCAGTCTGTCATCCTCCTTTCTTGGGGAAGTTTGGTGGTATTCATCATCCCCTCACTTTTTATTGAGTCCTCTCTTCTAATTCCCTTTGTCTTTCACTAGAGCTGTAGACAGTGGAGAAGGCATAGGACATAGTCTGAAGAAAGTCTTTAACCTTGATCAATGAAAGCAGAAATCAAGCCCAAATTATCTGAAAGTGATACTTGGTATCCCTCAAAACCACACACTCAAGAGGCAGAACTAATTTGCCACTACTCACTGGAAATTGTCATGGTGTAGAAAAGGACCTCAGAGGTAAAACCAGAATCAACTCCAACAGGCTGGAGAAGGAGACTTTTTTTTTTTTTTTTTTTCTGATTCTGTGTAGATCTCTGAGTGAAAGCTAAGTGATTTGTTTTGAAGTCCTTTTTAAGAGCCTTACAGTAGTTTGGAATCCTCATCAGGAACCAAATCCTCTCCTATGGCCTTCTGGGGACTTGTCTTTGCTCTTTTGCTTCTTTCTGTCTTAGCAACATCTGATAGAGTGAAGAGCTAGAAGCTCTTAATTTTATTTTCAGGATTTGTTCTTTGCTTGATTCCAGCATTATTCTGCTGGGTGGAAGCAATCTGCAGCCCTGAAAAATCTGCTTTTCTGGCTTGGTCTAGACATATCCCACAGTTTTTATAATCCAGCTTCACATTAAGCCTGCAGATTCAACTGTCCTAAGCATGGAAATAATGAGATTTATTGGTCAGTTCCTTCTGAGCCTACAGAAAAAGCAGCTCATATTTCTACTTGGTATTCAATATCCATATGTATTTCTGGAGAAAAAAAAATGCAGCTTTTACTATTTCTTTAAGACCAACTGGTTGGTGCTTTTTTCTGGGAATCCCATCAGTGTCTCTGAATGGTTCCCTGGAGATAGTATCACTCCATACAGTTATGATTTTTCTACCTGAACCATGTAAAAGTGCACAAAACAAGAGACATGCAATAGTTAAAAACTGTATGTGTTTGCATGACTTTGTTATTGTATCACAGCTGGAAGTTTTTCACACATTTCGAGTTATTACAGCCTAATATAACTTGCAAGGGAGCAAATTTGTTTTAATTCCAGCCCTGACAGGCAGCAGACTAGTGCCTAGATCTTAAAAAATTAGCCATTGATTCCTGTGGATTTCTTTTCTTCAAGTTAGTATGATAACACAAGAAAATAAACAGATTAATTTTCCCATCATTCATTCATTACTAAAATGATGATGGCGCATTAAATAATAATCAGCTCATAGGGAGAAGTTTGTTCTTAACTTCCTGTGTCTGCAGTTGGTTATGCCCTAAAGAAAGGATCTTAGAGCTTTATGACTTGAATTCTTGGTAAAATAGCTGTTGCTTTTTCTGGGGAGGACTAATCCTTATCAGGATCCTGTTAATGCCCATGTAAAAAATTTGTTCTAGTGAGCCTGAGGGGTTATTATTTGCAATTAAAAAATTATATTCTTTCTAATATTTTTAAAATTTTTTTGGTAAATGGGAGCAATCTCACTACAAAATCTTCAGGTCTTATGCTGTATGTTGGTCAGAGATAAAAATTTCAACCCATATATATCTCCCAGCCAGACAAGTCTAGGTTTAATGTTGGTTTTCATGTTCCTTGAGCCTGACCTTTTACTGTCTTACACTTTTGTTGCTGTCCTATTTCTGGAATTTTATTGATGCTAATCTTTTCCACCTCATTACTTGCACAATCCTCAGAAACATTTGGGGGTAAAGAATAGGTTTATTTGCCAATTAAACTGTTAATTGGTTTCCAGATTATTTTATGTGTCTTTCACAAGCTTTCATCAACCACTTTTGTTGCTAACCACCCAGCTGTGCCAGGGGAGGGATTGAATATTGCTGAAACCATCATGAACTCTGAGACTAATGAAATCTCTTGATTTTGTGGTGAAACCAAAACATCAGGCTATAGTGCATGCAGCACTTGGCACAGTTTGCTCATAAACCACTGTATGAGAAGTGTTTCCATGTTGCACCTCAGCAGTGGCTATGGGAGGTGGCCGTGCTAAGGACAAGCCACAACCTGTGTTACCAATGCAAGCCAGGTCAGGTGTGTCGGACTGGGTCTTTCTTGGAAAAATGGCCTGTTCCTGTGTGAATCCACTAGAGTCTTCTGTTTGGTGTTCTGTGAGATGCTAAGCTGAAGTCTTGACCATTTTAAAGGGGTTCCAGCACATGTTCTTCTAACCAGTCCATAACAGGTACAAAATTATATCACCTTGTAAACTTTCAGTATTTTGATCAAGACAGAGGTGTAGAATAAAGATCTATGGGAGTTTTCAGACTGAACTGAGTATAATAATAAACTCTACAAATCCATATATAACTTAGTTAACAAGGAGTTACTACAGAAATCCTTTCATGAAAGCTAAAACCTGTATTAAATTTTAAGAGCACAAGAGTCAAATTGAAAGGAATAAACCCCTTCACAGAAAGATGGCGACTGCTGAAAATCATAGAATTTTAATCTGTTCTGAGTTCAAGATGACAAACTAAAATATTCATATGTAATTCCAGGAATCACTAGCACATGCTTCTTTACCTATGGAAATTAGAGGAGCAAAAATCAGGAATTAGCAGGATGGCTGAGAAGATTTTGAAATTTTCTTTTTCTTCTCAGAAAATAGTGATTCAACAAAACAATAAACTTTCTCAAAACAAGTTTTTGTAAGTTTTGTTTCTAATCAGAAGAGGCAAACAAACAAATCTTAGGGACTTTTTTTCAAAATTGCTGACAGTTTTTCTTGACATTTTCAAAATGAAAAATGTTGCTTTCTTAAGTCAATACATTTTTTTTTGTTTGCTAGTCAAAATAGAGTTATATCTTCCATCACTTACAAGTGTAGAAGGTTGCAGCTTTTTGGATTGAGTATTGCAGAGAAGACATATGCAATGCCACAATTTCTGCTCTCAGGGTGTGTGCAGATGGATTTGCATCCCAGAATTCATTAGTCTTTAAAAATGTAAGCATAATTTTTCCATTTTTTCACTAGCAGTTCTTTCTCAGAAGTCCCTAGCAGTTTGTAGGAAAGAAGATTAGTCCCCAGTTAAGGGAAATAGTCATTGTATTAAATTGAAATGGTGTAGGAGTGCTTTGCTACACCAAAGCCTAAACACAACTGTTCAAGATGAGTGTCAACAGCAGCAACTGGATCACTCTCTAATCTCCTGCTTGTCCACAGCTTTATCAGCCAGGATTTTTCTCTGCTGCAGATCAGAAGATTTTTTCCTAAACAAAGCTGCCTCATACATGTATTTGTCTGGACACACAAAAAACTGAGTGAAGAATGGTCTGGGAGTGATCAAATCCAGGACTGCCCTAAATGACATTCAGAGAGGGCAAAGCCAGTTCATTAACCATAAAGGGTGAAAACAGTTCTGCAAAAAGAGGTTCAGAAAATCAATGCTGTTTCTCCTGGAGTAGAGAATTAAATCAGTAGAGACACCCGAATTAACACCATGATCCTGAAGAAAGCTCTAGACTGGAAGGTGTCATTTACTTGGTTTGGTTGGGTGTCTCATTTCCACTTAATCAGAATTCACTCCAGACTTAAGGTTGTGTTGAGAAATTGTTGCTAAGCATCAGTTTCACACAGCAGAATGTATCAAACTGTCCCCTATGATATCCTTTATTTCCTGGCTAAGGAATACCTCCATTAAAACTCATACATTTTTAATGAAATTGCAATTAAGATAGTTCATTTGAATTCAAGCTTCATCAGGTTCAAGAAGAATGTCAATCACTGCTCAAATAAAAGAACTGTGGTCTGGCACAGTGTATTGA
Source organism: Aegithalos caudatus (assembly GCA_013389925.1). NCBI lineage: Eukaryota > Metazoa > Chordata > Aves > Passeriformes > Aegithalidae > Aegithalos > Aegithalos caudatus. The sequence continues at coordinate 172,849 of WEIU01021324.1, forward strand.
GTCAGCAAAAATAAGCTAAATTATTAAATGTTCATGTGTCATATAGATCAGCTGTTCTGAAAGTGTAAATAGCATCACTTCATTTTAATTTTAAATACAGCAGGTACACAGGGGTTAACTCTGATAATTATATTTGGGTGTTATGCACATAAATCATATTAGCATATAACAGGATTTGTGACTGCAACGCCCACGCACCAGCTCTTATATTTACTGCAAACACTCTAACTAGGTTTCCCTTCCCAAACTATTCTCCAAGTCTGATTTACTACTCCAGGAACTGTCATGGGGCCAGGCTGACTTACTGAGTTATAATACAGTACAATGCTTTCTCTGTTCTACCCATGTTCTTATTTCTCATCCAGAGAAGGATTATAAAGACAAAGAACCAGTCTCTCCTAATTGCACCAGCATGGTGCACACTGGGATAATTTTTGAGACCACAGCTGCAACTAGAGTTGTAATAAAGGTAAATGATGTACCCTTTAAATATGTGCAATTACAATTTTTTCCCTCGGAAGATCTTACCACTAATGGATATACAAGTTACCATGTGAAATAAGTAGCAAAAGGAATTGTTGTAACAAGCAAACTGTGTATATTTCAAAAAATGCCATCCATGTGTTGAACTATGAGTTCAAACAGCAATGCAATCCATCCTCTTAGGAATGAATGTGGATAGCAAGAACAGTACTATTGAAGTTTGTCAAAAAAATACCTCCTGAACCTAGAAAGTATTTATATGGAACCCCATTTTAAAGCACATTTCCATATAAAGAAGAATCTGGCCCACACTGGGTGAATGACATTCTGCTGTGCTGCCAAAGGGGACAGATTGTGCACGGGGCTTAGTGTCCTCGAGTATGCTCAGATTTCTGCCTGCATCCTCTTATTTCACTCTCCCTCCTGCTTTTTTCCTCAGAATATGGCTTAGGAGTCAGCTACCCACTCTTCTCATTCCATTTTCTATTTTTCTTCATTTGATTTTTTTGTCCTCAAGAAAGGAAAAGTAAATATAGAGCTGCAATTGTCTGACCAATATTGCCTTTACTTTCTGCTAGTTAGAAATATAATGCTGATTTTCTAGGTTCTCTCACTAAAAGAAGAAATAAATAAGCTCTAATTAAATTATTTGCCTTTATGCTGTCTAATCTTCACACCACAGTCACATAAAAGGACTCATAGGAAAGATTTGCTGCATACAAAAAGTCACCAAGAAACACTGCACCTATAAAATCATATTTATTTTTATTAGTATAAACATTTTGAGGCACAAAGGACAGTGGAAAGGAGTATGTTTGCAAACCAAAGAATTCCTTCCCTTGTAGCTGAAAGAACAAGCTGACTCATCTGTAATTACTTTTTAACACCCCCAAAAAATGAGAAGAGTGAACTTAAGCACTTTTTTTGTCTCAGACCTCTTTTTTTCTTTTACTCCTGAAACAGTCACAGAGAAGCTGGACAGCTCAAATCTATGGATGCAACTCAACTGGTAAAGCAATAATACAGCCACAAGCTGTTTTGGCCACTGTGACTGTATCACTGCATAAAAGGTTGCACTGCCATAATCTGTGTGACTAGAGCTTGTGTAGCTAAAACAATGACATTTAAAATTAACTGATTTGGAGAACAGTGTGAGTCTAATTATGGTAAGTTCAGCACAACTTACAAGGCACTGGTTTCAAGTTTCAAGGCATGATGGCCACCACTGGACTCCAGGCTGACCTCAGTACTGAGTTATGAAAAGTCACCTCAGATACTCAGTCACCAGTGAGGAGAAGAGAGGTGCACTGTAAAACACCTGCATCTTCAGGTATCTGTAATTTACTTCTATAATTACCTCTCAAAACTATTCAATGAGTGGACTGTACAGAGTAGAGACACCCACTAACTGTGCTAACTCCCCATTAAGGGTGATACTATTTGTAAATTATTTATACAAAGGTTGCCTTTAGGGTATTTAGGGTATATTTAGGGTCTAAACAGTTCTCTTTTAACTTTGTATAATGTTATTTAATGTCTTAATTCTAACAGACTACAAACTTTGCTGTGATAGCCTCTAATAATTCCATTACTAGACTGAATTCTCTGGGCATGTTCAGAGCCTGTTTTTTGGACTCTCATCACCTATTCAGAAAAATTTGGGAAATTCAGTTCAATGGCAGATGATTTGCCTGTAAAGACCACTTTTACTGAGAACTAAAATGGTTATAGATTGAAATAATTTACCATGGCCTGTACCCATCCTGAGGAGGTGAGAACATTTTACTATTAAAATTACTCTTTCTCTTCCTTGTTTTTATACCCAGCTCTTCATCAAACTAAACTAAATGGGATCTAAAGTTCTCATTTCTACTACTTATCTATTTTACACATTGTGTTTTAGTTTTTAAATTAAACTTTTAGACTACTTATTTTCCTCGAAATCCAGGCTGTCTTGGAGAGAAATGTTTCTGTGATTTCTAATAGAACAGCTTCCATTAATTTAGGAAAGTAGACATTTGTTTTTGTTTGGTTTTTGGTTTTGTTTTTTTTTTATTTTTAATTTCTTGTGGCCTTGTACCAAAGATACTACTTCTAATGACATTTCAAAGTATTGTCTGAATGGAATAATATTTCTATGCAGCCTTTACATTGGGATTGCATTATTAAAAAAGGGACTGAGCCCTTTTTCTCTCACACATACACAAGTATTAATGTATTGTGCTTTGTAGAAATCTCAACACTGACCTTGCTGACATCTCTTACATCACTTACCATGATAAAGCATGACAACTAAGATATGCTGTGTTACTATTAATGCCACCATTCAAACATTAAATAACGAGTTACCAGAGCAACCAATTTGTCATCCAGTGTATATTGCAATATCTGGACAATTCTTTTATCTAAACCTTGTAGCCAGACACCCACCTGAGATGAAAGATGTTTTACACTGTAATCAATGGAAATTCAGTTCTGCCTGTTTTACACAGCCTGAATTTTTCCCCTGCTTTTGGATAAATGAGTAAACAATCTTGGCTCATAGAAGGCTGTGCAGAATCCCACTTTGCACTGACACTCAAATGAACTGCACTCGCTCTATTTGTTGTGTGTTGTAAATGGTCATGCTGTTCATTGACACACTTTTTTAAGCACTCCTTTGCAGATAGCTTAATTAAAGTAACTGAAAACCATCTAATAACAGAGCCTACCATGGGAATAGGGAGCTGTTCCTGTTCTTGACTTTGCAAAGTCAAGGGTTTATCATGCGGCCTCTGCAAAGTACAACTCCTGTATAAGCCTTGAATGGGACTGGTACAGCCTCTGTCAGCAATCTCCTCTGTTATACCAAATATGTTTGGATAGTATCTAGTCTTTGTTTTTTTTCCAGATGGTTTTAGGGCACATTTTATATTCAGCAACTACCGCCTGCCTTCTGTTTTCATCATACAGCTACAAATAATATGCAAACAGTCCTGGCTTAACCCCAGCTGGCAACTCAGCCCCACATAGTTGCTCACTCCATCCCTGCCCCTGTGGGATCAGGGAGATAATTGGAAAGGTAAGAGTGAGAAAACTCATGGGTTGACACAAAGACAGTTTAATAGGTAGAGAAAAGCAAAGCAAAGCATAACATGGAATTCATTCACCACTTCCCATGAGTAGGCAGGTGTTCAGCCATCACCAGGAAAGCAGGACTTCATCATGCATAACAGTGATTTGGGAAGACAAACACCATCACTCCAAATGGGCTGCTCTTCCTGCTCCTTTCCCTAGCTTTGTATTCTGAGCACGACATGGTGTAGTCTGGATATCCCTTAGTTCAGCTGGGGTCAGCTGTCCTGTCTGTGTCCCTTCCCGAATCCTTGTGCAGTCCCAGCCTCCTTGCTGGTGGGTTGGGGTGAGGAGCAGAAAAGGACTTGACTGTGTTAGCCCTGCTCAGCAGTAACAAAAACATCCTTCAATTATCAATAGGGTTTTCATCACAAATCCAAACCATAGCCCCATACCAGACACTGTGAAGAAAATTAACTCTACCACAGCCGAAACTAGAAAGTGTAAACACTATATAAAACAACTTGCAGAAGTCCTCCATTGCTCCAGCAAATTTGTTCCTAGATGGGTAACATTAGATAAAGATGTATTAGCATATCTGTACCACCAAATTAAGAACAAGGGACTTGAAGGTTAACTGCCCCAACCACAATTTAAGGACAGAAATCCTATAAAATCTACTTCAGAAAGAAATTTTTAAGTCACAAGATATCCAAACATGGCAAGGATGGCATGCAAACAGTACATCTTGGCAGACAGATGTGTGTGTCAAATCCCAAAGCAGAACTTGTAGCTGGTTAGCAAACAGATAATGCAGTCCCTTTGGACGAATGCTGTATTTATTTTAAAAGAGAATCTTTAGATCTCTCATATTTACCACTATGCCTGGAAAAAGAATTTCCTAATTGTTTAAAACACAGAAGGTGCAGCAGCAGCACTGCCTAAAGGACTTTCTCTTTCCTTCCACCATAGCATTTACTCTTGGTCCTGTGGCATGCCTGTCCCCTCTTCTGCTGTGTCAGGGAATTCATTTGGCTGAATTGCATCCACCTGTAATCATTTTTGTACACATGCCAATGTACTTTTTCCAGCTTACAGGCAATGTAAATCAGTTCCCCATGGATCCAATGCAATAAACAAACTTAAAAGGAAAAAGCAAAAGGGTACTACTGCTTAGAATCAGTGCCTAAATATCCTGAGTTTAAAGGTAGATCATCTCTCTAGAGCATGTTGTCTATCTGTATTTCTCAACTAAGTTCACAGGAACAAGAGAACAAAAATCAGAACAACACAAGCTGAGCCACAGAGCTATTCAGTAAAGAACTCATAAATAAAAGTCCAAGAGTTATTGATCTCTGACACCAACACAAGTGCTGAGATTAATCCTCTGAAGTCTGACTGGAGCATGCCTGGGGCTGTGAGTACCATGGGGGAATCCTACCCACTGTCTTTTACTCTTCCTTACTTGTGTGTGGTGAGCTTCAGTAGCTTGTTACTCTTTAGTCTGTGTCTAGGTGATTTATCAGCCAGGATAGTCTGTGTCTGCTTTTTTGGCTAGTCCATAACAGGGTAACACAGCCCATAACAGGGGCTGTGTTAGTATTAACAGTAACAGCAATCAAGCAGGGGAATTTATACCTACTGAGGCACCAAAGTGGGTATATTTTATTTAAATAGATAAGCTGGTTTTGTAATAGGTGGTCTTCAGTCTTATCTGGCACCCTGGTTTGTATCTCTGTAATAATTACATTTGAAGAGTCTCATTCTAACCCCACCACTTGTGCTGAGTTGTACCCTGCTTAGCAAGGAGCCTTGCTCAACCAACAAGCATTTGAGAGGTAACACAGCTTTATGAATCAATGCAACATATTGAAAATTATCATCTGTCAAAGGGTTGAGAGATTGCAACCAGGCAACACCCCATGAATGAGAAAAAAAGTGCAGACTCGAAAATAAGCTAGAAAAATTACAAGCAACATTACACAGCAAATCTCAGTCAGTAGACTGAAGAAAAGTGGAAAAGAGTTATTACATCCAGGTCTGTATCAGACTCTAAAGTGGCAGTGTGAAGACTTATTTCCTGAAAATCTATGCTCTTACTCAGCCTCATTAGTGCAGGAGTTAGTGGCTGTAAGAACTGGGGTCAGTCAAAAACCTGGAACTCTGGCTAGTGCAGTCAACTAGAGAGGATCCAAAAGCCAACATCAGCTAAAAGAGCCAAAGACCACACTGCTCCCAAGACAGTCTGTGGATAGGAAATGCCTCAATCCCAGCCTCTTTTCTTTGAAATGACATCTGCCTGATATGCTCATGGAAGTCAGATTCCTGGGAAGCTGAGAACACCAGCCATAGGTCCATTGCACAAACACATTTCACACATACAGTGGATCTAAAGTTGAGGTCAACAATCTGGACAGTCTTCTATAAGGAGCTCAAAAAATTATTTCAATATTTTTAAATTTTAAAAAAGCTGGGCTCTGTTAGAATAAAAGCTAGGACAACTAACTCACCAAAATTAAAAATATGTGCAGCAGATAAAAGAGACTGAAAGAGTATTTGTATAGCCCTCCCCCGACCATAGCTGATATCTTGCTTTCACTCCTAGTGATGACTGATTTGGGGTTGGATTTGGTGCAAGATGAGATGCATAATTTAAGTGTCTATCTGCAAATTTAAATGTCTGTCTGCAGCTGTCACTATATGAGCAGACTATACAAGTTCCATTATAGCTGATGTAAATCTAGTTAATGTAATCTAATTGGGGCCTGGGGAACATTTCAGATTATAAGAGAAGACACCTAAGACAGGCTTCAGTTATGCAAGTAGAAACATCCATTTATTTCTGGTTTATGTGGAAATGTGCAGGAATTTTGCTGGGAGCTAGCAGACATAACAGACCTGTAGGAGGACCATGTTCTGCCAGAGCATCAGCTGGAGGTCAGGGAGGCTCTCAGAGGATCTCAGATGGTCACACTGCTTTCAGTCCTTGTACTTCCTCTGTCATAAACAGGCTTGATGTCACCCCCAAAACAAGTCTGATCTTCCAAGTGTAACCTTCCAGGAGGTTACACTTGGTCAAGTCACAACTTAAAGGATCTCTAATGTTTAGAGACAGAAACAAATGCGTTCAAGCACAACTTTGAACCTCTCTAACTAATTACTTCCTACACCTGAACACAATTATTCATGGTGACCTACAATTTTAGTAAAGGGTGCAAAAATTCTTCTAGAGAAAGGAAGGAATGCAAATGTACATTACCTCAATTACAAATATGATGCCTTTTGACCCTATAAGCTCTTTGTCTTTGACTGGTGTAAGAGTTTCATTAATTTTCCTAGGTAAAATCAAAGAAATTAAAATGTTAATGAGAAGACACAAAACTGCTACAAAAACTGCTGTATCACCAGCCTCCTTTCTGAGTGTGTTAAATTTAGCATTTTCTGACAAGGCAAAATGTAATCTTTCTCCAAGTCTGGATACAATGGGAAATCATACAACTCAACAGCTGTACTCTGGACCAAATAATTTGTTTTCAGAGGAAGCTGGCTGGAGCCAGAAGATACCACATCTTCCAACAGTTCACAGAAGATTGAACAAAAAGTTTCCAAAAATAAGCAAGGATCTGCTTTTAAGAAATACAGACTAAGAAGACTTTCTGTGCTCGGAGGAAGGCAGGCTGCCCAGGAGGAGGGAGGAGATACAAAACAGAAGGAACTAAATGTTCTGTACTCTCACAGAGAACCCTATTCCAGCCCATAAGCAGCATCCAGAGTGATCTTGTTGAGTCAAGAACACACGTAGAGGATCTATAATTTTTTGTGCACACCACTATATCTCTGTCTCTATGCAGTAAATGGCAACTTCAGAAGACATTCTTAATTTAGTTTCTAGCATATTATTGAAAGGTTAAATAACACACCATAGCCCTTTCATCCTTGATTAAATACTATGGGATATACAAAGTCCACTGAGAGAAAGGGAAGCAGCGTTAAATTTTTGGCCTTCTGGGAGAAAAAAAAAGTGTACTGCAGAGAGAGAGTGTCAGGTAAATTTTATCCAGGTGGTGATATTTTGCACAGCTTGGAATACTCTTTCATACACCAGTCACAGCTGTAAATAGGAAATTAGACATTTTGTGGCTATTCAGAATTTCATTGAAAGATCGATTTTAAACCTGAAAAGGTGGGGAAAACCTAGGTGCTGAAGTGGAAGGCAATTTATCAAAATTCAGCCTACAACTGTGCCAGTTTTTATCGCTCTTTATTCTTCAGAAGAATCTCCTTTCTTCTCACCAATGTTTGTTTTGTTGTCTTTCCTTCATTGTTACACTCCCTGTGCAGAAATCTGCTGGTGGAGTCTGGGCCCTAAGGTGCAAATAGGTATAGATAACTCTGCCTAGCCCCAGCACATTGACACCTCATGGATTCAGCAGACAGCTCCTTTCCATATTCAATGAGCCAGACAAGCAGCAGCAGTCCCATTAGTGGAGTCAAAAAAAAAAAAAAACCCAACAAATAAAACCCCCAAAAACCAAGCTGAAGTGGAAATCATTAAAAAATATATGTTACCTTGAAATTTAGAAGTAAACACCCAATTTAAAAGCCCACATATCTGCATGACAACATGTATAAGAAGCAGCGTGACCTCCATTTTCTCTGAGATTGAGGGCTTGGGGTCATAAATAAAATTATGAGAAGCACTAGAGCCTGCTCCTGCTTCACTGCAAAGAAGAAAAGTAAAAAGAGTAATAAATACAGCATGCTTGAGTTTCTGTCTACCTTTTTAAAGGACCAACCACCACCAAAAAGTGGCCAACAGAAGCTTTTTTTTTCAGAACAGAGCACTGTGCTGATTAAATATTAGCTAATTAGCAGGGAATATTTATTTTGTGGCAGCTTGTTGTCTTTTAATAAGCAGAATAACACACAGGGTTTTCCTTTAGCAGCTTAAAATTTATCTTTCATGTATTTTTAGCATTTCCATCTTGCTTAATTCCATTTTTAAATGGCATGAAATTCCCTTGAAAGTGCAATCTGTCTTTGTGCAGGATCTGTGTCAGCTCTCTGTAGTGTATTGATCTGAAATATGATGGACTGCAAACCTAACGTATGGCTTTAAACCACAGACTAGTGGCAGGGCTTTTCTGGAAAGCAAAACCCAGACATTACTCTTGGAAGTATTATTTTTCAAAAATTATACCTAGAGGAATATAAAGCAAGTGCAGTGTTGATAGGTAAACCCACTAATCAAATTTGTCTCCTAATCCAGCAAGCTGAAACAAAAATTAGGCTTCCAGTTCAAAACATGTAGAAAACATAGTTTAATAGCTGGAGCTGAAGGAAAGTGCATTAATTTCCAGTATGATGAGAAGAAAGGCGACTCAGAGGAGACCTTTATCACTCTTTACAGCTACCTGAAAAGAGAGTGTAATGAGATGGGGGTGAATCTTCTTACCCAGGTAACATGCACAGGAGGAAATGAACTCAAATTGCACAATGAGAGGTTTATATTGGATATTCAGAAAGAATTTTTTACCAAGAGGGTGGTCAGGCATTAGAACAGGATGCACAGGGAAGTGGTGGTCACCATCCCTGGAGGCATGTGAAAGACATGTAGATGTGACACTTGGGGACATGGCAGAGTTACAAAATACAGTTGGACTCAGTGATCTTTTCCAACCTAAGCAATTCTATGATTCCATTACTCTAGTTCTCATCCTTTCTGTGGACTCTGAGCAGAGAGCCTTGTCAAACACTCCTGTGCACAAAGACCTGGTCCCACAGTGTTGAGGGCAGAGCTCTTCCTCCCCCAGTACAGATTTGTCTACTCAGAGCCACCTTGTTAGTCCATCCCAGCAAAGGTGTGAAGAAAGATCCAACATTTACTAAAGCATTGAGGTGTTTCTGTCTAGACCTTCTCAGAAGTGAACTTTCAAGGAAACACAAAATACAAGATTTACTGCATAAGAATTACATTATTTCACTTTTTAGGTAGAGAACCATCATAGTGCCTAAAAGGGAAAGACACAAAAGGAATAAGGTTTGTGCACAACTCCCTCTCATCCACCTGTTCCCCCAAGATATAGCTCTGACTTTATGATTGTTTTTGGTAAATGCAATGACTTCCTGGGTTGTAAGTAACATTCCATGATAGTTTTTATTCTCATGAATCTCTTATATTTCCCAGCTTCCCTTCTGTGATTCTCACCCATCTTGCCCCTACTGTCACAACCAAAATCTCCCTGGATTTCCTCACATCATTTTTTTCAATATCTGGCAGGTAAAGAGAATCCCCACACCTACTCTATTCATTTTATGTGGACAGAAAACAGCTGTGAACAAAAAGGCACAAAGGAAGCACTTTCTCTCACATTAAACTTGCTGTTTCTGAACACCCACAGAGCTTTGAGCATCCCAAAGCCCCAGGCAGCTCACAGGGCACTGCTGCTATGACTTCCCCAGTCACTCAAGACAGAGGCACCATTTACATTATCCCAACTTGCTGCTCCCTTTGGCTGATGGTGATTTACTCTGCCAAAGTTGCAAGAGTCAGGCATCTGATTAGCTAGGTAAGGGCCAAAACCCAGTTAATTCATATTTGCCTTGACCTCAGCTATCACTTTTGTCAGTTTAACATAGGACAACTTTTATTCCTGCAAGGAATGCCTCTGTATGATTAGCATGTGACTTCCATGGATTTTCTCTGACTTGCACACAGATTTGTTAACTTCTCTGGCCAAGAAAATTAGCAAAAGTTCTGCTTTTGGTTTGGAGAGTGTCTAATGGCTATTAATGAAGTTGATGATGGTATTTCATATACGTGTGTATATACATATGTATGTGTATATACACAAAATGCCTGTTTCAAATGTTGCTGTATCACCTGTATATTAAGCATGTTCAGTGATATTCTGTGATTACAGAGTTCTTTGTGCTATTCCAGATTTCTTATGTTAGGAGGTTTTTTCATAATTCTTTATGCAACCTCATTCAATAATTATAAAGGAAAATAACATAGTAGGGGATGGCAAAATACTTGTTCTTGACAAATCTATCGAAATGAAGGAGGTCTGGTTTTATATTTGAGTGAAAATGTCAAGGAAAAAATATTGTAAGGTTGTTTGATGTGTTTTTTTAATAATTGCAAGGTTTATAATTTAAAATGTGTAATTCAACCGAATATATAAAATCTGTCTGGGGCACTTTTTTTGAATGATGTAAAAAAATAAATTTAGGCCAAAGAGGTCACATTAGAACAAAGGTAACTGAAAATTTGAAGTCAATTTCTAAACTGCCCATCTAGATGAATGATTTTATCAACTCAAAAGATTAACACACCCACAGTTCTTCTAGAGAATGAAGTGAGTTAAATTAAGTGTGAATATTTTTAAGTATGAGCTACTAAATAACTGATTTTTATGTAATGCACATAATGTTCTGCCTACAAAATTCTCCTCCCTCCACCTCCATTTTATAGTCATCCAGAGAGGATAGGAAGAAAGTTGTGATACATTTCCATTATTCTGATTTTTAAAAAAAAAGGGGGGTGGGGGGGGAGAAACAAAGAAAGCATGAAGAGTTATAAATGGTTTGTTTTTATATATGTAGGCCTTGTTTTAACACACATACCACTGTAATAAAAATCACCCTGGGATTTATGGCTCAAATGAAAAATTAAGAGAGAGGTTAGAAAACAATAACAGTGATATTTCCATTTATTTATCTTTCTCTTTCTTCCTCCTATCTTGTATCCTCTGTTGTTGAAGAGAGCAGATGGTTAAGCAATCAGCTAGATGTGAAAATATACAGTGATGTTGCTTCACACATCTGATAACAGCAAAGGCCCCTTTGTGGATGTCTCTTGGAAAAAAGAGATGTGATAGGATTTTTAAATTAGATTTATCTTCTTAGGAGAAAATCCACCTTCTATACATAAGTAATTGAAATTTACCTAATTCATGAATTATGCTAATTCTATTGTACCAGCTAAATTTACATGCCTCCCTGTGTAGGGAGTTAAGACGCATTCATCATCTGGACCTTCCCTGCCACAAAGATTGTGTCATCTCCTGTAAACAGATGAAGAAAGGACTGCTGACATCTAACTGGAGTGCACAGGCTGAAATGCCTCAGAGAAGGTTTCTGCACCTATCTGTCACTTGGGCTGTGAAAGTACAAAATTTAGAACCACGAAATCACCAGTGCCAAACCCAGAGGGACCTCTGGGACTGTGCAGAAATGTCTCTGGTGACCACATTTCTGCTCCTGGTCTGCAATAATCCCCAAAGCTGTGAAACCTACAAGCTGCTTAGTGCCAGAAGGTGGGCAGGATTAGTCTCTTCACTTATTTACCTCCCTGAGACAAGGGAAAGAGACAGTGCTGCAGCTAAGGGTTATTCAGACATAAAATCTAATGCTATTTTTTTTTCTGTCATAAAATAGATGAAACCACAGAGTAAGGCTGTCTACTTCTTGATCTACTGTTTGTCCTAGGAGTCATTAATTTTGGGGCAGTAATCTGAGCAATAGCTCAGATGCCATAGGAGAAATGGAGGGGGCTGGTACCCCTTTGATCCATTGCTTGCCATGAGGAGCTGTCTGCTGCAGCATGGCTGGGGGGTTTATGACCTCTTCTTTTGAGAGAGATAGAAGCCACTTGCATAACAAGACAGTTGTCTAAGATTCAGAAGAGATGGGAAAAATGTAGTAATCTCTATTCAAAATTAACTACTAAGGGATAAATTCCATTTGTTGATGATTTCCTTGAGAATCAAGGGTTCCCACTTTCTGAGGAAGCTTTCCAATCATGACATATCCATGAAAGAGTAAGATCTGTTAGCTCCATCAGTAGTGTTTTAGCAGTTCAGTGATTGGACTCTATGATCTTGGAGGTCTTTTCCAACCTTAAAGATTCTACGATTCTATAAATTTTAAGAGAAAATAATGACACAGTTGTTTCTGCCTATCTGGTTCTCTCTTGTCCGTTTGCATTTTCTGTATCTCAACTTTGGTTTGATTGATTCCTGTTCACTTTCTCCACGCATAAAGAGAATATTTTTTTTACAGGAAATGGGAGTTTAGTGTTTCCCACTGGTACTACCACCATGTCCTTTACACACATGTGATGGTCCCTGTGAGTTTCAGTTGGTATCCAAGGCTGTGGCACAGCTCCCTGACACATGACATGCATCCCTTTTTCTCTATTGTCTGCTCTTGACAGCTTGTCAATGGCTCACCCTGTCAAGGGAGACATCACTTCAAAGCACTTTGTTTGCTTGGAGGGAAAATAATGTTGATATGATCAGAAGAAAAGCAATAGGCACAGAAGCTGCCAAGAAATCTCAACATGCTCATACACACATGCACTTTGTTGTCGTTCAGGCTCTCCATTTTCCTAGAGGATGTCAAGCGTTTTTTAACAGAGTATAAAAATAATATTGCTCCAGGCAAAAAAATAGGCACAGCAATAATGAGAACTGGCAAGTGGTGATGGTGAAAGGCAACACACTGCACATCTTTATGAGAACATTTTTTACCTCATCTTTCAAACTGGGAGAGTGTAAGCTGAAGGGCAAAGCAGAAGCACATATGTTTGGAAGAAAACATTTTCCAAGAACCAGAGAAGAGTATGCAGATTCAGAATTTCCTAGAGAGAAGGAAACAAACTCCAGCATAGATTTGATGTGTGGGTTTTAGGCCTGACATTTATCTTTTCTATTCTGTTAGTTTCTCAAAACGACTTATGCAAACCCAGAAGGTTTTTAAATGGAGGACACACACATACACAAGAACAGGAACACCATTTATCAAAATTCTAAATATCACAAGCTTTAAGTGAGTCTTGTGATTTGGGGGAGCACAAATCCTGTGGTTTAACTTCTTGTGGTGCTTCGAGAAGAGTGTCCTTACTCCTTGAAATCTATTCTAAATTTGTTTTCAATTAAAAAAAAGAGGAGAAATGTGACTGACCTGACCTGTTGGCAGTTTGCAGTGGAACATGGATTAATGGAATCAATACTTTTGTGAATGTATCTGTTTTTTTCTGCCAAGAAGCTACCACAGATTATTGATCTGACTGCCCTCTTCCCTAAATGGGTACAGAATGGATTTTACTTCCAATCCTCCAGCTGAGAACTGGAGAGGAGAAATATAGCCCAATATGTAAACTTGGTAAGATATAGAAAGATATTTCTAAGTTCTGTCAGTACAAATGTTTTTTTGGTGATAAGGGAGTTCAGGAAAATGTGCAAAATGGAAGATAAAGCCTATGAACATTGTTACATATTAAATTGACATAATATCCACTCGAAAACTCAGTAAGCCCCATAATCTCTGTTTTTTGATCTAGAAGCTATAAAAACTAGTCAAGAAAACTTGTTGAGTATGTATACTAAATAAATATGGTTTATATAGACCTAAATATGTTGGCATTCTCATCTCAGATAAATAGGAATCAAGAGCACAGAAAACATCAATTTTAGGATGTGTTATTTTACCACACTGATGTCTGTCCTCCCCCCACACCACAGAGGGAAGCTGTGCAAGGAACATCTTCTTATGAACATTTTGTACAAAGCTGTACAGCTTCAGAAACAGTGGATTTTGTTCAGTGAGCACAAATACCTTTAGATTATCTTCTTTAATTCTATAGAATTTGTCCAGGGATATCAACAAGAAAAGGTACACTGTTGATTAAAGGAAGACTAGGGAAAATATGGGCTCCCTCCAGAAGGAAACAGAGGCCTTGGTTACTTGGGTTATGGAGAAGACTGAGGTGTTCAATGTTTTTTGCCTCAGTATTCACTGGCAAGTGCTCCAGCCACACTGCCCAAGTTGCAGAAGGCAAAGTCAGGGACTGAGAAAATGAAGAACAAACTGCTGTAGATCGGCACAAAGATGTGCAAAGGGCTGGAGCTCCTCTCCAACGACCACAGGCTGAGAGTTGTTTTGCCAAGAGAAAGGCCCAGGCAGATCTTGGAGCAGCCTCCCAGTTCCTGAAGGAAGCCTACAGAAAATTGGGGAAGGACTTTTCACAAGTCCATGTAGCATAGGACAAGAGGTGATGGCTTTAAACTGAAACAGAGTTGATTTAGATTTGATCTTTGGAAGAAATTCTTTACTGTGAGGGTGGTGAGGCACTGAAGCAGGCTGCCCAGAGAAATTCCTTCACTGGAAGTGTTCAAGGTTGGATAGGACTTGGAGCAACCTGGTCTCACCAGGTGTTCCTGCCCATGGCAGGAGAGATTGAAATAGACAATCTTTAAGGTTCCTTCCAAGCCAAAACTTTCTATGATTCAATGGGAACAAGATCCTTTCCTCTCCCTATTCCCTCAGCTGAATCCTGGCAGTGGGGAGAGAGCAATGTGGTGCTGGGAACAGCCAGATGCAGTGCACATAAGGCATGTGTGACAAGATATCTCCTGTGAAACTTGAACTCTGGTATAAATGCCAGCAAGATCACAAAGGATGGTGAACTGTTTTGATACTACCATGTCATTTCTGCGTCAAAACACATGGGTGTTATCACATTGTCATTTCTATTCCTTCTGATTTATCTCACATGTTGCTGCTTTGAAGATGCTGCTGGTTAATTACTGAGGGGTTTATGTAGAAGGAAGGCATCTGTGAAAAACAATAGGTTGCTCATTGTTTCCTACAAGGATTTCATGTAGTGCTGAACATGGCAAAAAATATCTTCCTTCAGGCTCTAGAGCTTCAACCAAATCAGTAGGAGGAACTAAACCTCTGACTTGGTGGGTCAGAGGCACATAGGGAAATGTTGCTAGGGAAGCTAACAGGCCTCTCCATCAAAATTTATCCTCCATGAATAAAATCCTGTTTTGAAATCAAAAAGAATTGCCAGATTTTTATCATTGTCTTAATATCAGCCTCTCCTATATAACCCCATTGAACAGTATTTTCTCCAAGAATAGGTCTCTTTCCATTCTTTGTGATTTATGGATATCATTATCTCTTGGCTGATTATAGATCATAGAATCAAGGATTCATTTAGGTGGGAAAGGCCCTCTAAGATTATCAAGTCAAATTAACCCAGCACTGTTGAGACCACCACCAAACCACATTCCCAAGTGCCACATCTACGCATCTTCTAAATACTTTCTTTATATTGTACCTTTTATTTATATCATAGCTTTTAAAAAGGGACAGTAACTCCACCACTGCCCTGGGCAGCCTGTTTCAGTGCTTGACAACCCTTTGGGTAAAGAAATTTTTTCCTAATATCTAACCTAAACCTCCTCCTCAAGACCATTTCCTCTTGTCATGTTGCTTCTTACTTGGGAGAAGAGACCAACCCCCACCTGGCTACCACCTCCTTTCAGGGAATTGCACAGCAAGATTCCCTCCAAACTTCCTTTTAAGCTGAACAATCTCAGCTCCCTCAGCTGCTCATCAGGCTGGTGGTCCAGACCCTTCTGCTGTTCCATTATCCTTCTCTGGACACATTCCAGCATCTCAAAGTCTTCCTTGGAGTGAAGGGCCCAAAACGGACCACAGAATTCCAGGTGTAACCTCACCTGGGCCTAGCACAGAGGGATGATTACTGTCCTGGTCCTGCTGGCCACTGATTTCTGTGACAACCCAGGGTGCCAGTGGTCATCTTGGCTTCCTGGGCACAAACTGGTTCATGTTCAGCCACTGTTGATCAGCATCCCCAGGTCCTTTTCCACTGGGCAGTTTTCCAGCCAGTTGTTGTTTGGTTTTTTTTTTTTTGTAGCAGTGCACAGGGTTATTGTAACCCAAGTGTAGGACTTGGCACTTGGCTTTGCTGAACCTCACACAATTCACAATTGACCTCTGACCATTGATCCAGCCTGTCCAGATCCTTTTAGAGATCCTTTTTACTGTCCAGCATATCACAGCTCTTTCTCAACCTGGAATCATCTGCAAACTCACTGGGGGTGCATTAAATGCCTTTGTTGAGGTCATTGATGAATATGTTAAACAGGACTCATGCCCTGGGGAACCCCACTAGGGGCTGGCTGGCAACTGGATGTGGCAGCACTCCCCACCTCTCCCTGAGCCCAGGCATCCAGACAGATTTTTACCCAGCCAACAGTGCACCCATCCAAGCCACAAGCAGCCAGTTTCTCCAGGAGAATGCTGTTGGAAATGGTGTCAAAGGCTTTACTAAAGTCCAGGTAGACAACATCCACTAGGCAGGTCCCTTTGCCATAGAAGTTCAGGTTGATCAAGCAGGACCTGCCTTTCACAAACCCCTGCTGGCTGGGCCTGGTCCCCTGGTTGTCCTGTATGTGCTATGTGATGGAACTCATGATGATCATTTCCATGACCTTTCCCAGTGCTGAGGTCAGGCTGACAGGTCTATAGTTCTCCAGGTCCTCCCTCTGGCCCTTCTTGTAGATGGGCTTCACAAATACCAATTCCAGTCACCTGAGACCTCCCTGGTTCACCAGGACTGCTGTAAGTGATTGAAAGTGGCTTGATGAGTACCTCCAGCATTCCCTCAATACCCTCAGGTGGATCCCATCCAGCCCCATGGACTTCTGTGTGCCCAGGTGGTGTAGCAGGTCACTCACCATTTTCCCTTAGATTATGAGGGTTTCACTCTGCTCCCTGTCCCTGTTTTACAGCTAGTGGGGCTAGGTACCCAAAGAACAGCTGGACATGCTATTAAAGGCTGAGACAGAGGAGGCATTAAGCAGCTCGTTCTTTTCCTCATCCTCTGTCACTATGCTTCCCAACATATCCAATAAAGAATGGCGAACTTCCTTAGCTCTCCTTTTGCTGGTGATATATGTATAGAGAAATATTTTGTACTCTTTTACAGCAGTAGCCAGATTAAATTCTAATTGGGCTTTAAAAGTTCTAAGTTTCTCCCTGTATAGCCTCACAATATCTTTGTAATCCTCCTGAGTTGCTAGACCCTTCTTACAAAAGCCATTAATTCTCCTATTTTCCCTGACTTCCAGCCAAAGTTCTCTGTTTAGACAGGTTTGTCTTCTTCCCAAGAAGCTCATCTTTAAGGTGTAACTCTTGATTAAAAAAAATCATCTGAAGTTAAAAGTTTTTGTGAGTTTAGTAAGGGGAGATTGAAAATGCAGCGTGAAAATGTGCTAGTTAACACCCTTGAACAACATCATGTTTAGATGAAGTACACAAATTACACTGCCCATTTCTCACAGCTCCTGATAAACAAATCAGATTTTATTCATCATAAAATCATAGAATCATTTAGTTTGGGAAAAAAATCTTTTAGATCACTTAGTCCAACCATTAAGCCAGCACTACCAAGTCAGGTAAATCCAACTCCCATTTTCACTTCCTCTGCAATATCCAGGAACAGAAGATAAAAGAGGGGTTGCTGTCTGCTAGGCCACTGATAAATAGCAGTCCCTGGAAGTCATAACAATAAAGCTTTGTGTTGCACACAACCCATCCCTTCCCTTGCCAGCAGCTCTTGATGCTGTAAGTAGTTCATGCTGCTTTGAACCTCAGTGGCTGGAGGTTCATGCAGTCCTTAAAGCAAAGGGCAACCTTGTGCCCCAACTCACATTTTGTGTAACCCTCTTTACTCAGAGGGGATGCTCAGGGCAGGAGCCAGCAGCAAACAGCAGCAGGGTGCACACAGAAAATAAATCTAACAAGCACTGGATGGACTGGAATTTAATGCACTTTAGAGCATCTCATTTTCCTACTATCAACCACAGGCCAATTAAAGCAGCAACAATACAGAGCATCACTGGTGCCTCCTAACTCACTGAGGCACAGCACAACTGCCTGTGCATTAAGACTCTGATCAGTTTTTATTTATGTCAGGAAGACTGAGAAAGTGCAGGTGTTGTAGTTTAACCCCATATAGCAACACACATAACCCCTTGCTCCCTCTCCCACCAGAGGACTGGGGAGAGAATTGAAGGATAAAAGACAGAGAAGTCATGAGTTGAGATAAAGACAGTTGAATAGGGAAAGCAAAAGCTGTGAACACAACGAAAGCAAAACAAGGAATTAAGTCCCCTGTCCCCATGGGTAGGCAGGTGTTCAGCAATTTCCAGGAGAGCAGGGCCCATCACACATAATGGTGAGCTGGGAAGACAAGCACCATCACTCCAAATGTCCCTCCACTTCCTCCTTCTTCCCCCCACTTTATGTAATGAGCACAATGTCATATGGTCTGGAAAATCCCTTTGGTCAGCTTGGGTCACCTGTCCTGGCTCTCTCCTCAAAACTTCCCATACACCCCCAGCTCCCTCACCAGCATGGCAGTATAGAAACTGAAAAGCTCTTGGCACCAGTGACAAAGGGTTTTCTGTGAACCTCTGAGACTAGACTAAATGTCCTAAGTGAAGACTTTTTTCCTTATTTATAAGCAGGATTTCACTTGCTGCCACTTTTGACACCTGCCTCTTGACCCTTTCTTCATGCACTCAGAGTGCATGGCACCATCTTCTCTGAGAACCTTAAGTTGTGGGAATCTGCATTAACCTGCTCATTAGTTTTCTATTCTCCAGGATGCCTAACCTTAGCAGACAGAGCTGGCAAATAAAGACTGCTTGTGTCCAATTCATCTGACATATACAAATATCTGCAGTGCAAGTGTCTAATTGTTTTTATGGATGAAAACTGGAGCCTGGATTTATCCATTTATCCATAGATGTCTACACCAGGCTTGTCTAAAGTTATGAGAAATGTGTCCCATCCATTGTAGAGAGCAAATGGTCTGGATAGCATACAGAAGACATGCAAAAAATTAAGTGCCAGTCTCATTTGAAAAGATGTGAAGTGGGATTTGTCCCATCTTGCTCCAAAAGTTTTCAAAACATATATCTAAATTAGAGCTGGATTTCTGGACACCTTAACACCCAGTGGACACAAATAGACACTTCTAAAGGTAATTTGTTGTGCCTATTTCAGCTGTCTAGAGAAGATGAGAACAGTGACTCTCCATTAGCTGACAAAAAAAAAGGAATCCAGACAACTATCACAGGCATGTCTGTGGACAATCTATGTACCTAAAATTAACAAAAAATTAATCCAAATGCTGGATTCATCTGTGTCATATTATTCCCAGAATTCAGTTTTATTGGTATTAATTCCAGTTTTTCTGAATAAGCATAGTCCTAAATTTCCAGCACTGAGGTATCCCATGGTATGTATATCTCTGATTCAAACCTCAGTGAAGACACTGACAGCCTCTGGAAGGGCACAGGTGGGGTTTGGTTTCTAAAGGTTGTTGAAGTAATTGAATGGTTTGCATCCAAGTGCATCCCTGTACAAGGTGCAATTCATTACAGCCATATTAACATTCTGCACAGACTCAGACAAAGTGACCTGGAGGGGTTTTGTCTTCAGGCCTTATTACAATACAAATAAGCAGGTGTATCACTTAGACAACTCCACAAGTAGGCCTCTTCATTCAACATGCTGATAATGATGTATTAGCCTTCATCAGTGCCTGCAATGGGTGATGCCACAGGCAACGCAGGCTAACAAAAAAACCCAAGCAGAGACACACCAAATCTTTGGAGCAGACTAAATTTAATTCAGACTACTGGGAAGAAAAAGAAAGAAAGAAGGCAGGGAAGATGCTATAAACAGAAAGGCAGAGAATATTCACTGAGACTGTAAACAGAAAAATGGAGGAAATTCAGGGATATATTTCCCTGTGTAAGAGCTATTTGCATCTTTGGTTTCCTCTGCAGGCACAGTCATTTCATTCTTACTGCCACAGGCACAGACTAAATTTTCCATATGAAATGGATATGATAATCCAGCTAAATTATTCACAGACGAGTGAGCTAAATTTCAGACATCTCAGAGCATGGGCAGAACTCTAGGACAAATCTAACAGAGCAGTATAGACATGCCTGCAGATTCTAGGAAACAAAAGGCCAAGACACACCTCAAGCAGATCAAAGGCTGGAAATTTCACATGTGCAGTATGTCAGCTTCTACTTTAATTTCCCAAAATAGGAGTTTAAGAATACTGGTAGATTTTCTGCCTGAATCTGGAACCTTTGTGTCTCTCAAGTATGTCTTTTAGAGTATCTGTGCTTTGTCAGTCCCAACTCTGAAATATCCAACATCTCTCACTTTCTGGAGTGTAAACTGAGGTCAAAACTGAGGCAGGGGTTGTAACCAGCTCATAAAAAGATGGGATCCATTGAGAAGAAGGGGGTGATGAAATGAGTTGAGTGCTCAGAAGACATGTTTCTTTCTTCATTTGTGTGTAGTTCCCCTAAAGAAAACATTTGGCCTTTCTGTGCCTCAGTCCATCATGTTTAACTAATGTTAATAAACTATCCTATGCCATGCAGACAAAGGACACAAACTCATTTGAGGGTCTGTTCTGTATTTTGTGATTGCAATTGACAGCAACATACAAATATCTCCTCTAGATGGTATCACTTTGCATATGGGAAGGACATATAGGAAGTGCAAATTAAACATGGTCCTCCAGGGCAGGGCATCAGACTTATTTTTCTTACAAATGTGAATTAGTCAGAAAGAATCTGTTCACCTGCTTTGGGAAGAGCACCATTTTAAGGCAAAAGTAAGGACTCTGAACAGTCTTATGATTAAGGCATTAGATGAATATTTCTAGTAACTAAAGGCTAAGATATAACTGCTGAAGCCTCAGGTATGCTGAGGTCAAAAACCACAAGATTCCTGATTTTTTTTCTGGAGGAAAAACTTCTGTTATATTATTACAACACACCAATTTTTCTCTGTTTCTTTTCCCTCATTCATTCCCTCCCTATCCTCTACTTACCCATGTCTCTTTCCTTTTCCCTCCTGCCACTTGTCTCCTGCTACTCTCAGCTCAGCTTTTGATACAGAAAACTATGTTATCCACTAACAAAAGAAGAATTGGTGATATTGAAGTAAAAAAAAAAAAGTCTCCTGACTTGGGGACAATATAAATTAAAGATGCCAAGGACCTAGAAATGCTTTATTTTTCCCCACAAAACCAGCTTTATACATGAATTTTAAATGGTCAAAATTGTATTCAGCATCTTCAGTTAGAGGACCAACGACCATGACCTGTAAATACGGTACACCTGTAGCACTAGCATAGGCAAATTTTTCTCTCTGTGAAATTCTTCTCTGTCTGCCTGTGGTCTTCTGTCTCATTCATGCACATATTCCAGTGCATATTGACAATTTTTCTGGGTGAAAAAAATTATTCCGTCATTAATATATTTAATGACAACTCTTCAACCTACATGAACTTAAAGGCCTCTGCTAATTTCTTTCAGTATTGTCCAGCAGCACAAACAGTATTGTAAAAGGGAGAGACAAGAGAGAGAATTGGGGCTCCGTGATTTATTAACTGGTCCCTATACTGTTCCTAAAACAGTTAACAGGACTTATGGTAACCTACTTACTTGCATTTATTAAAGAATCTCACACTTAGGAGACAAGCCCTGCTGTGGTCTAAACTGGTTATTTAGAGACTGTGATAATCTGTCATTTCTTGACATTCATGCTTGTGTTTTATTGAGATGGAGCGTTCTGAGGTACTTGGGGCTTGTATAGAAAATTTATTAATGATGTCTGGGGATTTTCACTTCTGGAATACTAAGAAAAAATTCTGATCTTATTGTCTTGAGTGTAAACACAGACTAGCTTCAGTGACGTCAGCAATGTAAAAGCCATATGCTGCTCCTCATGGAGCTGGCTTCAAATGAACTAGGAACTGATGGGCACCATGAGCCTTTTGGGTACAAATGAGAGAGAGTCTGCTTGCTAAATCTTCACTGGTTGGACTTCAGCTTGGTAAGACTTTATTGTACCATGCTGTAGAGCCATACAGAGAAAATAACTTGGAGCAACTCTGCCTAAAAAATGGTTGCTTCAATGGAGAGACAACAACATGCTTCAGACACCTTGCAAAATATAAGGCTTAATAAGAAGGTACAAAATCAGCTGGATAAGATGCCATCTTTATACCTCATTTGATCTTTAATATCTGGCCTAGGCTCAGAATGACAAGTGGCTACGCTTCACTTCCATTAGTTTTGTTTCTGTCACAGACATTAACATGCAATAACAAAGAGTGAAATATTTTTGCAGGGAATTGTTGGATAACATTACATTCCTACTTTTCTTCAGAACTTTGAAATTCATGGGGGGAAATGGAACTAGAAGAAAAGGACTGTAATTTTAAGATGATAAAATTATTTTTTCATTTATTATGTTCTAAATCTCTTACTGTATTAACTGCAGTACATTTTGGGCAAAGACTAATCTTGAAGCACATAATCACATTTATTTTTGTTCATCAAGAAAGAAAGAAGGAAAATTAATAGTTATGAAGTTATGCTAGTTTGCTCATACTGGTGTAGCTCCACGATCATGCTGTTGAAGAGCATGTTATGTAGCCTTGCAAAGGCAGTGATTTTCAAAAGCCCTAATCACCCTTAAACACCCTCACAGTTCTTTTCTTCACTCAGATATGGCAGCCTTATAACTCAATACATTTCTCCAGCCAGCATGTCTACAAATTACTATGATAATGTACCAGATATGCTGCCGTCACACTTCATCACTTCTTATTATGTACAGCATCAGGTACTGAGTTGATGGATTTATAATCAAATCTCTTGTACACAGCTTGTTTTTCACCAGATACAAAAAAAAAATTTGCAAGTTTTACACCTGAGCCACATGTTTATGGGTGTAATCTGTGTCCTTATTTTTCTTTAACTGATTTTCTTTAAGTTAATTATTGGCTACTTCTGCTAACCCTTATTAAACAAAGAGCTGTGGGTGTCCTGAAGACTGACTGATTTAAATGAGGCAAGAACAAAGATGATTATGACTCATAGATCATCAGTGCTAATCCTTCACACTTGCAGTCTTTAGTCTGATGAGTCCTTCAAACATCTACTCCAAGTCCTTCTCACCCCTTCTGCCTTCACAACCACCAGATCTCAAAGGATGA
>WEIU01021324.1:196343-208731 GCA_013389925.1 Aegithalos caudatus
ATGAATTGATACAAAATACTGTATTCCAAAATCAGAACAAAGCCTAAGAAATCGATGGTGTTTCTGATTCAAAGACAGTAGATGTAATAATTTAAAGTTATTGTGGATAAGAATCCTTCCTCAGAAAGCTCCTAAACATAACTAAGGAAATATTTCATGCCTTGTTCACTAAGCATCTGTTGGTGCTATGAGAGGCAAATTACCAAGAGACTTGTGCTATGTCTCTTTTGCTGTTATCATCATTTTTTACTTCTGCAACAGCAGGTGATTTATAGGGTGAACCGAGATCCCCATAGAAATAAAGAAAACCACCACAGCCTGTTGGTGGGAAAATCCAGTGAGGGACAAGGTTGTTGTGAGCAAATCTCACTGACTGTGATCATGAGACACTTCTCATTTGTGCTAAAAGCCATTGGACTCTTCACTCAATGTCTTGTCTTCAGCTTTGCCACTCATGTCCTTTTAGAGAAATGGAAAAATTAATGGCAATCACATTATTCAAAAGACAGAAAAGATATTCTTGGCCTTGGGAGACAAACAGCAGTAATTTGGATTTACCATATAAATCACAGTTATGCATCCTTTCATATCCTCCTGCCTGCATTTTGGGGAATATCAACACATTAAAAATACATAACTTCCTCTCAGAGATTTCAATTTTTCATTCTGGGTTCACGTCTCTCCTATCATTTTTCCCCATAAGTTTAATTAGTTTCATGTTGGAATAATGCAGCATTCAGACCTTCTCTGTCTTATTTGGGAAGCTGTTTCAATGCTTGTGATATCAGTTAATTTTTGGTGTAAACATATCTGTGATATGTTTGTCTATATGATTTTCTGCCAGGATAATCATCTAACATAAACATTTCTACTTTACTGCTACTGTTAAATGCTTTCCTCTCATGCCAAAATGTACTTACTTACATGAAGCAATTAATTTCCCTCTCACAAGATTAAATAAACCAAGCTCTGCTGATTAATCTTTTAAAGTGTGTTTTGTATTTCCCCAACTATTCAAAGAGACTTTTACAGACTCTGCTTGATATGTGATTTACATACATGGCTCTGCATCAGGCCATCTTAAGGTTTATGCAAAATCTTAAAATCTAACTTGTTGCAAAAAAACCCTCTAATTTGATACATCCAATAGCTGTGTTATATCTTTGTATGACGTCTCCACCCTAATAATTCATACTTGTCTCAAGAGCAACAGAATACTAAAGATATCTAATTTCTTTTGTTGTTACCCAACCACTACAGAACAAATTATTCAATGAATCAAATTAAGGACCTTGTACTATACCTACTATACCTACTTTGTATATTTCTGGTGAAAAAAATCTTTCCTTGTATGATGATCCCTTGCCAATAGCCTCCAATTGTATATAGATTTCACAGCTAACTCACATACCAAGGAGTAAGAACATGCTCTGTTGTGTACACTCAGTAGGTCTAAGGCCAGCTTAGAGGAGGAATAGGACTAATAGCAGCTTTCCACCCACCTCTTATTCACACATCCTTCAATTATTCGGAGTATTTGTTCAGTTTGAATTATTTTCAAGTTATGTTGCATATGTGTCCTGAATCTTAACAATTAAGCCAAAACAGAGTTCTTGTATTTCCATATTATCAGCTTTACTTTACAGTGGCTCCTCAGTATGTAAGGCAAAAGAGAATACATTAGCTCATATCTTTATTTCTGAATGGCACCCAGCATTCAGGAATGAAGGTGTTAGTATAATACCATCAGATTGTGTGCTATTTCTGTGCTAAAGATGCTGGAAAGTGCTAGCCCAAAGCAAAGGTACCCACAACAGAAGTAAGTACTGGATTTTTCTATTTGCCTGGCTGTTACATTGCAGGTAGTGCAAAGAAATGTCTGACAAATTTAAGGCTATCTTTAACTGCAGAATATTTTTATTAGCTGCTTGAAGATCCACAAGGAGAAAAAATGTTGCTACATCAAAACTAGATGTCTACCATTCCCCACAGGTTAGACCTTGTCTTTGGTTTAGATTTATTTTTATGAGCTGTAAATAACTTAATCACTTTATTTTTCAATCTGTCTTACTGATATATTAAAGTAAATTTTCCTTAATAAAACGACTTTATCAGACCAGGCCTTGTAACAGAGAAAAATTATATAATAACTTAGAGCGAGAGATTCAAGAGGCATAGTTTGATTAAATTCTCATCAAAATCCATGGGAGTTCATTAGAGTTTAAGAACCTGACTTCTTCAAATATAAAGTCCTTGTTAGCTGGCTCACTAATCTTTTCACTTTGGGGATGCAGTTTCATGATTTGTTTAACCCAGAGCATGGGTGGCTTCCTGGAAAAAGGAGTGGGTCTGCCTCTCCTGTTCTTAGCTGTGTATTCCCAGAGCTTTCCACAAGGCCAATCTGATTAAAAACACTCACAAATCCACAAAAGTGGATTTGTTTTCAGCTACATTTCCAACAGACCAGTCTGACTAGCCAAACACATGTCCTGACTTTAGGAAAGTGGGTGACCAAGTGCTTGGCTGAGACCCAGGGGAAAAACAAAAACTGCTTCCATCAGCAATGGTACAAATCAGCTGCACTGAATGTGAAATTTAGCCCACCCTTATGTCAAACTGCCATATGGTTTGGTCATTTGCAATTTATCATATTACCTTTTAATTAATGTAGGCATTTTCTATCTTACACTGGAATCTATTTAGGTTTTTTGTTTCAGACAATGTTAAAGGCAGACATCAATTGCAGGGAACTGATGCTGCAAACAAGGAAAAAAAAATCAAATGTGTCTTTTTGCATTGAAAATTGAGCATCTACTGCCTAAAGCACTGGTTGGGTTGCCAGTGCTTCAGTGGCAGCTAAAGGCTGTGAGCCAAAGGGATTCTCCCTGAGGACTGATTGTAAATGGCAGAGCTGAGCTCTGGATCATCTGTTTTGGAGCATTTGTATGTCAGAAGCAAGACAGAAAACAGAAATCTCAGAGAACTCAGGCAATAAGAAAATTACTCTAAACATCTAAATATTCAGCAAGGAAACCCCATTTCTAACATAATTTCACTTCTCCATGGAGCAAATTGAAATTGACCCAAAAATTTTATAAAGCCTCAGATCTTGCTATAGAAAGATCAAACCTTAACTGTTTATTTCTTATATGAGATCACATATCCCTTTTCTTTCTTACTGGCCCATATGTCTCATCTGGTCTTCATCTGAGCTCATTTGCTGAACCTGGATTCTCACACATAAATTCTGCACAAATTGCTCACAGCTGCTTGTTTTAAACAGATTTGGTCAATAATGTACCTACTGCTTCCACCCTTCTCCCTTCCCTTCTGGCTGCCCCTGCTCATGATCTGACAAGGAGTAGCCACTGTTTAAAATTCCCTAGATCTCATTTTTGTTTGATTGGTTTTCTTTCCTTCATGGAAAGAAGTTTGTGCTAGGATGTCAAACCAAGAAGCATCAACCCCAATCCCTCATCTGCAGTAATTAAATGGTTTATTCCATATGAGCTGATCTTCCTGATGTTTTCTTTTTGTACCACTTCAGTTCTATATGTCATTTGAATAGAGCTTAGGGCAATATTTTTAAAAAATCTTTGTGGAGGAGTTTAATGTTTAGGTGCTTTTGTTTTTTTTCTGAAACCAGTAAATATCTGTACATTTATTAGTTTGCACTGTTTGGATTTAAACTGTTTCTCAGTGTTTATCAAACATCTATGTGCTGCTTTCCTTTTCCTTTCAAAGTCTTTTATTCTCACAGTGCTAGAGCAAGCAGCATAATGACTCTTCCACAACAACACTTGAGTTGCTTGACCTTTTGAAAATAAAAATATTTTTTCATTAATTGCTGAGATTTTACAATTCCTCTTCAGCAAAACTGTCTTTACTGTTTTTTCACCTCTGAAAAGGAAAACAAATTCAATGTCATCTTCTGGAGCCATTCACTGGATAGTCTCAAAGGTTCAGTTTCCTTTGGACAGCTAAGGGAGGTCCCTGAATTAGGAGTGCAATCCTGCTAAATTACTGCCATAGTCCAAAGAGACAAGAAAGGGGCACATTCCCAAAGAGTTATTCAGAGCTCCAGCTCTTTCACTTGACAAGTCTCAATCTCTCTCTCTCTCTCTCAAAAAAGCCNCAGCACCATTTCACCAACTTTGCAAAGAGCATTGAGCAGAGAGGGGGTTTGAATACTCAGGAAGAAGCTGAACAGACTCTGTTTCCTCTCTGGGATGATAGGGACTGGCATTATAAGCCATATCATTTAATTCCACCCTAGTGATAATTAAAGATTCTTTATAAAAACATCAATTCACCCATAAAGATCACCCAAATTAGTCTGCAGTAGTGTTTCGTACTTACTTCAGCAAGACTGAGATATTCAGATCTTTTATATAGACTGAAAATTGCTGTCTTATATGCACATTAAACATAAGACACCAATAAAATTATCTTTACATGAGTGCTGGCCAAACATTCTGTGGAACAAGGAATGAACACCACTGAACCAACAAATATGACAGTCCTTGTGTATTTTTAGAGATCCCTAATAATCTCTTCACAGATGGAAAAATGTATTTTTAAAATAGCTCTGTTGCTTGGGCAAGCAAGTAACATCAGTAGAGAACAGATGAGTCTACATTTTGCACCTTATACCTTTTTGCCAAATTCACTATTTAATTTAAAGATTTAGTAAGGATGAAATTAATATTTATTCAAATGAAATGAAGGGAGAAGCAAAGTCCTAGAGAATTCAATGACAAAATTTCCTTTGAGTTACAAGAGGTCAGAATATCATTACTCAATAGACTTTGTTCCAATATTTCTATTACTTAAGCGACACAAGGAGTGACAATTGTTCTTTGTTCCCCTTCTCTCCTAGTGCCACTGAAATGGACCAGATGATTCAATCAGTGATCCACTAGAAATTCTATCCTGGTCCTGAAACAGTTTAAAAAGGGAATTTAAAGACCAAAAATGTTTCAGTGAATAATGCCTAATCAATTCTAGTTCCTACATCTGACAATGGTTCCATTTGCCTAAAAGCATGAGGCCAGTCACACAGGATGGCTTCAAGGCTAGACACACAAAGGGACCTGAGTGCCACACACAGCAATGGAATTGTCACCTGGACCTCACCTTTTCCTGTACCATCACTACAGACAAGCTTTGCAACATGAAACATGTTCCACTTATGTTTCAGGTCTAGTGTGATCAAAATTTATCTTGTTTTGAGCTAAAGGTTGGATCAGATGTCCTCCAGATGTTTCTTCCAACCTACATTATCCTGTTATTCCCTGTACACCATTGATTTTTGTTGTTAATCTTTCCTTGTTGTCAAATACAAAAAATTGTTTATATATTTATTAGATTAATAATAATATATTAACATGGAGCAATAACAACTGTGTAATTTCCTTTGTACCCTATTCTTGATCCAGCACAAAAACCCTGTAATAAACTTGAAGCCAACAAAATCACTCCAGATATTTTCAAGTCTACTTACACTGAAAGTGTTCAGCAGATCATTTATAACAAATAAGTGATGTTTTAGATATTCAGAAAATGCCTCTTACTTTGTTATTTTATGCTTAATGGATTTAAAGAATGAAAAAAAGGATTTCTGGTCCCTTGTTATCTATCTATCTATATGGATTTTTTTAAGCTCTTTCTTTGCAGACTGAATTATAATTTCAAAAAAGGTATAAGAAAGTAAAACTTCAGAGACAAAGATGCTGTTCACTTTTCATCAGTTCTGCAGCATGATTTCAAAACAAACTCCCAGCCTGCTGACCTTCTGCCAGGAAAGTATCATAAATTGTCAAGATAGAAAAATCCCAGAGGTTTTTATATCGATATCAACCTCACAGCCACATCACCATTCCCTTAGTTCCTGAGTCAGCCTGACACCTTTACCATTACCTCAGCTATTCACCTGAGAGAACAACATTTAGCCAAGAGAAAAATATGTCAGTTGATAATTTTTATGTTTCCATTCAAAACATATAAAGTTTAAGTTCATGACAGCAGCTAAAACCAAATTCTACATGGGCTCTGAGGAGTGAAGGAGATTTTACATATTGCCATAGGTGTGCAAAGCTCTGTCAGGGGAACACAGAGAGATGACCTGGATCATTGTGGTCTTCAGTGTCCTCAGGAGGGGAAGCAAAGGGGCAGGTTCTGATCTCATCTGTCCCATAACCAGTGACAGGACTGGAGGAAACAGCACGAAACTGACTCAGTGGAGGTTTAGTTTGGAAAAGGCTCCTCACCCAGAGGGTGGCTGGGCACTGGAACAGGCTCCCCAGGGAAGTGGTCACAGCAGTGAACCTGACAGAGACCACAGAGGATTTGGACAGTGCTCTCAGGCACATGGTGGGATTCCTGGGCTGTCTTGTGCAGGGCCAGTAGTTGGACTTGATGACCCTGATGGGTCCCTTCCAACACTGGATGTTCTATGATTTTGTGATCTCTGAAGCTGTCTTGTTTGCTTTTCATGGTTCATTATTCATTAGTATTTGTACTCTGTTAATCCCTAGATGTTTTTGTTATGCATCAGAATAAACTGCACATAAACATTTCTACATTCAAAAATTTAAGAAGGCTCCCACTCTAGGGAAGTCAGAGCTTGAAGAGCTGGATGTTTATGAGGGAAAACCTTCCCTTTTATCCTCACTGATACAGCTGAGAGCAGTGGAATATGGGGAGAAAGTATTTATCCATTACCAGTTTCCACAACAGCAACCACACAGCTGCACAGTGCCACATTTAAACTCACATCCCTTTTGAGAAAATAACCTGTAGTTATTTTGTAGTTATTTCTCTATTTGTGTATTTAGATAGTTGTATATATATGATGCCCACTTTGGTGTACTTCGGTACAAAGTCAGAATTAGATAATCAGACTAGATTCAAGGCATAAAAATCATATTGCTAGCTCTTACTCATACTGGAACTCACACCTCTTATATTAACAGTTCACTTTTAACAGCTCATGACTGATTTATGTGAGTTCACATGTTATTATGTTATCCTAGCAGTTCTACATAAATGGAAAAGAAATTTTGCTGGAATGGAACAGCAGGAAATTTCTAGGAAGTCAGAGGACCCAGCATTATGGTTATGAAATCTTATTCAGTCCCTGAATACAATAAAATTCTTAAATTTATCTTATGAGTATTAATAACAATAATAATGTCAATCCTCAATAAGACTGAAATAATGGTAGACTAGCCTCTGACTTAAAATGCTCCAATGCTTTAGTAATTATCTTCTTAACTTTTGGGTAACCTCTCATTGCACGTAACAGGAACATTGCTTTGAAAGCTTTAAGCAAGCACAGCATATTACAGAAGGAAGAAATACATTTTCAAACCACTCTACACAAGCATTTTGTGCTGTTACAGACAATAAAGCCTGTGTTCACAACTTACTATCACTTCAGCTCAACCCTATAGCCAGTTCCCCAAATTAATCAGAGCTGCACAATTCAAAAGCACCACAAAATGATTAATTAGAATCATTTGTTGTCAAACAAAAGAGACCTACTCTATGGAGGGAAAGAATGGGAAGGTAACAGGAGGAAAAACAAATCCTGATAACACAAAGAATGGGATATCTGTCCCACTAGGAAACATTAGCAAGAGCAGCAGAACTGAATAAGCTGGATAATACTGATTACAAGTGTTGGTTCAAGCTTTGCTTTGATTCACTGCATCCAGAGCAGTTCCTCTGAAGTCTAATAATGTTTGAAGGCAGTCTGGAGGCTCCAGGACTCTACAAAGTTTCCTGTCACTCCTGGCCATCACCTCTCATATACCATCATACACATTAAATTTGTGATGTTTTTTACCCCCTCAGCTGAAGAGGAAATTAATCAATTCAAAAAACATCAGTAGGGACAGATACACAAGAAAAACAAGATCAACTAAGTCCAATTCTTTGAGAAAACCTGGCTTCATGTGTATGTCCTGCCTGTACAATATAAAAAGAAATTCTTTAAATAATGTTAAACATTTTAGGTTTGGTCACCCCTCTTTTTCCTACTAGTTATTGCCTGTACCATTAGCTGTAGTAGCTCCACCTGTGCTCCAGTCCTCCTCTCCAGTCACCTTTTGGATTCTCCTCAATGCCTACATTCCACAAGAAGCAGTCAGGCCTGCCTATTCATTTCCTCTCTCAGTGACATAACCCCATTTTGCAATCATGTGGCCTCTCTCTATTCCCATTCTAACTGGCCTATTGTACAAAACTGCTAGGGAAAGAAGAGGAAAGGGGCCAAATCAGGACAGCTTTTTCCAGAAGATTCTCCTACCCATTTATAAAACAAACTCAGCTCTGCCAGAGATGACATCCACACAAACTCTTCCCCTCCCTTTCACACTCTGAGTTAGATACTGATTGTGATGCACAGAGGTGAATATTTTGCTTCTCTGGTAGCCCTGAAAGGCAGGATACTTGACTTTAATCTGACATTCCTGTAGAGCATCACATCTTTCTCCCAAGGAAGCATGCTGTCCTTTGGCATGTGACTCATTGCTTGTTGACACCAGCATTGCTTTGCCCAGCTGCTCTGAGATGTTTTGTTTTGAATCCCAGTCATGCAGTAAAACAAGACCTGGTGAAGTCAGGTCTCAGAGGGACCACAAAGGACATAGCAACAATACCACTGCTCTGGGGTTCTATGTCTTTTGACTGCAGATCACGTAACATATCTGATTTGGCTTTAAATGAAAAAAAATAGCTTTTCATGGCAGAAGGGTGCAACTCAGCTGCCTGAGTTCTCACTCTGTTTTTACAGCCACCTCTTAGTTGCCATTTGCTGATCAGTTTTGAGTGCAGTGGCTATACCTGTGGCAGAGCTGTTCCTGAAGTATATTTGTGGTCTGAGAGTCATCTTTATGGTACTTTGGACAACTTCTAATTTCGTACTGAATGTAGTAAAACATTATCCATTACAAGGTGCACATGTTGGTGATGTATGTAAATAAGCTGGAGTGAACTGTAAAATTAGAAGAGGCCCCAAAGAAGAGGTTCCCTAATTTCTGCTCTGCTCCAAAATACTGTGGTTTTATTTTAAAAACACTGTCCTTTGGAAATTGTTTTTTCCTAATCTGTCATTTTAAAAGAGCGTTGGTTACTTGTTGACTGATTTTTTTTTCTTTACCAGAGAACTGCAGTACTATGTATCAATTTCTCACCAAAACTGGCCTTGGTTTCAGTTGGTAATAGGGAGAATCTTGGTATTCCCCTCTCAGACAGGCAGAAGAAACAAAACGTAAAGTTTGAGGGAAATCAGAATTTTCCTCAGAAATCATGAATTCAAGCAGCAGAGTACATTGCAGAGCCCAAAACCCAGCATCAGCCTCAGCTAATGACTCTAAGTGAGCAGAAATCAACTCAGATTTGAATGCATCGTGTCAGGCAAGTATGACCCTGAACCTAAGGCTCTGAAACTCATCAGACCTCATTAGCAAAGGCCATAGTTTAGTGAATATCTGGCTATTTCCTTCCTACTTATAACATGCTCTTCTCTGGCTTGAGTGCCCCTACACCACCTTCTCCAGTGTGCAATGAAGAGGGAGTGATGCAGCAGTACCTGGACCATGGAAACTTCTTAGTCCTTATTCATTAGCACAGCCATACCATTTGCAAAGATTGTTTGTTGATTTATTGGCTGATTATGGCAATTTTGATTACCCTTGAATAAAAGGCCCCACAAGATTTGTCAGTCTTAGCTGAGAAAAAACCTTCAAATTGATTGCCTTCCTCTGATTCCTTGGGTAAGGTCTAAGAATGGCATCGGAGCCACACAGAGTAAAAAACCCCAAAATTCATGTCTTTGTCAAGGTGGTTGTGACAATGTGCAAGTAAGTACAGAATGGCCTCATGAGCATGTCCAAAACCCCTTGGACAGCATTCATACTGCCTGCTCTGGTGTCTGTGTTGCTGTGGTTCCTGTGCTTCCTGTCTAAAGAGTTAATTGGATTAAAACTGACATGGAGTTATCTATTCTGCTACAGAATATGGGGAATATGCTTATATCAACCCAACTCTGCAAGAATTAATGTCAGTAGTTTGTCTAAAAATATATGACAATAAATCTCCATTGTTTAGACCTTTCTTATCAATCACAAAGATGCAAAGGCTCTGTGCAGCAGACACTAACTAGGGTTTCTCTAAGCAAGTGGATAACTGCCATTAAGCTCTGGAGGAAAAGCCCAATGGATTTGAGACAGAAAATTAGCCATAGCTGTTAGCAGCTTTGATGCAGATGTTAGAAGCTTCTTTTGGTTTTTAATATAAGTAGAAAAATCAATCAGCTCAAACGCTGTTCTCTGTCTTTAAAGCATTTTAACACCTTTTTCACTTCCTAAATTAGCAACACAGACTGAAATACAAAAAAAAGGCCTTTCATTCTATAGATCAGGAGCCCTGGTAGTGTACTGCAATGCAGCATTTACCCAAGACCTGTCCAAAATTTAATAGATTAAAGTGATATGTTTAGCAGGACAGTGTGTCTTCACACACACGTTGATTAACTTGTGTTGGACCAAAAATTATATGAAATGCTAGACATGAATAAATAAGCAGCATTTTGGGGTTTTTTCATGTTATTTCAAAAATCACAGTTATTAATATCTTCTTAAAAGCTACAAAAACATTAACTTGTATGAAAATTATATATGCTATTATTATTCATCCTTAATAAAAAGCATTAATACTTTTTCCTTTTTATAGTGAAGTTCACATTTCTAAGGTTTCTTTATCATTCTACTTGTTTGATTTCTGGCATAAAAAAGACTGTCTTAGAATTCAGGTCTCTAAATCTCAAGCTTTCAGAAAATATCAAATATGAATCATGAGAATAAGTGGCATATTGGAGATGTGAGGCATATGGCATTATTGAGCAGATTTCTGAAGTTCTAATATGTGCAATGATACATTGTTTATCTCATCATTAGTATTTTCTAAGGATTTGATAGACATTGGAAAGGCAGAATACAGTAAGAGCTACTGTCACCAACTACAATGGTGATAAATGCTATCATCTTAATCATACATGATTAGCTGATTTTAAAACTGGTCCAAAGAACTATTTAGTAGGATTTTTATCGTTCTTTAAAGCATAAAACCATTAAAAGCTTAATAGCTGCTATTTAAACAGAATGAATGCCATGAAATGGCTCTTTTGCAGCTAGATAAAACTTTGTTTTTAATAGATTTACATTTTGAATAATTTTTGACATATTGTTGAGTAGCTGCAGTTTTCATGAATGCATTAAAATTAGTAATAACAAGAATCTCTCGGCTTGCAGCAGCCATGACGTAAAACCTGAATTGTTTACTTTCAAAATGAATAGAATTGAGGAATGATTTTTCATAGAAAAGGTCTACACTTTGAAGTTCCTAGTCACTCAAGCAGTATAATGAATGTTTTCACCTATATCAGATATGTGTAGATACAAACATGGTAAAAACTTAAAAGATGAGTAGATTGGCAGGGCAATATTGCCATGAAAACAAATAGTAAATCACCTTTGCAAAAATCATAGAACCTTATTCCTCTGAGGCATAATTAAACATAAACAAGACCTTTTGGCTGAAACATGGGAGTTGTTCACCTATGGCTAAAATCTGCCTCCAGAGACTCAGCACAGCAATCAGACCTGGCCCATTTTATAAAACAGCTCCTTTTGTTCAGGAATGCACCTTTTGGACTATGTTTCATTTGAGTATCTTAACAAATTCCCTTCAGATGTCCTGTGCACATGGATGTGATAAATAGAGTAGTAACCATGTCTCCATCAGCTAAGGAAAGATAAGCTTTCCTAAGCCCTGTGGGATCCTGGAGATCACATATTCCAGGTTATAGTCAGTTTCTGACCCCAAAGAAGAGCTATTTTGAGTGGGTTCTTGAGCAACAAGAAGCTTCTGAGCATCTAAAACAGGAGACAGCTCGTATGGTACCTCTTGAGCCTGTCCAGACAAGAAAAGCTGTGCAAAATGTGCTCTGCAGTGTGGCCAGAGAGCACACCCTGACCAGGAGCCTCTGTCAAAAAAACACCAGGAGAAAGCCCAGATCAGCCATTAGGGTTTTGGAGCTGAGAGAATTTGGGCTCAGAAGCCCAATGCACCCCTGAAAATTGTAAAAGAGATTGCCCTTCGTTTTTCAAATGTAACAAGAGGCACATAAAAATGGGAACAATGATGTTGCCTCTCACAGGGCTAGCAGAGTAAAGGCTGTTAAGATGAGCTAGAAATAAGTCTCTGATTGAGTCACTCATGCATTGCTACACTTCAAGCCAGTGTAACTCTGATGAGCTTTATTCATATATTTATATCAACATTAAAAAAATATTAATATATTCAAAAATATTTATTCATATTA
>WEIU01021324.1:216385-226725 GCA_013389925.1 Aegithalos caudatus
TGTGCTGGTTTGTTTTGCTTTGGGTATTTTGGTTTCTGGATCCTTTTGGGGGGGAACAAGGGCATGTATTATGTTGTTCTTCCTGATGGGTATTCCTGTTTTCTGTGGAGAACTGAGTCAGATGTATAACTAGGGCAAATCATCACTGAACTGCTGCTGTCAGTGAATCTACAACAGAATTTATTTCAATTCCCCTATCCTGTCTTAGGGATTTTAATGATAAATTCTAGTAGAGTATTCTGTAAAATTATAGCCACAGAATAATTTGGGTTGGAAGGGATCCTAAAGATTATTTCATACAACCCCCCTTGCCATGGGCAGGGACATTTTCCCCCAGACCAGGTTGCTCCAAGGCCCATCCAACCCGGTCTTGAACAATTCCAGAGATGGGGCATCCACTGCTTCCCTGGCAACTTGTGTTAGGGCCTCACCAACCCCACAGTAAAGAATGTATTCCTAATTTCTAATCTAAGGATCCATTCTTTTATTTTAAAAACTTGTCCTGTCCCTATCTGACCATGTGAACAGTCCCTCTCCAGCTTTTCAATAAGCTTTCTTTAAGTACTGAAAGGCCATAAGGAAGCAATTAAGCTCTGCATGTTTGTGTCTGTTTGTGCTCATGTGTGTGTTTTCACTGTATAATATTTTGTACCTGCATAAAAAGTACTTTCCTAAAGACATAAAAGTGACACTTGTGGTACAGGACTATATGTAACACATTCTGGAACTCAATTTCATTACAAAAGTTTAAATATCTCCAAGGGGTGTTTGTGCATTGCTTTAGTCCAGTCTGGTTTTCATGTTAATGCTTTGAATCAGCTCAAGAAACTGATACCAAGGGATAGCTAAGAGAAGGGCTAAGCAGATGAGAAAAGAACAAAGGCTTCTTAGCTGAAATAGCTAAACCCCCCCCCAAACAATAGTTTGAGCTTATGCAAATGCAGTGTCGCTTTTAGTGCATTCATCCAGTTTTAAAAGTACCTAAATGTTATGGTCTCTAAAGTAATTTGTAATGGAAAGTGTAAGAGTCTTCAAGGGCTGGACTAAATTATTCAGTTCAGAAGGATGAGCCTGTGAGGGAGAGAAATAATGTTACACTATTTATATACCTCAGCAAAGGCTTGGTACTTGCACTGAGCATCCAAGTTTTCTAAACCACACAGGCTGGCAAACACCATTCTTAAATTTAGCAAATATAGCTGACCATCACTCTGGAGGAATTTAAGGGACCTGCTTATGTTATTTCTTTAGATTGTCACATTGTAATCACACACAACTCTAACAATATGCAAAAAATTCAGGAAGTAAAAGAGTATTTATTAAATTAGGGTCTCTATGAAGAATTATGTAAATTGTTTGAAGATTTCCCTACCAAAGAGAGTTTTCAGAAGGTCTGGAAGGGTTTCCTGTTGTTTTTTTTCACCAAAACAATAACCAGTAACAACTCTTCATGGTGAGCCTGACCTCTAACCCATTGCTATCTATCATGATTCTTAAACCCAGCAATGCTAGATGAGGCATGTGAATTAAAATGCATCTTTTCTCTCACTACAGATGGATAATGAATTTAAATCATATTACGTCAAGAACAAAAACATAATCTATAACTAGGTTTGGATGGCACCTCCTCTTATATTTCCCATGTTTTCACTTACTAATTGAAATGTTTTAAAATTTGACTGTTCAAGGTGACATTTTCTATGCTGGTATCTGCTTTTGGCTGCTTTTTGTAATTATAACCAAGTTTATTCAGCTGTTTCCAAGAATGTAAAGGGGTGGGGGAGGAAAGTTTGTTTTACCCACATTAAAGTTCTGCTAACCTTTGAGAAAGTCCAGTGTCCTTAAACTGTAGAACAGGAATTAGAGACTTGGCAAGGAAGTACACTGTTATATCAGCCTTTTTACTGTCCTCATGTTCACCTTGCTAAGGAATATTAGTCAGCAAATCCTTGTTGATGGTTCACATCCAGCTCCTCTCTATTCTGTCTGTTCAGAGGAAGGGCTGGAAGGAAGAAGACATTATTTTTTCTATGCAATTTTTGAGAGCATGAATTCTGTCTCTCTACACCCACCAATATGGTTCCCCACACATATCAGGATCAGTGATGTGAATGCAAAGAGGGAGGAGAGCTGGAATATGATAACATAAGGCAGGAAACAGAGCAGAGGAGTTCCAGGGTGTGTATGAGGAAAAACTGCTGTCACAAAAAATCTGGTGGAATTATAGCCTGGAGATGACTGAGAAGGAGTATTGGGGTACAACATAGAGATGAGCTGGACTGGAAAACAATGAGGTGGAAAGATCAGGATAATGTGAGTAAGCATGAAAGCAGGAGCAGGTGCACAATGAGAAAGTATTCTGATTGACTGTGACCTTCCTGTCAAAAATAAGTCTAAAGAGCTGGAATGTGGAACCCTGGAGGACAGGCAAGAAACTGGGAATGAGTGCCAAGGGGACACATGAAAGAGCTCAGATGCAGCAGCAGAGTGGAAAAGATTGGATGCATGAAGAGAGAGTGGCAGGGTAAGGTTAGTGAGAGCATAAAGGGAGAGAGGTAAGGAGTATTTGGTCAGGAAATCCATCAGAGGAAATGGAAGAGCAGCTTAAGAAGACACACCTGACTTAATTGAAAGTTGCAGTGGTGTCAGCTACAATAGTGTGGCTGGTGAGAGACAGCAATTCACTCTGAGGGCACAGAGAATTCATGACTAAGATCTGCAGAACTCTCCATTCCCTGGTACCATTCAGCTTCTCCTGCTTCTTTGGTACCATCAATCTCAGTGTGGGACAAGATAATATGGAAGAGTCAAAGGTGTCCATTTTGGGATGGACTTGCAGCAAATCAATGCTTCACCAAACTGTGGAGTAACTGTTGTTGGTAGTGATGGTGTAAGTAAATCTTTACACATAGACATAAACACTACAGAACATATTATTTATATTTCAAAAGCAAGATGCAGAAGTTAGGATTTTTTCACAAATAAGACCCTCTTTTTAAATCCTCCTATTATAAAAGCACATTTTATACATGGAAAAAACACTCAATATTATCATAATTGTAGGCTAAAGACAAGCCCTTAAATTTCATTAATAACTGACCTGTTTGAAATATTGCCATGCATATTTGTGCTCTTCCAGGACTGCACCTTTCTTGTGGCAGAAACTTTTTCCAAAACTGGGTCATAGTTAAAGCAAATATTTTCTTAGGAGTCTATATTAAACATATTAAAGTTTGCCAGATAGGTAAAAACTTAACAAATTTTTACAGCCTGGAAAGAGAATGACTTTTTAAATTTTACTTTATTTTTGGAGGGCATCAGGGAGAAAAAATCTATATAATTAGTACATTGAACCTGATGAACTTTTTTCAGCATTATTGTACAGAAATATATTCTGTTGCCAGTGTTCTTAAAGGGGGTGGACAAGGGTCTGCAATAATAAGATGTATATAAATGAATTCCTATAATACTGTGAGTTCTAGAAGTTGTTCTTTGCTCCTATGGTTACCCTAGGGAGTGTAATATGGGGGAGCAAAAGAGCTGAAGCATAGCAAGACCTCATAGTTTTCTGAGTATTTGTGCTTCAGGAACTGTAGGAGAGGCAGAATAAATAATAAGAAGCCTTTAGGCATGCCAACTTCTATAAGTATGTCAGCATGTGCTAGGGGAGGCTGTGTCTGTGCTGTCAGACATTTCATTCTCAGCTGACCCATGGGGAGATCATTCTGTTCATAAATTCTACCTCCTGGAAAATCTTTCCTTAAAAGGAAAAATCAAGCAGTGAAATCACTGCAGAGCTCCCAATGCCCTCAATCATGCCAATAACCTTAAAAAAAAAAAAAAAAAAAAAAAAAAAAAAAAAAAAAAAAAACAAAAAAACTTCAAAATAATTTTTCCTATCTTCCTCAAGCCACTGTTTACTTTACAGTAATCCATGTGGAATCTTTAATGGTGGACAAGGGACTGGACATCAGGTCTCTTCCTGGAAGTGCTGTAACCCATAGGCTTTAGACTATGCTTGAGTTTCCACCCCCTCTTTAAATGAGTTTTCCAATGATTCCATTGTTCTCACACAAAGGAATCAGAACAATCTTCCATCCAGACTGGTCTCAGAGTCATCTCAATCTTTTTAAAGATGTGGCTCTGTCTGTATTTAGTTTGCATGGCCAGGTTTGGGTAGCTGAGGAGAGGCTACAGAGATGGTTTCTGTGAGAAGTTGCTGGAAGCTTCCCTGTGCCTGACAGAGCCAGTGCCAGCCAGCTCCAGGAGGGAACCAGTGCTGGCCAAGGCCAAGCACATCAGAGGCAGCAGCAGCACCTCTGGGGTCACTTATTAAAGGAGAAAACAGTTACTGTGCAGATGTAATTGCAGCCAGACAAGCCAGGACTGAGAATATGTGAGAGGAAGAACTCTGCAGACACCAAGGTCAGTGGAGAAGGAGGAGGAGGAGGTGGTCCAGGTGCTGGAGCTGAGATTCCCCTGCAGCCTGTGATGAAAACCATGGCAAAGCAGGCTGGTCCTGATGGACTGCATCCTGTGGAAAGAAACCCAGGCTGGAACAGTTCAGGAATAACTGTAGCCCATGGGAAGGGCTCACACTGGAGAAGTTCAAGGACCCCATGTTGGAGCAGGGCAAGGACTCCTCTCCTTGAGCAGCAGGAGAAACTATGTGATGAATTGACCAAATCCTTAATTCCCCATCTCCATGTGCCACTGGAGGGAGGAGGTAGAGCCCAGAAATCAGGGAGGTGTAGAGTAAGGGTGTTTTTAAGATTTGCTTTGCTTCTCATTATCTTGCTCTGATTTTGGCTGGCAATAACTTCAATTAATATCTCCAAGTCAAGTCTGTTTTTGCCCATTGATGATAACTGCTGAGTGATCTTTCCCTGTCCTTATCCCAACTCATGAATCCTTTTTTTTTTTTTTTTTTTTCCTCCCCTCTGTCCAGTTGTGATGGGGAATTACAGAGCAGCTTTGGTGGGTACTGTGCATCCAGTCAGCGTCACCAGAGTTAAGATGGGTGTTCATGGGCAGTGTTAGATAAGTGTTTGAGCCCTGAAGCACTAAAATCACTAGTTTGGAGAATAGGTGATGTAGGAGCAACCTCACGACCCTCTAATCTTCATGAAGAGGGGAAGTGGGATGGGAGATGCTGATGTCTTCTTTGATGTCTTCCATCCAGTGATGGGACATATGAAAATGGTTCAAAGCTGTGTCAGGGGAGCTTTAAACTTGACATTAGGAAACATTTCCTTACAGAGTGGCTAGTTAAACATAGGAACAGGTTTCCAAGAGAAGTGTTTTATGTACTATGCCTGCTAGTGTTTAAGGAACATTTGGACAGTACACTTAAAAATATGCTTTAACTTTTGGACAACCCTGAAGTGATCAAGCAGTTGGACTAGATGATTGTGCTAAGCTACTTCCAGTTGGAACTATTCCACTCCATTCTATTCTGCCCTAAAGAGTCATCATCACACCAATAGCATTATTTACTCTTATTTTGAAGTCCCTGTGCTTATCTCTGCAGCCTATATTGTGTATATTTGGAGAAAGGCTTTTCATGAGGTAAGTGGCAGGACAGTTAAAGCCAGCCCAACACCTGTCAGGATTTATTGTGAACTGGGTGTTTAGCTGCTCCAGATTGTCAATATATCCACAGAATCTCTATGTACTTTATTATTTTTTGTTGTTGTTTATAGAACACAGATTAGAAATTCTGCAGATTTGGAATTTAGGTGCCTAATGTTGTACTTATATCCTTGCATTCTTTTCCTGATTTAACCAAGCTGCCTTGCTGAGAACTCTAAAGTCTCTGGCAGAGTGATTTTCCTTTAGCAGTGTATTTGGCTAAGTTTACACTCATATTTCTGATCAGCACATACATCATCTATTACTACCTCCAAGAGCAGGAATTATATCTTCCTTTCTGTGTCATTCCATGACAGCTGCCCCAAAGCCATCCCTGATGTATGGCAGACAATGTATCCCTGAAACACACCCAGATTCTTTGCACCACGTAAAGAAAACCCATTGGTCTGCAAGTTCATTTGTCTTTACACGAGGGTTTCCACAAATGCATTTTTGGATACTGGTTCAAATCTATGGGATTCCTGGAAAAAGAAAAGATAAACCCACTGGGAAGTGAAACTGCTGGACAGTGAGCAGTGTGTTTTTTACCCAGATGTTCAGCTTATCCTTCTGGATCCTGTTGTGCTTGCATGACTGGGTGTGGCTGTATGAATGCCCTTAAGGGCTGATAATGGCAGCATGAGAAATGCCCATGAAACTGTTCAGGTCCTTGCCTCAAATCTATTTGATTACTTGTTTGATAACAGATACCTCTAAACAAACAAACAAACCCCAAATAAAATTAAAAATTCAACAAGCAAAACATCAACACTATCACTCTGACAAGCTATGCTGCTTATGGGACTTATGCCAGCCGACCGTGGACAGGATGCTGATGCACTTGCCAAAACAAGTCCAAGTTACAAACAAAAGGCATAAACCTCTGACTTAGATAAAAATTAGTTTGATTTTTTTGCCTTATGCATCCATATGTGCTGGTTTAAGCACCATTTTTAAAAAGACAAGGAGGTGGGGAGTTGCAGCAGACTAGCCTGGACTGTAAATCCTGAGCTTAAGATAAAACCAGCTGAGACTAAACTGCGACACATGGATAAAAAGAACACGGTATTATTAATGCTTATCACTCTTTAGGTTCATACACTTCAATGACAGTTTCAAAAGGATGAACTGATAAAGGATTTCCTGGTAGTCTGACACAGTGTGTGGTGGTTCCAGTAAGCCTTTTGCTGAACAAAGAGCTCCAGGGAACTTCTGAAGCCTGAATGGATGACTGACAGTGCTGAGCCTGAGAGGGAAGCACTTTATCCAGGCTTTTGTCATTTTTTTCAACTAACTGCACCAATGCTTAAGCTGCCATCTAAGTGATTGCCTTGTTAGTCAGAGCATGAAGCAAAGTCCTAATTGTTTGCAAAGTTTGTGGTGGTTTCTTCTGAGGTCTCAGGATGTCCAGAAACCAGTTTTCAGAGCTATTGGAATGTGAGCAGACAGCTCTGCTATTTGGGCTGGATTCAATACATCTGAGATCTGGAGATCCTCTATCCCATGGCCCACGCCCACTGCTCACCAAAAGTGTGATGGGGTTCAGAATCCAAAAAATAAAACACATACCAGCTACAAATCATGCAAATGTGAGTTTCCTTCTTGCACTAAATCAAGCAGAAATCTGTGACACTTGAAGTCCAGAGTGCAACGCAGCAGATCAGGCCTTTCTCTGGCTTTGCCAAGTCTCACACAAACTATATATCCATTTTCTTTGGCAGCCTCCCCCAAGCTCATGTCTTCCTTTCCCTGCAGCTGGAATCTCCCCACAGAAATCAACATCTCAGCACTAAGAAGTGCTTATCCAGTAATGATTTGGGAGACAAAAAGATAACTTGACATGAAAAATTTCCAACTGCCTCAGGGGAGCTGAAGGAGGATAGGAATGTTCCCTCCACGGGAGACTTGGACATCCTGGCAGAAGACAGAGACAGAAAGGGAGGATAATTAAAATAGTTTCTCTGCAGATTCACTGAATCATGACAATTCATAACTAGAGACACCGTAGGAGGGACAAGAAGATTTACTGGATCAAGGAGCTTCTTATAAAGGAGGAACAAATTAAGAATATTTAGCATGAAAATTAACACTGGAAGCTAAGCTTAATACTGACCCAGATAAAGATAGAAAGCTACTCCCTGACTAAAATAAAATAATTATCAGCAGAGGAAAACTCTTTATTTCTAGCCATCTAGATTTAGTTAAGGAGTAATGATATCTGGAGAGCAAGCAGGAGGGGCAGAACCAGGGCTGAATCAGATACAAATGCATTAAACAGGTAGAGGAATGTAGGTCATACAGTATTACCAGAGACAGACAGAAAAGCAGCATGGACAGACCAACAAAAGCCCTTTAAGGTGCAATGAGCACCACAAGTGAGACTGATGTGCTGGCCTGGACTCAAAGCCACAGTAATGCAGTCAGACAACTTTCAGACTGTTTGCCAGCTCAACAGCAGCAAAAAAATGATTCATGAGCTGACAAAAATTTTCATGGAGGTCTGCCCTTTTCTTCTTCTGCAGGGAGTGTGGTGGAGCCTGGCTCTTGGGTCACAACTCACTGCAGTGCAATCACAAGTGTTGCAGTGAGGAACACAGAATGAGAGAAACCAACCCTGAGAGACAATTGCTGATTTTCCCCAGGATAGTCTCTCACACTACCACAGCTGTATGATTGCAAAACTTGCCAAAGCAGAGCATTCCCACAGCCCTGGAGTGCTGAGCGTACAGGGGAGCCTGGCAAGTGTCTTTGGGAGGTTTTTAGGACCTTCTGCATTACCTTGATGCCACAACCAGTGTTGTCCTTGACAGATCCCCTGGCACCTGTCTTGTCATTGTACTGTAGGTATGGATGTGATCATGGCACTACACTGAAATAAGCCCACATGTGCTTATTTAATGGGTATTCTCATCAGCAGTCTGTACAGCCTTTTTGGACAAATTATCTCAGAAAGAATGCTTCTGTCCAAGAACCATGGCAAATATATCCTTGAAGATGACAGAAGATAATCATGTCCAGTAAGGAGTGAATTTGAAAACAGCACAGATACGAATCAACTTATTCTTTAAAGCTTTAAGCAAATTTCATTCCTTCCAATCAATTCT
Organism: Aegithalos caudatus; assembly: GCA_013389925.1. NCBI lineage: Eukaryota > Metazoa > Chordata > Aves > Passeriformes > Aegithalidae > Aegithalos > Aegithalos caudatus. The sequence goes on from WEIU01021324.1 coordinate 225,121, forward strand.
GTCTCTAATATCTAGAACTTTAAGCAAGCTAAATGCTGTCTTTACTGTGTCTTCAAAGGTATTGGATGAGCTGTCTGGCAGTCATGTCCACTATTTGTTTTCACATGCCTAAGACTTCCAATCCCACATGTTAGGATACTATCTGTCAAAAAAAAACAAAAATCAAGTAGTCATTACTTCATATCAGTGGTCAAAGGATCAAATATTTTAAGCCTTTGAGCATCTAAGTTTTGCTTGGTGTGCAAATTCTCAATACATCCTTCTTAATTTTTCTATCATAAGTTGATCAAGCAGCTTCAGCTGGCTGAGATGTCAGTCGTGGAGGTCACTGTGAGCTAAAACACCTCCCACCACACTTTCAGAGGACAAGGTAAATGTTCACTTTTCTCAGCATCTTCTGAGCTCCCCACCACCAGCTAAGCTATTTTAAAACTAACTTAAGTAAAAACTACATGGTTCTGCAGTGATGAAATGCCCTCTGTCACTTCCTATTAAAAAATGCATGACCCCCTTTCTTCATTGCACAGAGCTTTAGCATATACTAGATGTTATTTCCACTCTAATAACAACCATAGGGTTGAACATATTTATATGTACATATACATGTTTCCAGCAGCTCTGAATTTTCTTGTAGCCCTTCCTCTTTAAGCAGGTCTCTGGTAATTCAGCTGTGAAATTAAAAAAACAGGGGACACTGTAGTGAGCTCTATTTTCTCATTCCCCTTGTGAAGAAATCTTAATAATGTTCAGTTTATGGCTGTCTGTATTAAAGAGGAAATGCAAAATGCTACAGCTTCAGATAAAGAGACAAGCTTCTGTAGCTGGTGGCTGGAACAGTTAATTTTCTCTCTTGAATTAATCCAGAGAAATACCTGCAGCATGTCAGTGAAATTCTCTAACTCTTCTTTGTAAATAGCAGGAACCTGATAGTTCTGCCTCTACTTGTGGTGGGTCTGCTTTCCTTGATTTTGGTACTAAAGCATTGTGGAGTATCCTAACAAATACTCCCAGATTCATCCCACCTAGTTTTAAGGCATCTATATTAGGAACTTACTTGCCTTAGATACCCTGTATGGTAGTCAAGGTGAAAAGCCAAGCAACCCTACAGAGTAGTTCACCCCTCAAAAAAACCTGCACAAATGCTGGAAATATCCTACCCTGTCTAGGTTTCTAATGGAAATATCTCATTAGCTATAAACTTGAAAGGAAAAAAAAATCATGCCTGACCATTTCCATTTACATGAATTGTAAATATTGGCTGACCATCATTTGCTGGGCTTTACTGATGTGATCACAGTTTGATTGATCTTGATGCTCAAAAGTACATGGCATATTCATTGTTTGGAAAATACAGATCCCTTTCTAGCTAAAACAACATGAGTTAGCAAAAAGAAAAGAAGGGAGTGTTATAGCACAGACTTGAGGGGTTTATGTTAGCTGTTAACCTGCTCCTGGGCTATCCAAATAGGGGCAGTTTTATACAAAGGGAGTAGGGAGTGCAGGTTAAATAGGACTGGTGGGGAAGCTTCTAACAGGCTCCTGCTGTTTCACTCTTAGCCTATATTCCTCTCATGTGTAATTTTTTTTTCTTTTTTTTCTTTTTTG
>WEIU01021324.1:226768-240373 GCA_013389925.1 Aegithalos caudatus
TAAGCTAAGAACATGCAAACACTAAATGACCCAAGTTCCAGCTTTAAGCAATGGAGAAACACCCACTCAGCTGTGGGTTGTCTGATCTTTCCTGGCTACTTCTTTTGACAAAGGAGATAAATATCTCTCTGTGGAGATAAACCTCTTCTTCCTCAGACTTTGGACTACAGACTTAACTTTGATGTAAAACAGAAATTTTTATTACTCTGGGAGTGCTTCTTCTAACCTAAGGGCAAGATGTAGCTCATAGATGAAGACACTGAAATTTTGATGTCCACTATACAGCCCACAGCTCCTCTGCTGTACCTGCCAGATCTTTGCAAGCTTTCAATACACATACACAGCTGCTATAGCTGCTGTTGAATGCACAAATTTAAGCAATTTACCTACATCTTTGTACTCATTTTGACTGGGGTAGCGGTAATTTTCTTCACAGTGCCCAGCATGGAGCTATGTTTTGGATGTGTGTTGAAAACAGTGTTGATAATATAGAGATGTTTTTGTTATTGTTGAGCAGGGCTTACATAGAACCAAGGTTTTTTCTGCTTTTCATATTGCCATGCTGGTCAGGGGGCTGGGGGTACATGGGTGCTTGGGAGGAGACACAGCTGGGACAGGTGAACCCAAAGGGATTCTCCAGATCGTATATCACAGTTAGTAGGCAAAGCAGAAGGAAGTAGGAAGAAATGAGGGAAGTTTGGTGTTATGCTGTTTGTGTTCCCAGATCACCTGGAGATGGCTGCACAGCTGCCTGCCCATAGAAAGTGGTGAATGAATTCCTTATTTTGCTCTGTTTTTGTGGGCAGCTTTTCCTTCCTGTATTAAGCTGTCTTTATCTCAACCCATGAGCCTTCTCTCTTTTCCCCTTCTGATTCTCTCCCCAGTGCTGCTGGTAGGGGAGGGAGGGAGTGGTTTTGTGGTGTTGAGTTGTTGGCTGGGCTTAGACTATAACAACTTTTAATAACCCAAGTACCAAATGCAATTCATATTGCTTCAAAATAAGTATCTGAGATGATTCAGGTGAGTTGCTCATCTGAACTGCCTACTATTTGCCACTGACTCTAAAGTATAACTCCCTCATACTTAGATACTTAACTCTTTAATACCAAAATAAGTGAGGTAAATCCTACTTTCTGGTCTTGGCCTGTGTTATTCCATCTATAAAACACTGCATTTATTGCTCCTTTGTATAACTGCTCTGCAAAAAATAATAAAGTTGTGCCCTGCATACATCTGACTTACCAGCTACCCTTACTGTGCCTCATTGCCACCATTCCTGATTGAACTTACCTAATGCAGACAGAACTTGAGTTTGTCAGTCATGTGGTACTCTTGCATTGAGAGGGAAAAGCACTTAAAAATTTATTCAATATCAATTAGTCACTAAGGAGACAGACAGCAAGCAAAGTGGTATACAGAAAACATTGAAGGTTAGAAAGAGGATGCTTGTTCAACTAGTTCCCTAGTTAATTTCATGTACAACAATGAAATTGTAGGACTATCTCACTCATGTGGAGTCTACAGCAGTTTGGGGCAGGTCTCATTCCCTTACACTGTACAGCAATGCATCCTGAAACTAATGAAGTGCTATGTCTTTATGAGACTTGTCATGGACAATAAGGCTAATTGCAAAAGGGAGTATTAATGTAATGACTTTACCTTCATGTCAGTAAACTATGAAGGAGAATACGAAAATTTAATGGGATTGCTTTGTTCAGCAAACTTTCTTACTTTTGTACCTTAATATCTAATAAAGTTCTGAGTGTTTCTGCTTAATACACTGGATTTAGAAGATTTTTTTAATATATTAAAAATCTTTGCATTTTTTTTCATCTGAACTTGAAGGAAGTTCTCCTCACTAAACAGCACTTAAATTCTTTAATCAGATGAGAATAAGGACCAAATATATTTTTATGTTAGTCCAGTGAAATACAATACCATTGCTGGATCTAAAATATATAATTTATTCAAATAACCCTGAATTATCTACTGTATCCTACCAAATTAGCAAACAAAATATTTTGCTCTGTGATACATGAGAGATGCAATTGTACTGTTGTACGTGGGACTGGTTATTAATTATTAATGGAGGTTTAAGGTCCTGATTCCTTATTTCTTTCTGGGAAAATGCAAGGGAATTTTTCTGAAGTCCCTCTACACTATACAGTCTATCCAGCTGGCACTGATGTTCACCAGCTGGCACTCACCAATGGTAAACCAGTTTTATACCAGCTGACATTATTATAGCCTTTATCAAGGGGTCATGTTTTTATTCATAAATACTCTAATAAACACAAATTTCCATTGCTATTTCTGTCAAACAGTATAAGCCATAACAAAGAGTGACTGTGGTTTGAAGGACAACTTTATGGATTTTCTAGGGTTTGCTGCCCCCAAGTCATGGCAGAAGTGGAAGAATAAAACAAATTAAGAAAAAAATTTAAAGGCAGTTATGATTATTAAAACAATGAAAAAAACTAGCTGTACAAAGCAGTGTCAATTTTGGCTATTCACATTGCAATAGATGACAAATAAAAGATGTGATGGATAGTAAAGAGAAATGTGGATGTGTCACACAGTTTTAAGGCAAGTTTTATATTGAGAAGAAAGTGGCTTATTAGTCAAGTAATTAATCTGTGCAAGTCATTGTCACAAGGTAAAATGGAGCTAAGGCTTACAGAAGGATTTGAAAAAGATCAGATATCTCTGTGAATAATAAAATTTTCATCTTATCATCAGAGACACTGTGTGATATACAAAACCTCTGATATCACTGATGCTGTCCGTGCTGGGCACATCAGATTAGATTAGATTTTAGAACTTTATATGGAAGCTCCATTGGGCCTCTTTGCCATCTGACTCATTGCAGTCTGACCTTGGTAGGGCAGTAGGTCATGGAACAGATCATCATATGGGACAACCAGCATGGACCTATGAAAGGCAGGTTCTGCTTGGCTAATCTGATCTCCTTCAATGACAGGGTGACCTGCTTGGAGAATGAGGGAAGACAGTGGATGCTGTTTACCTAGGCCTTTGTAGAGCTTTACACTCCATTTCCCACAGCATTCTCCTGGAGAAACTGGCTTCCCATGGTGTGGATTGCGTGCACTGTCTGCTGGTTAAAAAAGTGTGTTGGGGCCAGGGCTGTTTAATATCTTAATTAGGGGATCGAGTGTTCCCTCAGTGAGTTTGTACATGAAAAGTTAGGTGGGAGTTTTGATCTGCTGGAGGGTAGGAAGATGGATCTGGAAAGGCTGACTTAAAGGATGGAGGCCAGTTTTATGAAGTGCAATAAGGCAAACAAACACAACCAACCCCATGCAGAGCTGCAGGCTGGGGACACACTGGCTGGAAAATTTCCTGGTAGAAAAGGACCCTGAGGGTGCTCATTGACAGTGACTGAGCATAAGACAATGTGCTCAATTTACCTCAAGTTGGGCCAAGAATATTTAGCTGGATACTACAAAACTTTTCTTCACTGCAAGGGTTGTCAAGCACTGGAACAGGCTGTCAAAAGCAGTAGTGGAGTCACCATCCCTGGAGGGAATTAAAAGACATGCAGTTGTGGCACTTGGGGACGTAGTTTAATGGTGATCTTAGCAGTGCTGGGTTAATGGTTTGACTCTACAATCTTATTCATCATTGTTACCATGCATTAACCTGAGTTAATACACTCCTGCCGTGCTCTCTTTTATCATTGGGATCATTCTGACAGCATCTAGCCTATTCTTTTTCAATTCATTGAGTTTTAAGTTGCCAAGAGTTTTCAGCTTTTCTATAAATCAGTGTTGAGCTGTAGCTAAAGAAATAAACATCTATAAACTTCTGAATAACATTGTATTAGGATTTACAAGATGAGACATACATTTTGTATGTCTTCTTCTCCCTCTATAGCATTTTTGTTCCCTGATATTTCTTCCTCCTATATATTGATTGTCTCAAAAATGAATTATGAAAAACTTAATTTTATTTTTTTGCCTGAGGTCCTGAAGTTCCGTGTTAGAGAAACACATGTGTCTCCAGTGTTATAGATCCTGGAGATGTCCTGGAAGCCCTGACAACTCTTGAGTGAGAATAACCCAAGACTGTTCTCCAGCTTCTCAAAGGACATCCAGCCTCAAAACACTTAGGACCCACCCTCTGTGCCATTGCCTCCTACCCTGAGCAACAGTGGTGAGTGATTCCCCTGTTCTTTCAGGGGTTAAAAAAGATCCCTTTCCTCTAAAAAAATTCAGGCCAGCTTTGTGGGGTTTTTTTCTTCTTGGTCTACACAGATGAAGGTCATAGATATGAAACTGTCTTCTCTGTCTGCTATTCTTTTGCTCATATTTCCTATACCTGTGCAATATTTAATGGAGTGTTTCAAGTTTATAAAGATATAAAATCAGTTTCAAACTGCACATGACAAATTTGGATTGAAATAACCAAAGCTTTCTCAAGTCTATAAGCAAACTGGGTGCTACAATGGAAAGTTTTGAATAAGCTTAATAAAAGCTGATGCCTGCAGCCCTGCCTAGAATAAGCACATAGAGAACTTGCATTGAAAAAACCAGCATGTTAATAACCATGAAATTCTCTTTAGCCTTTAAAAGAACAAATCTCCATCTCTTAGTAGGAAACGCACTGTTGGAAAAAATTCCCATAACTTTCTCTTTAGGAGGGTGACATGTAGGAAGATAGGGATGGAGGAAACAATAATGAGAGGACTGCAAAATGAGGGTCTGAACACAGATCTGCAGGGGAACACAAGCAAACTGTGAGGTTATTCAAGTTTTCAAAGATCAATTAGCAGTTGATGGAGAGATAAATTTACACAGGCATAGATCTATTTCTTTGGTTTATAAAATAACATTATACATATGAAATTCTTAAAATTATGGGGGAATAGACAGTGAATAAGAGCAAAGTTTCTTTCTAACTTCATTAACACAACACTGGTTTCTCTATTCATGATCTTCTGGTGCTTTTATCTAATACAGTTAACAGTAGTTACATAATTGTTGTTCTTTTTAACTGGAAGGGACTCTTATAAGAGTGTAGAAAACTGCTTTCATTCTTTTACTAAGCTTATAAATTTTTTCTTGTTTTCTTTCACTATTTTTAACTGTAAATTTTTCCTTGTCGCTATAAATTATTACTTCAAACGATATTTTTGAGGGTTTTTTTTCAACCAGACTTTTGAAGCAGCAAGGTTAAACATCAATGTTGGCATACACAACATATACAACCATGTCAGGCTCACTGCTTTACAGGGAACTACCAAGGGCCAATCATGGAGTCAACTCACATGTATTCAGTACAAAAGATTTTTCCTTTATGTGAGCCCTGCCCTTTTTGTGATAGAAAATTAAAAGGCTTCAATAGAATTATTCTTTAGAGATAAGCAAAAATGTACACATGACACATTGTCTATGTGTCTCCCTAACTGGTTTCTCGCAGTTTAGAGTTTAGACACCATCTTGCAAACAAATTTAGCTTCATGTCTTTGAAACCTCTCCTCCAAGGTTTGTTAAAAACAGAACTATCAACATTCAAGATCATGTAGCATTGAGTTTCTAAGGATTAAAAATAAAAAACAACAGTTCTAATAGATATGGCATCTTTCTTGTAATGACAATTTTATCTTTCTCAAACAGAAACTCCGATCTAATTTTAACTTTTCAATTGAAAGCTCCACTAGCTTGTTGTGTGACCATTGTAACAAATCTCAACAGTAACAATTTTCACTTCTTCTTCCTTTGCTGCATTACTCATTACACAGGTCATTTTTCTCCTCTTTTGTTTCATTTTTGTCACCTTATCAAATACAACTGTGATATCACAAATTTGAGCTGGAGCAACATTTTACTTTTGCCAGTTTGGTTGTTAGTTCAGTTTATTCCTGGCTGCCCAAGAAAACTGGACCCAGATTTCCAGCTCAGGTCTTCCCCAGTTCTGAATGGAGAGAAGGATTGTTTTATGAGGCTTATACCAATTTTTTTTTTTTAAATTTATGGGGTTTCTCCTACAACCTGTCCTTGTGTTTCATGGTTGTTTGTGAGCAATAATATCTTTTTCTATAAACCTGCAACCCAACTATTTCTTCACTGCCCTATATTAGGAGACCCAACTGATTTTGCCTAAGAACAGTATCTGTATCCCAGTCATGAAGTGTCGGCATTTTTGCCAATTCTCACTCCCAGTTCAATAGCACCACATGGATTCCTGCCCTCCAGATCTTCAGGCACTCTCCAATCAATGCCACCTGCAAAATTGCAAAGATCATATTAGCTCATAAATGACAACACTGAATAGCAACAGACTCAAAGCTGGTCCTTAAGAGACAACATGAAATTCATCCTTCAGTTTCAACACTACATTATTACACATCATTTTCAAAGCATGTTTCCCTATTTTATGCACTAAATTACTTTCTTACATTTTTCCTTCCTCTATTTTTATGAATTACTATGGAAAACTATCACATAGTTTGCTCTTGAAGCTGAGGTATGTAATGTAGGACATTCTCCATATATCCTCTTACTCTAAAGATGAAATTAGGTCTAATTTGGTATTATTTTTACATATTCAGTTTATGGCTGTTATTTTGTTGATGACTTTCAGGTGAATGTGATTATTTGTTTAACTTTTCCTTCCAGGAACTGATTTCCACAAACTTTGAACTTAACAGGTTGTAAAGCTCCTTGCAAAGATTTGCAAGTAGTGACATGATACTCACATCTCCCTCATTACTCTGTTTCCCTTTATAATCACTGTTTATCTGAGTACTCCTCCATTACCATACTGTTTTCTTTTCCCATATGGAGAGCAGAATGCACAAAGAGAGAACAAAGAATACATGTCCTCGATATGACTGGATACTACTCTGGATGTGTCTACAGAGAAATCCTCCTGGACTACTGTGAGAGGAAAGAGGGGCTTTTAATGAATTGATTCTTCTTCAGCTGAAAAGAAACTCTGAGACTTCCATATTATCTAGGCCTGGAAGCATTTACCTCTGGCACAGGCTTTTTCATGAGGTCGGCATTGGAAGAAGTTAAGAGATGATTCTCCAAGCTCTAAGACTAGATTTCTCTTAATGGTAATATTACCATCCAAGACAATATTCTCTTTCTCTCTTTATTTAATTCTCCTCCCTCCAATCCATTCCCTGCATAGAGGAACCTCAGGGTTCTCCCAGGACCTAAGGGCTCCACAAGGTTGTGACGAGTATGGGACTGGCACGATGGGTGGTCACCAGCAGGACTGGCAGCACGCAGCGTAGGCAGAGACCCAGGGCCTGGCTACAGGCAGGTCATGGTGCCTACACTACCACTAAGCAGCTTCACTCCATCCTCAGAAAGCAGAGGCAAGTCCAGGGCAGGGGAAAAGGCCCTGCCCTGCTTACGAGGTGGCTGGGAGCCGGGAGAGATCTTTCCCTGCCCACCCTCACATGTGGAGACAGGGGCTCTCACCCTCCTCTCTCCAAGCAGCCAAAGGAGCACAATGGCAAAAAGCCAACAACAGCAAACACTCAGCCCTGCTTACAGGGAGGTCACCCAGCTCAAAGACAGCTCTGGTACCACTGAGAAGGTGCCCTGAGTATGCCAGGAATTCCCTTTACCCAGAGTGCTTCTCATGTCCCCTCTTCAGCTCCAAGCTGTTCCTCTTCTTGTTCACTCTTTCCTCACTGTCCCACAGCTTCTGCCAATGGACAACAACACACTCAGGCCCAAGAAGCTCCAGCTCCCACACATGAAGACAGCCATGACCCAATAGCCCCACAAGGGGAGCTTCAATACATCCAGTCCCAAATTTTAACTATGTGGCTTCTAAGATATTCTTTCTTAGAATATGCTTGTGAAAATCTCTCCCTATATGTGGACACCCTTCTGTTACTTCTCAAAGATATGCAAATGATATTTGCCACCATTATTATGGCTAAGTGACACTAACTTTTATTTAATAATTGTCTTCTGCTGGCTTTAATGCAGCTGCTTTATTATGGGTTAGAAACAGTGTGTTATACTACCCTAGTTTTTATACCTTCTATATACTATGTAGTAAATAAGTATGTTTAAGATGTTTTTATTTAATTATTACCATAATAAATAATTTTAAAGACATGAATATATTTGGTTTGCAATGCTTTATCTTGAAGGACAAAATTGTATAAAGGTTTAATTACACCTATAAAATCTTTTAGGCATAAACTTTTGAAAAAGTCTGGGACTAAGACTGGATTCAGCAGCACCCTACAGGTGACACCAGGGAATTCCACCATTCCTTTGAAGCAAGGAGGTTAAGAGGTAAGGGGTGATTAATTAGGGGTAGCAGTCTGGAAAATGTATCTCGCTTAACATTTGTTGTGGTTGCAAAGGCCATTGCTTGCAAGAGCAGGATGAAAAGAATGCAAGGCTAGCAGATAAGAAATTGCCTGCACAAGGCTGTGATAAGAGTGTTTGGACCAAGACTAGCCTTGTGGCTTGAACTGCGACCAAGAAGCCAGTGAGCATGTACAAGAGGACAAGATGAAAAGTCTTCCTCAAACCTGAGGAAGACTTGTCTCACTTCTTCATGAAGACCACCATACAACCACTGGAGTGTGCTGCACAAGTGCAAAAAGACTGATAAGTTCATTTGAATATGAAGCAAGATTGGGCGGGGCTAGGCAATGAATATGTCTATAGGCATATTGTGCAACTTAACACATATGTAACATTTTAAAGAATAAATAGAGGTGAGTCTTTAGAGTTGCACACGATTTAGGAGGAATGATCCCCTTTGCAACATTGAACATACCTGTTTTACAACTCTGACAGGCTGTGAAGTCATTTCCATGAATGACCTTCCCTATGAAGTTCTTCCTGTCCCACTGATTTACCTCAGCTTTTCCCCTTACAAACACCATGCAATGCTAGGAGGGTGTCATCACTTCCTCCATGACTCAGCCAAAGGGTTGCCCCAGGCCAGCTCCCAGACCTTGTATGGAACCCTGCCCAGCACCTCACTGAGAGGGGCAGACACAGTGTGCTCAATTTCCCCCCACCGTGTCCCTGAGCCACCCTCCTGTGTCCTCAGAGACACACGGGAAACCCACGTTCCCCTCAGAGATCCTCCTGCCACCTCCGTGGTACACAGGGCTTCTTTCTCCACCTCAGTTACATGCAGGGTACCCTGTGCCTCTCAGAGACCCTCATGGCTCCTCAGCAACACTTCAGGGCACCTGTGTGGAGGCCCAGGGGCTTACCCCTGGTACTTCTCCCTCCAGTCAACCCTGGAAGGACTGAGGCAAATGTGGAAAGATACCCTTTTAGGGCATGGTGAGGAAAACTTTTCTTCCATGGGGCTTTGCAACCACATGTTAATATTTCTTAGGTTTCATTGTTCTATTTGTTAAGTTTATGTCACCCTGTTACCATAGATGCACCCACGCCAGAATGTTCTATCCCTTGAATCCCATTGGGCTAAATTTGCCACAGTGTTACACCCCTGTAACCCCATTAGTCTCTTTAGTTTATATTTACCCCTTTGCACCACTTTTTCCTATTCTTACTGGACCCTGACCTCAAGACTTGCCCTAGTTATCCCATATATAACCCTGTGCCCTCAGACCCCTTTCGTCTCTCATCCCTGGAACACACTTGAGGCTGTACCCATGATGCAAGCACCAACAATAAACAGCCCTCAGATTTCCAAACTAGACTCTGTTTCCTCACTTTTATCATCAGCTTTTTATTAGCAGAGTGCTCCAGGCCCCTGAGGCACAGGTTGCTCTCAGGGACACGCAGCAAACACCTACTTCCCTGTCAAATGACCCTCTTGTCCCCTCAGCAAGATGTAGGTCACCCACCATTCCTTCAGTCACCTCCATTCCCTCTTGGCAGCACAGAGGGCATCTGCCACCCCTTCAGTGAACCTCATGTCCCCTCAGAGGAACACAAGCAGCACCTACCTCTCCTCAGTGACCCCCATGTCCACTCAGCAACACACAGGGAACTGACCATTCCTTCAGTGACCTATTATGGCTTTAGCATCACTTGGGGCACCCTCCTCTCCATCAGTGTTCATTCTGGCCGCTACAGATTACCTCAGATTTTCCTTCCAAGATGCTTAATTATATAGAAATTACCTCAGGTTTTGCCCTCACAAACTGAAACACTGTGCAGTCCTGTGATGGCACAGGCTCGTCATTTTTTTCCATAAATTCCCTGTTCTTGATTGTTCAGTTGTCCACAACCATTTCTCCCCAGGATGACATTTCTTATTATTCTTTCATTCCTACCCCATAGGCTTCCAATCCTCTTTTTACCTAGCCATTTCAGATGTGCATCACATTTTTACTTTTCTTTCTATTATCTGTCTTCCTCATTATCCTGTCCTGTTTTCACCCCTTAGCATTCAAGTAACCTTCTTCCAGCTTGCTCTGTCATTTCCTATGAACATCCCCAAACACACCCAAAGCTTCACTTTCTCCCTCATGGAAATGAAGCACTTTATCCTTCTGGATGCTTTCTGGACAAACTCTGCTTGGGAATAGCCTGGTAGTAGGTGTACTTTGACTCTCAGTCTGGGTGACTGCCTGTAGAACTCATAGGTGACCCCAGAACCATAACTGTAGTGTTCTGCCATGCCCAGGACAGATCTCTGTCAACATCTTCAGGACATTTAATGACTAAATAGGTATCCATTACTAATATGCATTTTTTTAAGGTTGTAATGTAGACAGGTTTTTGTACAGATTTGGTGCATGAAGAGAAAGAGTGTCCATCTGAAACAAAGGTTACTCTCTTCCCCTTTATAATTTTTAGCCCTCACTCCAGACTTTAGGGAAGTTAGAGACAGGTTTATCATAGTGATTTGAAGGCTTTTTTGTACCTTGAGAGCAGTGTTTAACAGCCTCACCTCTAGGATGGCTCTCTGCCCAGAGAAACTGCCAGAGAGCCGAGCCCCATGGAGACAAAGGCACAGGACAAACACTCACACAGCTTCAGAGCTGCTGGGAGAGGAGAATCTGATCTATTGACTTGTTCCCAAAATAGCACCCGGTGGGAGGTGACTGACTGGCTAATACCTGTGGTGTTTCCATTACCGATTGAGATGAAGTCTGTTGCCAGGAATCCTGGGGTGGTTTCCTTGACAACCAGAAGAAATGCACAACCGAGTGCACATGACTTTTTCAGGTGCTTTTTTAACTCCTCTGAAACAATGATCTCAAATAAAACTGAGGTGTACAGCCAAATGGTGAACAACATTTATGTTCAAGGGCAAATTTCAGCTGAGCCTGAAATCTGCCATGAAACAAACCCTCAAGAGAGCAACCAGCCTGGAAATATTTCTCCTATTCAATAGGGCAGAGATCTTGCAAGATTGTCTACTTTATTATTTTATAGCCTTTAGATGAGAAATTTCAAGAGATGGAAGGTATTACCAGGAGATAAATAGATATATCTAACATTGAATTAATTTGAATGTCCCTATTAAATCCAAAGCCTTAAAATTTCAATGTTGATTGCAGACAATACACTGTTCATCAGAAGCACTAGTGACATTTATTGAAATCAGAATATATTTTGAAATTATTTTAACAAGACAGTGTAAATTTTTAGCCAAAGCATACAGCATTAATAGGACTAACAGTATCTTGCTACTCATTGTTTGTATATACACATGGACACAAATTTTATATGGAGGGTAAATTCACTGAAAAAATCATATTTTTGGGAATTCAAGTTGTACTGAGAAGCAGTTTAAGCCCAGTTATAGCCAATATTTTTCAACAAAGGATTTCATTATAGCATATTGAAATTTATTACAGAAGAATTTCAGAAGGAAATGTCCTCTTAGGTTTAATTGTTTTGGCTTTTTTTTTTTCACAAATGCCTGTTCTTTAAGGGAAATAAAAATAAATTTTAAAAAATAAAATAAAATAAAATATAATAATAAAATAATAAAGAGAACACCAAGAAGTATCATATACAATAGATTGACAAGTAGCATTAAGATCAAAACTATAATAAAGATTTTTTTTGGCTTATATTTTTCACCCTTTTAGATGAAGAACCAAAATATTATTATTCCAGTTGAACACAGGGGGCTATTTTATAGTTTAGTAAATAGAAACATCCACTTCCCTGCTTTGTGCTTTGGAGGAAAAAGCACATGTGGGGAGAGTAAGGAGAAATTGAAGGGGATGCCGTGAATCAAATAAGCAAAGTAGAAGGAGTAAAGAAGGGACTTATCAAAGGTGACAAGCCAGATGACAAATGTAAATGTTTTTGAACTCTATCTGCTGACATCAGGAGCCTGAATCCACTCACTTTCCTGTTAGTGTTGATGGATGACAATCACTGAAGAAGAACTGAGGTCCAGAACTAATTTTTTTTTAAGTTAAGAATCCGGGATATGGTATCCCAGATAAAATGTTGGCTGGCAGATCATAAGAAATCTCAGAAAACTTCCCTAAATTTTACTTGTGGCTGAGAGATCTGCTGGAAGAGGAAGGTAATAAAGTGTTACTGTGGCAAAAAATAACTATAGAATACAAAGAGTGTTGCATAAGGAAATAAATCATCTCAGTCTGTCATCTGTGGGAGTTAGGTAAAAAATATCTGAAGCAGAGTGAGAGTGGAAGCAAACCAGGTAATATAGAACAATGTGCACTATTAAAATAATCAGGAAAAGCGGGGTTGACCTGGACATTTTAAATGAGGACAGTGCATGCATCTGAATGAATCATTAGTAGAGATTTAGGTGCTTTTCTAAAACAGATTACATTCATAATAAATAGACTTGAGTAGAGAATTTCAAAACCATATTAGTGGTAAAGGTTGATGCCTGGGGCCACATTAGCTCAGCATCAAGCTCTGATCTGTCATAGATCAATGAAATGTAGCAAGCCTGAATTGCTGATTCAATTTAGTATTCATTTACTTTCAGAGCAGAACATAAATAGTAAGGAAGAAAATGTGAAACATGATCTCTGAGACCAAGATCATTTTCTATGGGGAACTTAGCATGCATGCATGCATTCATCTTGTGAATATTTAGGGAGCCAAGTACTCAAAGAGCCCAATCAGTTTTGAAGGTAAATCTGCCCCAATGCCCCAAAGTCCTTTTACCCCTAAAGTTAAAACAAACTTTGTCTTTCTTTGCAGCAGATGTTGAACACAACCAGGCTCAGTATATAAGGGAGAACAAAACTCTGCAGAGCAGCAGGGAAAACCCCCAGCAAATATGTGGTGATTGTAATATCTGATTTAAAATCATAGTGTCACAGAATACCTCAAGTTGGAAAGGACCCTTAAGGATCATCGACCGCAACTCCCTGCTCCTTGCAAAACTATTTAAAAATAAACCATACAATGAGAGCATTGTCCGGGCCCCCCTTGAACTCTGACTGGTTTGATGTGTGACCACTTCCCTGGGTAACATCTTCCAGGCTACGACCACCTCTCTGTGAAGAAGATTTTCCCCATGTCCCATCTGAACTTTCCCTGATGCCTCTTGATTTCATTTCATCGTGTCCTGACACTGCTCACCAGAGGGAGGAGATGAGCTCCCTCCCCTCCACTGCCCACCCCTGTCTTGGAGAAAGGTCCAGCTTCTTCTCTTCTCTTCTCTTCT
>WEIU01021325.1:2343-12844 GCA_013389925.1 Aegithalos caudatus
CAATTCTATTTAGTGCTCCAGATTGATTTCTCTCCTCCCTTCCTCAGTATTTGTGACCAAGATATTGTAGTAAATCTTTTGACCATAGATTTATTTGAAACTTCAAATTTATTTTCTTTTGTACTTCATACTGATGATTTTTAAATTATATTTTTTCATTAATTTAAAATAGATTTTAATAAATTAAAATTATTATTAGCAAAGCTAAAATGTGTCATGTATTTTGAGCTGCTTATAAAATGAATTAATCAATTTTTTAATAGCATTACTGTTGGAAAGCTGAAACAAAAGGACAATTATGTTCATTTGCTAAATGTGCATATGTTTTCAGGACTGTATACTTTTGCTACTTAAAGAAGGGAGTTTATTGTCCATGTTTTAGTGGCTTATGTACCTTTCCTCAAACTGAAATTGATTTTATTGTACATACCAATTCTGCAGTCCTTCACAGCAGAAATTGTTCTATTAATTTTGAGTAAGTACATATCTTTCAGATACGCAAATAATTCTTCATGTTCAGTTGTTCTTTGGGTTTTGGTTTTTTTGTGTTATAAAAGGGATTCATATATTATTTTTTTCAGTAGTTTCCATTTTCAATGTTGTTCATTCTTTTTTGTCAGAATCCAAACCCTGAAAAGGAAAACCCACCTTGTAATGCTCAGGAGTTAGAAGAATGTGATGCTTTTCTTGAAGACGGCGCAAGCTTGTGCAGATTTGATGGCGACACCTTGAAGGTCACTCATATAGTAAGTAATGCAAATTATTACAGAAATACTTTAAAACTTTTTTTTTTTGTTTGGAATTTGACCTCTATTATCAGCACAAAAATCTGTAGACTGTTGAAACCACAAAATTTTTTCCCATAATATCCAATCACAGTAGCAACAGAAATTGCCAATCTGTATGTATTCCTTCAGTGTCAATTTAATATAAAAACAAAGCTCCTTTTGTTCTGATAAAAAATGTTGCATATACTTTCACTAGTGAGCCATTTTAAAAAACAAGGTTACATCAGAGTCATTATAAGAAAAGAGTCTTTTTCAGTGGCATAAAATTCTTTAGATGACTTAGTTTGCATTTTCCTCAGTAATTTTTCAGACAGCCTGGTAAAAACCTGACCTTTTTTACTAAGAAGCTGGAGCACAGATCACTTTATAATACTTCTTTGTCAATCACACTGAAAATAACAGACTGAGGGCAAAATGCTTCAATAGTGGGCTTGATCTGGTTGTAAGCAACCCTGACTATCACTATGCTAGGATTTGATCTGGTCTGTTGCCTACAGTTGGAAACAACAAATCAGATGAAAACATTACAGATTAACTTGTTTTCATGAGGTTGTTGGTGGTTCTTTTTTTTGAAACGGGGTGCAAGCAAAAACTAGAGGTTGTAGCATCGTTTGGGTTGCCCTATAAGTTGTGCAAACTCTGTCCTTGAGATTTTCAAGACCAGAGTGGATAAAGTTCTAAATAACAGCCTAAACTACTGCTTCTCACCCTGAAGGGTAAGAAATGCCACAGAGACATTTCACAGATCAGGAGGAACATAACTCATGGGATCACAAAGGGCTGCTCTCTAGCAGGCAGCAAGAAATTGTGGAGCAAGTTAAAATGGGTGGCATAAAAGTAATTCAAAGGTTAATGTGTTTAAAGCATTATTGTCAAATGACAGTTACTGTGGGTAGGAAATTGTAATTTCAACCTCTTCTATGGGAACTTGGGGTTTTGGTCCTTGTTAGAGTATGTAGAAATATGAATATTTCAGTATATTTTTCAGCATACAGGAATATATTTTCACTTTGATTTAGTTCTTCTTTCAAGTCCTTTGGGGTTTTCTGTTAGCAATTATGGGGCTTTTTCCTTCAGAAATGGGGCTGGTACAGCTTTTTAACCACAACTCCTACAAATGTTTTTATTGAAGAGTGTGCTAATCTGAAATTTAGTAATTACCTGATTGTGAGTAAATTAAAAAATGTTGACATATCATAATTTTAGTATTATAACTAATCCTTGTTTTAGTACTTGCCAGCTTTTACCTGAGAGGGACAGTATTTCCTTCCCTGTTAGCCCTGCAGAAAACCAGATGTGATTACTTAGAGAGAATCTTTTCGTAACATGTGAAATTGTAGGTTAGGATCTATCCTAGAAAATAATTTCTGCACAAAACACCCATTTGCTTGTGTAATGGACATAATGTTTCTCTGAATATTACTCCAACAAACTTAATTGTATCTCTGTGAATTGTGTGAGGCACTTCTGATGTATTGAGCTGCTGATCAGTGGGATGCAGGATAATGTATTCAAACAGTTTGTCAAGTAACAGACATAAAATGGTTGGTCATCTAAATTTGGAAGTATGTGTAACAGAATCTGCTATTTGTGCTTAGAATCAATGTTTTATATTTGTTTTGTTTTCAGATTAATCTTGGAAGCAACCAGTATCTTTTCTCAGTTGTTGTGAATCCCAAAGAAATGCCATGCTTCTGCCTGAGGCATGACGTTGATGCTCTTCTCTGGCAGCCTCACTCTGACCAACCAGAGAATATGTGGGAACACATTGCAACTTTTAATGCTTTAGGTAAGAAATGAACTTTTGTGTCACACACCTCTGAGACTTTTCTATCTGAATACTTCTGATATGGCTTATGTTGATATTTCACTTCCTTAAATCTGAGTTGAAAGTTATTATAATCCTGTTGAAAGCAGCATGGTAGCTTAATTTTAGAAATAAGAGAACTTAGAAATTAAATATTTATGCCCTGGAAGGAAAACAAGCCTTTTTAGACCATGTATAGGATGTAAGCACAGAGCTGCATAGTAAAAAGGAGAGTTCCTTGAATAAGTGACCTTAAGTTAGAGACTGAAAAGCATAATTGCCACCTTAACACTCAGACATCATCAGGGCAGTAGCTGCAGTTAACTGATTGTATGTCTAGGTGTGTGTAATCTCACGGTAAGGGGTTTTAATAAATGACTTTTAGATTTTTCCTGTCTTGTTGACCCATGTGATAACCATTGGCATGCATTTTTCAAGGCAAGTGAAGAATATAACCTTGCAGAAAGATGGTAGATCACTTTGCAAAGATTGTATCTCAATTTTCTTTACAGAAGTGTGAAAGGAAATCTGAAATTAATCTATTGGATACTAGAGTCCTGTAATGAAAGGACTCCCTGGAAAAGGGAGGGTTTTTTCCTTTCTGAGTGAATATTAACAGAAATTACAGTGTGTTAAAAAGTGGCTCATTTTTTTTTAGTCAGTTCTAAACAGAAGACAGGTTTTAAGTGTCTGTTCAAGATTAGGTAGGCTCAAAAATCCTAATTTTTAGATGTAATTACACACTGGGAGATGAGGGGAAAGAAGAGATTTATTCTACTTAGACCCCTAATATTAGGCCAGGATTGCCCGTATAGACCATGACTGTGGCCCTACGATCCTGCTGAGAAAATGAAAGACCTTGTGAGACAGAAAGGAGCCAGATGTGGGAAGAGTATCTTGCTGTACATGTGTGTCCAAATCACCAGTTAAGATGAGGTACAGCAGAATTGTATATTGGTATTAAACTGGTTAATGCATCCCTTCAGATGGTACTGGCTTATGTAATAAGAGTGGTTTGGGGTTTTTTTTTTGTTGGTGTTGGGTTTTTTTGATTGGTTGGTTGTTATTTGTTTTGAGGGTTTTTTGGTTACAAATTGGTTACAAATATTATTTTTTAAGTTAATCTTGGGTTTTTATCAGCCAGTAAAAGTTCTGTTGAGACACATGTATTACTTACCCCTTCTACTTGGTTTTGGGCCATGTAGGTTATGTCCAAGCATCAAAGCAAGACAAGAAGTTCATGGCTTGTGCTCCGGATTACTCCTACGCTGCTCTGTGCGAGTGTTTGCGACGAGTTTTCATCTACCGCCAGCCAACTCCTCTGGCCACAGTTCTCTACAACAGGAAGGAAGGAAGACAAGTAGGGCAGGTTGCTAAGCAGCTGGTAGCAACCCTGGAAGCCAATGATCCTATCTTAGGCTTTCAAGCTACGAGTGAGAGATTATTTGTTCTCACAACAAAAACCTTGTTTTTAATAAAGGTGAACTCTGGAAATTAATTCTTCAGTGTGCTCTGCTGTAGTTTGTGTTAAGAATTTGTTATATAAGTGAATAGGTAGACAATCTGACAAGTTCACTACAATTTGCTGAAAATCAAAAAGGGGCTGTTTTACAGGAGAATCGAATTTCTTCATTAGAAATTTTCTGTAAGAAAGTGAGAGTTTCTTGACTTTGCTGCCATGGAAGTAAGGTTTTTCAGGGCTATGGGAAAATGTCTTCTGCATTAACATCTTTGTCAGAGTAACTGTCAGATGCTGCTATTGCATAGGTGAATAGATTTATGCATTGCTTTTTCCAAGTGACTTTATTTGCTATACTTCTGAGTTTTGAGAATTCACTACTGTTTTTAAATGCCACTGTTTACCTATGAAAAAAGTAGTCAGATAAAGAGTTACAAGTATGCAATGTGCAAAGTAGAATGTATCATAAAGAAACAAAATTGCCAGTTGAAATACTGTTGACCAAAAAAATGATTTTTGATATTTTGACATTCAGTAGTTTTGAGTGAAATGTGAGTGAAGTGAATGGGACATTATGTTTCTTATACAAGTAATTAAATGGAGCAATTTACTGTATGTGCACATTTTAAATTATTGGTTTGGGACTTACACTTGCAGTAAAATCTGTTCATGTTTCTAGAATACGTTTCAGTAGCTTTTTCCAGAAGCAAAGTAAAGGTCAGCATATATAGGTGGCAGTTGTACATCCAGTGCTGTTAGTTATACATCTCATACTTGTCATACTCTCAGTTGTGCCATTTTTGTTTGCCTTTAAACTTAATTTCAAGTGATTCATTTACAATGAGAAAATGGCTACAGAAAAAGCAGCAGTATTGTAACCTGGGATGGGACACTCAGAGGGGCTGCTTCACTGTAAATGCTGCATTGTCACTTAACTGTTCTGTCTGTGATGCCTAAGTCAAAATGTGGTATATTTGCAATGTAAGGGTACTCAGCCAATGAGGATGCTTTGGTTGAACAAACCGGTATGGTTAATTGAGTTGAATAGTTTCTGCTTCTTATTTTAAATTGGCATTGTCAATACATTTAAACCAAAGAGTCAGTTATGACAGCTCCACCCTGGGTTGGGCTTTTTCATAGTTGGCTTACAAATCCATAGCAAAGAATGCCTAATATGTTGTGTACTGGCAGGAAAGCTGCTGTCATCCCTGGTACCAAAGTACTCAGAGTACTGTACAAATACAGGTGGCCTCTTAGTTTGCATCTCCCTACCAATATTATTTCAGAACTCTCTAAGAATCCATTGAGACAAGAATAAGTGTTTCTTTAGTTGTGATTGTTTTGACTCTCCTGTAAATTCTCCAGATTTGTATCAGTGAACTGATTAAATAACAAGAGGGTGGCAAGCAGTTGTGGCTTGCAAAAACCCTCCAAATGCAGAAGTTTTTCGAGGAACCTGATTTTTCTTCTCCTCATAGCAGGATTATATTGTATATCCAATATACAATGAAAAGCTTTTCTTTACTTGAGTAAGTTAAAATAGACTAGATTTGCAAACCTCTTTCCATTCTATTCTTTTTAAACTGTCTTGAAAATGCTTTTTGGAAAAGCTTAGTGAATGTATTACCATTGCATGACTGTTTTGCATCTAAATTTTATTTGTTGGCCTATAATGTCAAACAAGGTGGCAGAGTTCCTGCAGAGGTCCTATAGAAAAAATGTGCAGCTAATTACTTTGCAGCATAAATTAAGTTCTTTTAGATGTATATTAGTATTACTTAGTAACCTGAGGTTTAATCTTTGGGGGGACAGAGTTAAGACTGATATTTGGGAAATGGAGGAATGAAGGAGTAAAGGAATCATATTCAACATGCCTTTGTCACCTCTGGTCTACTGCAGACAGTTTCAATATAGATGAGAATTTCAGCTGTTCTTTGTCAAATTCTTCTTGCTGTGAGTTACATGTTTGGAAACATGCTCTGTTGTCTCCTGCAACAGAGGAAACAAAGTCAAGTAAAATGGTTATCTCTTCAGAGGCATTACAATATGCAGTGACTAGAACTCACATTCCAAATGTTTGTCTGTTTCAAGGGAGTTTGTTTGCATCTGGAAATAACTGAACACAGGGAAAAGGGTCATCCCTTTTCCATGTTACTCATCTGTTTGTAATCATGGTTCCCAGGAACGATGTCTCTCTTATTTTGCTTCTATGAGTGTCAAGGATATTTCATTACTTAAATTATTTTCTACTTTGAGGAAGCTGGAGTGCTATTGCACAACAAGCTACTATGCACCTGAGGCAGGGCAATCCTAAGCACAAAGGCAGGCTGGGCAGAGACTGGATTGAGAGCAGCCCTGGAGAAAAGATGAGGGGGTGCTGGTGGATGAGAGGATGGACATGGCCCAGCCATGTGCACTTGCAGCCCAGAAACTCAAACATGTCCTGCTCTGCTTCATGTGAAGCATGGCCTGTAGGTCCAGAGAGGTGATTCTGCCCCTCTGTTCTGCTGTGGTGAGACCCCACCTGGGGAAATGCATCCAGCTCTGAGGACCCCAACACAACAGAGACATGGACCTGTTGGAACAAGTCCAGAGGATGGACACGAGATCATCAGAGGGCAGGAGCACCTTGTCTGTGACTGCAGGAGTTGGGGTTGTTCAGCCTGGAAGGAGAAGTCTCTGGGAGACCTTGGAGCAGCCTCCTAGTACGTAAAGGGGCCTTGCAGGAGTGTTGGAGAGGGGTTTTGGACAAGGGCATGGAGTGGTAGGACAAGGGATAATGGCTTTAAACTGAAGGAGGGTAGGTTTAGGTTAGACACTGGAGGAAATTCTGTACTGTGTGAGTGGTGAGGCAATGGACAAAGTTGCCCAGAGAAGTTGTGGATGCCCTGTTCCTAAAAGTTCAGCACCAGACTGGATGGGGCTTTGAGCAACCTGGCCTAGTGCAAGGTGCCCGTGCCCATGGCAGTGGGTTGGAACTGGATGATCTTTAAGGTCCCTTTCCAGCCATTCTATAATAATTAAATGGCTGCAAGCCACCAGGAGAAACTCCCTTATCAGCATTTCCATTTCTGTATTCAATTACTCTTAAGGCTCATTTGTCCAGCATATCCTAGATAGGCTTATACAAAGTATAAAATGTGGATATTTAAAAGAGATGGTTTTCTGACAACCATGCTTCATTTATTCTAGGATTTTGTTTCTTGAAATCTTACTTTTTCAGACAGTTCTTCCTGAGAGGTCCCAATCACAATCTGTTTACAGAATTTCTGAGAAAATGTTTGACTGTTACAGGCTTATTTGGCTGTTACTGCATTATTTGATTTTAGTATTCTCTTTTTCAATGCTTTCTGTGAGTGCATGTTTGGAATGCATAATGTATTCTTCTACAAGTTTAAATAAATAGAGAAAAAGTTAAAAATTTAAAAATATTTTAAATTATTTATATTCATTTCAAATGTGTAGCCTTCCTATGCTACTAAAAAAAAAAAAAAAAAATTCCTTAAAACTTGGGTTAAGGAGTTTTCTGCTAGGGCAAAGTTCTAGCTGATGTCTGCACTGCTGGGCCAGGGCTGTTGCCAAGACATGCACTATTGCACTCCTTGCTTATCTCTGAAATCCCCTGTACAGCCTTGCTGATGTTCCATTTCTGCCAACACACAGATTCACAGAGGTTGGAGGGGGTTGATACGTATTCAGGTGTATTCTTGTGTTAAAGTGCAAACTGTGCCTCTGATCCTGTGTCTTCTTTATGTACAAAACCCAATGATCTGGACTAACCCTTCTAGATGCAAGAGAGAGATCTGTCCTTCCTTCCTCTCCTCCTACCTCAACCTTTTTGCAGAAAAGTGAAGGAAAAGAGGAAGGATTTGGTTTGTATGTCAAATTATGTTTGTATGTCCTTTGTCAAAAAGTGGCTCTTCATTAATGAAACAATAGATCCTATGAGAGTAACAAGGTTAAAGCTTATATTTTATTTCAGTTTTTTGTGCTTTGTTTCAATAAAGAGCCACTAGAAATTTTTCATTTCCTTGCCTTGTGTCAATTTATGTTTTCTGTTCTCATTATGCAGATTAGATGAACTTGAAGCTTGCAGTCAATCACATATTAGCCATGTAATAAAAATCTTGGTTTAAAATTTTGTGCTGTCAGTCCTATGTGCCTATATTTCTGGAAATATGGTGGGATTTGTTTCCCCTCCCCCCTGTGCCATACATGTTCATTTGAGCTATGGATAAAAATCAACAAGGTTTAAAGATAACTTGACATCTTTGAGATAGATGAGCCAAGCATCAAGCAAGCCTTTTCATCAAAACTTTTATAGTAATTTCAAACTCAAGGTATAGCCCCTTTTTCTTAGAGAAGTATTTGCTGGAGTAATAGTTTCTCCTTTGTAAAAGGTTTAAGGTCCTTCAGAAAAAGTTTCTTTACACAAAGATCTTTGTCATGAAAGATATAGATTAAAATAGATCTAATTAACAGTTTCAGATGTAGACGTGGAAAATACTTGTCATAGTCTTTACCAATCTAATGCTCTATGCAAAATATCCTTTATGAACCATTCCAACGCATTTTTGCAATCTAATGTCAGTTGCAAGGAATTCTCAAAAAAAAACCCAAAAAAAACACAGGAAAGCAAATTTTTAAAAAATTAATCATCTTAGAATGTGACTTGCATTATGCTGTGATGAATATACACTTTCTGATATTCCAATAACACATTTCTTAATGTATTAGTTATATTCTGAATGTGCAGGACTTGTGTATGTACATTTGTATTTTCATCTGTATATGCACACACCTGTATGAATTCATCCAGCCTTAAGGTACTGGGGAGAGTGGAGTGGCTTTTTGGAGAGGAGAATCATTTACCTTTACTGACAGCAAAGCTTGGATTCTTTATTAACATGTTCATGGGTCTGCCATACATGTGTTGTAATGTCATGGTAACTGCTTCATGTGAAAACATCAGTCATGAATCCTGTGGTGGTTTCCTCTGCTGAGGATTAAATATGAGACATCTCAGTATTTCATTTTACCCAAACTTAAATAGCTCAGAGGCCAAGTATTGAGTAATGCCTCAAGTTGGCAGAATTGATGAGCATTTATTTTTATCAGACCAAGTTATGTTAGAGAGAAAAGAAGACACACTGAATTACTAATTCAGTCACTTTTAGAACTGAAATCGCAACTGAATGGCCTTTAATGATTTTTCTCTTTGAAGTTACTCATTCTCTCTGTTGTATGTGTCCCCTATAATAGAGTACCTTATAAGGTTGAGCAATTTAAGGGAATTTTCTGAATAACTGAATTATGCTTGCATATGCAGTATCTAAAATATGGGCATGAGGTACAAGATGGATACACCCCTCATAAAGAGACCAGGAACTCAGGCTCTTGATTGGATCAAGGGCTGGTGACCATCTGAGCAGAAATAAAAATGGATGCTTTGAAGACATTTTCATGAGTTGCAATTTCGGATTCTAAAAAGAGTAAAAAGTGGGAATTTGTGCAGAATCATTATAGAATCATGGAATGGTTTGGGTTATAAAGGACCTTAAGGATCATCTAGTTACAATACTCCTGCCATGAGCAGGGGCACCTTTCACTAGACCAGGTTGCTCAGAGTTCTGTCCAGCCTGCCTTGAACAATTCCAGGGATGGAACATCCACAGCTTCTCTGGGCAATCTGTTCCAATGCCTCACCATCCTCACAGCAGAGAATTTCTTGTTAATATCTAATCTAAACTTGCCTCTCTCAGTTTAATATCATTACCACTTGTCCTAATCACTGCATGTCCTTGTCCAAAGTGCCTCTCCAGCTCTCTCATAGGCCTCCTTTAGGTACTGGAATGTGCTCTAAGGTCTCCCTGGAACCCTCTCTTCTCCGGGCTGAACACTCTCTGCCTGTCTTCACAGGAGAATAAATGTACTTAGGCAAGATAAAACATACACAGGCTCCCTTTTAAAATCTAGGCATATATGCAATACCCTATTCAAAGCAGCTGGATCAATCAGAAAGAGAATTTTTTGTTACCGAGACCTCTTCTGTTGTCATTTTCTTTGCATGTGGCAAGGGTAAAGTATCAGTAAAACTGCCTGGATGATGGTGTGATTGGAGTCACTCCTTTTGTCCTGTCTGTTTTCTGGTGTAGCTCCAGGTGGTTGCTGCTGCCTGAAAAATTCAGTTAATAGACCTATAATATAGTTAATAGTTATATTAACAATAGAAATAGCTATATAGATATATATATAACTGTAATGATATATATAATTATAGTTACAAAATATAGAGTTATTAATTATAAGCTATAAGAATTGGCTGCTGTTAGCAACACAGTTCTGAGCCTATTTGAATCCAACATATCTGATAAAATCTGCCTTTTCACATATAACAAATGAACAAAAAAGACAAAAAAAAAAAAAAAAAAAAAAAAAAAAAAAAAA
>WEIU01021325.1:12867-24599 GCA_013389925.1 Aegithalos caudatus
AAAAGCCTGAATCAAAAAACCCATACAAACAAAGAAATACATAACCTCCCCACCCAAACCTAAAACTCAGACTGCTTTATTGTTTCACTTATTTTTCTGGGAAGTACACTAATAATATTTTTCTTTCTGCTCTTAGAAATGTTTTCCTGTGCTATAAAGAAAAAAAGATGTGATATCCTCAAAGTTTAAACCTCATGTCTCAATGCCTTGGGGACAGCAGGATATCTGTCACTGATTCCATTGCATTTCAGGGACAAATTAGTGGGCAACTTGGTTAGACTGCCAGCTGTTCCCTTAGGAAGTGGAGAAAAGTGAAGTCAGGTTATTTTAATAGGTTCACTGTGTCTGTTTGCATGGCTGCACTTTGAGGTCCATATAATTCAACATACTGGAAGGTTCAGGTGCCCAAACAGGGAGTTGTGAGCACATTTCACTGTGTGAACCCATTTGATGTATCTACACAGTTTGGTGCTGCTCTTACTCAGTTACCTGCCATCTCAAATTATTTTCCATTGTCCCTTTTATTTGATAACAGAAAAAAAGTTAACTTGCTGACTGTCTGCAGTATCTGCTGTGGAATGAAAAGCACACAGTAGATTCTTGAAGATATATTTCTATATCTAATGTGACTTACACCATGGCAAATCAGTTACATGATTTTGACTTCAAGTTGATTAATGTTTACAATTAATGAATTCCCACGACTCACATTTTCTTGTGGAATTATTCTCAAATTTTTAAGCAAACATATGAGAACATTAATTCAGAACTGCAGATAATTATCACTTCTCATTTAGTTTTCAGTTGGTTATTCTGCCCTCACTATATGATCTAAATTTCTTGAAACCTGTAAGAACTAGTCCACTTTGCAATCCTAAGTCATACTGACTAAAAAAGTGGAGCTTTACCTCCTGAGTACTGTCAGTGGTTGAAGTCCACAAGGCCAGAGAGGACTGAGGAGAACTTGATGGTGTTTTAAAATCGTCCTGTTAAAAGCAACCTACCAATGCTAAAATCCCACCCCTTCTGGATAGTTCCTTAGTTTAGCAGCCCTCATTGTTCCAAAGCAAGATTGTAGCCTAGGAAGAAGCATCCTGCAGAACCCAACCCCTCCTGCTTTACAGCTCTGCAGAGATTCTGACTGTGTGAATTAAAACAATGTGTTTGTACCAGTGATGTCCAGCTGTGTCCATACCCACAGTACATTCCTCTGAAATGTGTGTGGTTGGATGTGGGATATAAAACATAAAAAAGTAGTCAGGCCAAAACTCAATCTGTCCACCTCTCATTTCCCTTAAGGAACTGCTTTTGGGTGCATAATTCCTCGTGCTTTGTCGTGAGCAAACAGGCAGGCAGTGCTCTGCTGTCTGCACCCCTGGGCTCTTCAGATTTAGGCTGCTGGCTTTGTAGCCAGCTGTGGTGCTGGTACCAAATGGCACAGCTCCAGCTTTCCTTAGAACCTGCCAGATTGTGCCCAGCTCTTGGTGTCTCTGCTATTCAGAGGAAATTGTCGTGTGCTGGGAGTTACACAAACCAGGGTTTGCCTTGTGTGGTTGTGGCTGTCGTGGTTTAACAGAGCAGA
This sequence comes from Aegithalos caudatus, assembly GCA_013389925.1. Lineage (NCBI taxonomy): Eukaryota > Metazoa > Chordata > Aves > Passeriformes > Aegithalidae > Aegithalos > Aegithalos caudatus. The sequence goes on from WEIU01021325.1 coordinate 14,450, forward strand.
GAGCTGAACACCACACAGCCACTCCCCACTGCCAGTGGGATGGGGGAGAGAATTAGGGGAAAAGGAGTAAAATCTGTGGATTAAGATTAAAATGGGTTAATAATACAGAAACTGAGGGGGAAATTAATAATATTATTAGTAAAAATAGTAACAACAACAATATGTTGTTTTGTTGTTCTCCAGAACAAGTGATGCAAAGTGCAATTGCACTGCTCACCACTCACTGCCCAACCAGTTCCTGAGCAGTGGTCCTCTGTCAGATTCCCCCTGATTTATATGCTGAGCATGACACCATATGATATGAAATATTCTTTTGGCCATTTGGGGTCAGCTGTCCCAGTTGTGTCCCCTCCCAGCTTTTTGTGCACCCCCAGCCTCCTTATGTCGAGACAGAGTGAGAAGCTGAAAAGTTCTCGCCCCTAGTGTCAGCCCTGCTCATCAGCAACTAAAACATCCATATGTTATTAAAATTATTACCACCCTAAATCCAAACCACAGCACAAACAACTAGGAAGAAAGTTAACTCTATTCCAGCCAAAACCAGGAGAATGGCAAATGGGCTTCAGACAATGGGTCTGTGCATCCCAGTCACACCCAGGCAATGGGTGTGTGCTTGGACAGCCCAGAGGGAACTGCTGAATTGCCCACTGGGGAATTGCTGCAGGATTTCCCCATCTACGTGTGCAGGTAAACTCTAAACAGGGACAGGGGAGTGAAGGCTAAAAGATGGGAATGGGTTTGAAGAGTTGTAAGAACATGAGTATAAAGACAGCATGATAGGTATGAACAGGTCTGGTCCAAAGGGTTTCTGTGAGAGACAGTGCAGTTTTTTGATCCATGGCTAAGCTGTGTTGGTTTCATGTCCCTTTTGACCCAGCTTTCACTTCCATCTCTATTTTAATGGTGGAAGCTTTTGTGCCTTTAGCTGTGGTGTGGGTTAGAGTTCCTGTGATTACAGCACAGACCCCAGATTCAGGGAAATTCTTCAAAAGCCAGGCCAAGGAAGCTAATGGCCTTTTAAGCTGTTCTAAATTTTTCCCCTTAAAATTGAGTAGGAACAGGGTATATGATTACTGCCAACTGAGAAAATTATTCAGAGGAAGACAAGGGTGTATTTTAAATAAATTAAGTATCATATGTGTTTATATGCATGCAAATGTGCATGGAAGATGAGAAGAGAGCCAGATGGCAGTGGGTTACAAACGGCTCTACTGCTCAGGGAAATTAATAACTCTAAGCTTTGATATATATGAGCCTGCTGGGGTTCAGATGTTCTCATGCTGGTGCTTTAAGAAACCAGCTGAATCAATAAACAAACATTTAAAAGACAAAACACTCAGCCAGGATCCAGCTTAAAAAAATCAGAGAAGATACACTTGAAAAGTACTTAGACAATAAGGTTGGGGCTTCTGCTAAGACTGAAATACACATAAAAATAAAATGAGCTTGTTTGTTTTTATATGCTGTGCTGTTCTGTAGCTACTGTACATACTGTTTTCTGCTCTTTACAGTTTTTTGTCTTAGCCTGTAAAAATACTGTATTTACATCAATATTAACTTCTTTAATTACTGATCAGAGTAATTAGAAGAATCATTTGGAGACACCAATCACTTTTCGTCAAAATACAGGCTTTCCACCTCCATAAAAAAAAAGATAAAATTTAGTATACAAGATTCCTTCCTTTCCTCTGTGTCTTTGTCAGAAGACCAAATATTTATCAGGAAAGACATGCACTGGAAACTGCACAAAGATAAATTCTCCACAGCAGGACAAACACCAGCAAAGCTGCCCAGTAGTGGGCAGTTACTTTGCACTTAGGCTGAGACTTTGCAAGGCCTGTATGCCCTAACCCACATGAGTGGGACTTCTTAATGTTGTGCTTTCCTAGGAAAGAAAAGGAACAGGCATGGTAAACAGTGACAGTGCATCACGCTGTTTGTGTAGATTTACTCTGAAATAGTATTTGTGTGAGACTGGAGAGTGATATCATTAAACTTATAAGGAGATGTCATTAAGTATTAATTAACAGACAACCAGCAGCATTCAATGTCTCCAGTAACCTGAAGAAGTCCAAGCCATGAGCAGCCAGCTTTTCCAGGGGAGTGATTTTGGAAGTGGTGTCAAAGGCTTTTCTGAAGTCCACGCAGACAAAATCCACAAAATCTTTCCCTCATCCACTAAGCAGATCCCTGGATCCTCTTTCCCACCTTTTTGTTCCTGGCTGTCACACTTGCTGACCTCTAGTCAACTGGAACACCCTGGATTATTCAGGATTGCTGGTAAATGATGGAGTGGGGCTTGCTGAGCCTCTCTGCCAGCTCCCATTTTTCCTGGATAGGCTTGTGTCTAAGTGGTGAATGTAAAGCATGTGCTCTAGTCTCAACACATTGCTCATTGCTGATCTGACTGCCAATAACTTGTCCTCACAAGCATTTTTTTATATATGTACATCATCTGGCATTTTAATGTTTTTGTTTCTCTTGGGGAGAGAACAGGGGTGTATTTATCTTTAGATGAAATAACTGTGCATATCCATTCTGACTTTCCTTTTTGCCTGTATTCTTTTATATCAAGCTCTGAGTTGTCCTGTTTGCAAAGACATACTCTGTGGTCATCCTGTTCAGATGCCATCCCTCTTTTTCTTGTTTTGTTTTGGTTTTTTATTTGCTGTTTGTTTTAATTTACTTTTTTAAAATTATTTTTACCATTCCAGTTGCTTGGTAATATGCATGGCATGCTGAGGAGTTCCTAGCCAGGCTAAGTATCACCTGAATTTCATTGTAATCAAGAGAGAAGAATCTGTCTGGTTTCACCTGAAAGGCAGCCACATACTGTAAATCATCAAACAGCGACTGCAGTAAGTTAGGGGGAAAAAGAATCACAAAATGTGATGTCCTCAAAATTCAAGGTCCTTTGGTCAGTCAAAAAAAAATTGAGTGGGAGATACTGAAACAGATTCTTTGTTGTTTCAGCTTTGATTTTTTTTTTGCCCATGATATTATTAGACAGATTTTTTCAGCTGCTTTGTTGCCACTGAAATCAACCTGGTGATTTCCTCAATGAAATAAAGACTCAAAATCCATTAGAAATCCTCAGGTTAAGAGTGTGAAAATATAGGTCAAGATTCAATATGGGTAGAAAGCTTTTGCTTGTAAAGATATGACATAAATCATCAATTACTTGGTTCAATTCTTATTCTAACCATATGAATCTCACTTCTTTCTGCTGCTAGGGATTTTGTCTGGCTTTCATTTGCGTCCCAGAAAGTAAATATTGGCAAGTTCAGACTTTTACAGCATCAGCTGTTTGGGATCCATGTATTTGTAAAGTACTCTGTACACCTAGCTCTATATACAAACAGAAATGATTTAGCTACCACTTATTGAGGATTAATACTTAGGATGAATTATATTTTCACACTGCTTTCCAACTGGCTGCCTAAACTAGAGGATTTAATGATTCCTATTTAGGTAGAACCATTTATCTGTGGTGCTTGCTGATAAACATGAAATTGGTGTCTTGCTTGGCAGAGCTTGTTTGTTTCTTCTCATTTTAAGGTTTTAAATACAGGTATATGAAACCGTGACAAGTTTTCCCTGCTAGCCAGGGTGGCTTAGATGTTTGGCCACAGCTCTCATGCTAAATTGTATCATGCTGGGTTTTCCCTTGGGCTCAAATGCTATTGATGCAGGGTTAAAAAGCTATCCCAAAGGAAAATGCTAAATCTTGATTTTTTTTCAGTCTGCTCTGGTGTTGACTGATGAGCAGTGTGTAAGTGCTTGTGAGTCAGCTGGAGAAATGGATGCATGGCTTGCCTTTTCCCTGGCATACGCTGGCTCAGATACACCTAACACAGGGTGATATCCCAGATGAGAGCACTTTGCATCTGCAAGAGTTTCTCATTCCTGGAGAGGATTCAGACTTACTCACTTGCAGACACACTTAGCCTCTCTAGGAGGAGGCCAAAGGAGCACTAAGGAACTGGCTATAGGTCAGCACCATTAACGGATATGTTCTGGAATTCATCTCTGCAGCTGAAGCCCTTTATTGCTTTATTGCTTTCTCAATAAATTACATTTATAAAGGTCTTTAATTTACAGTATAAAACATTTCTTAGTCAAGTAGTTGCTCTTGTAGAGCATACCCAAGTCCACCATAAATGAAAATTTGTGCTAAAATTTATGGTATGAGTGGAGGTAGGAGAAGTTTCATCCAACCTGGTTCTCCTGATGGGGTTTAGGCGTTTATGATTGCTCTTCAGTTAAGTGGCTGAAAAGAGGGGATGGTATTCTCCTAGAAAGCCCTGGAAGCTCACAGAAAACTTTTGTTGTTAGAGGAGTTAAACAGCACATTTAGAACCTTTGGGGGATTGTTAGTATTTTATTTGAAATCTGAAAACGCAGTTATTCTAGAAAGTTCTCCTTTTCAGTGTGTTGTTCTCCCTGCATGGATTCTGACCTCTCCCTGCTGCTGTTTACTGTAGGGCCAGGGAAGTTCCTCCCAGCTCTGTCCTGCCCTCTGAGACCCTCACTCAGGGACCACCAGGTGTGCATTCATTCCAAGGGATAATTCTCTGGTAGGAGAGAATTTTCCTTTTCTGCTGCCAGAACAGAACAAAATATTGAAGACAGTCAAAACTGAGACATCATTTTTGTGGTTTTCATGTGCCTTTAGGGACAGCAAGCCAGCCCCTAAGAGACTGCTTTTTGTCTGCCTGACATTTGTACCTGCAGTGGGCTACTGTAAAGACTTGAGGGGAGAAGGAAAAAAGAACAGTATGAACCTGAGAAGCCCAGAAGAGAGATCTTTTATGTCCTAGAAGTATCACCTCTGTAGGAATAAACCTATTATCTTTCTTTTTCTGACATTTGGAAAAACTCTAGTTGACAGGGGTTTGTTTTTACTACATCAAAAACGATGGATCTTGGCAGCTTGGTTTATCCTTTTTCTTTTTTCATCTTTTTATCCACAGAAGGAAATCAATGTTCTTTTTGTGGTATGCTCGGGGATACCACAAAAGACTATGTCTAGCATGTTGCACACCAGTCATTCATTCTCAATGAGAGAAATCTTTGATCCTTTGATATGCCATGGCATTCAAGTGCCACTTGCAATTGTTACTCCCTGAATTTTTGGAAGAGATATATTTTTTCACAAAGTGCAAAGAATGCTCTCAGCTTGATTGTGCTCTCAACTAAATTAAAAAACATACATTCTTACTAAATGAAAAATTAGTTTCATTTTTGCTTGGTTGTCTACACTGATTGATTTCCACCCAGTTCAACGGTGACATGAATAACTCTACAAAGTACGTTTTCTATAAATTTTACCAAAATAACATACTGAGAAGAGTAAAGAAACCCTAGTAATGCCACAGCTGAGGCAAAGATCTGACATCTCTAGTCAGAGCTACTTTTCTTTCCCACCAGTCACTCAAAGAAATGTCTATGAAACAGGATTGACTTCTCACTTCTTAATAAATGTGGAACAATTTGTTCCAAAGAGTGTGCATATCATTAACCAAACAGTTAAATACACACAGGTATAATGTGTGTCCAATCTGGAGTCTGACTGAATTGCAGAGAGCATGAAAGTGCATGAGGATGGAAAGACACCAGCATGGACCTGGAGGAGAGTTTTAAACAGGATGATGGTGAAGATTGGCTGTAACTGGCCTTTGCAATCAGGCTGTCTGTGGAAATTTTAGAAACTTAACACTTGCTGTGATATCCCTAGGCCCAGTCTTGCCCAGGACCTGGACCTCCCAGCACTGTTTGGTGTTGGCACAGGCGACACTGGGAGAGAATGCAGCCAGCCAGGGACCTGCACGTGCTCTGCAAGACTGAGCACAGAGAGGGGATAATTTATGTGAACAGAAGCACCACCATACAGATGGAATTCTGTCCCCCCTTCATCTGTGCTGGAACATCTGAAATGCAAAGGGATTTTCAGATGAGATTAGGACTGGAAAACAAGAGTATCCCTGCTTTAGTTAGTACTTGGCTAAATGTAGTGAAGAGGAACTGCAACACCCAAGTACTTTTTGCTCATTTAGATGGATTGCCTTTATTTTCTTAGAGAAAGAGTAGGGTATGTTTAAGCAGTGATGGCAAGAAGACATCCCAAATTACACTGCAAATTATCATGGCTAAAAATCTAGCTCATTATCTTGGTTTGAATTAATTAAGCTTCTGCCTTTTCAAGTCCTGACCTAAATGCCTCTTGATGGTTTGTTGGGTGTTTTTCCCTCCATGCTGCTCATATCTGTTTTCTGTCACCTCATATCTGGATGTTGCATGCTTTCTCCTACAGGTCTTGGATGAGGCATTGAACTGTTTTGGGGTCCCCTTCCCCACGAACACCCACCCTGTCTGGTGACCCTGTTTTGTGTCTGAAGTGCTTGGAATTGAAAAGCACTCCCACAAGTACCAGGCACTGGTGACAAAAATTACCAAGTCCTCCATTACTCTAATAGTTACTGTGACTGAAGCAGGTTCACTTAATTATGTGGATTTATTTTTAATGTTTCCTAGCTGAAACAGATGGAATCTCTGAGACAGCTACTGTTTAAGAGAGATCTTAACTTTGATTACTTTAAAAAGCTGAACTTCCACTGGCAGAAAGCAAAATCTAATTCAAAGCCTAGATACTTACAGAGCTCTTTAGTTTTTCCTCACTAGCTTCATAGAGGATTCAAGCTTTTAATACTAAAATATTTTGCAAATTAGGCCTTGAGTATCTCATTTTTCACAGGAAAATATTCCATTTTAATTATTCAGCTTAACATGAAAGCATGTCTAGCTCTAAGCAATGAGGCAGTATGCAGCTCTGATTAGCCACCCAAACATAAGCATTTCACAGCTTTGATTACTCATCCAGTTATGAATAGTTTAGTTTTAATACAGAAAGTTTATATTTGCAGGAATCTTAGCAAATATTTTCTTTGAAAACAACTAACTTACATAAAATCAAGGATGTGCCTTGATCAGTCCTCATGCTGATTTATTCAAGAAGCATTGGCAGCTGAAGGGAGGGAAAAGGAGCTGGAAGTGGTACATATGATGGACTCTGGTATCTTTAACTTTAATCTTATCTGTTGTTTTTATCTCTGGCTCACATACTTGTCTCCTCAATTTGCAAGTTCAGAACCATGTTCTTGATATAAAATTGAGATTAAAAATATTTCTTACCAATCTTCATTCTCCAATTTCATGTGGCATTATTAAAGGAGATACAGTTGTATTGCAATCTTGTGGTGGTCCTTGGTCCAACACTGCAATTCTGAAACTACTCATCCTGAAAGGTAAATTATGTGCTACTCAAGCTTTTCACTGCTTTCTTTCATTTTTATTACCAGCTGGATCAACAGTCAGAGTAATTACTCTATGCGTAAGTAATTAATACTCTATGCTTCAACCAACTTGAAAGAAAAACCAAGCCAATTTTTGATCTATTTCTATTTATTGATGGGATTGATGGTAACAGATGTAGAAGCAGAAGGTGTTTTTGCCTTGTCTTTCCATTCCTGATCAGTAAAACATGACAGCAATTTTTAATTAATTCTAATTAATTTTCAATTAATTTCCTCAAATGATGGACTACAAAAATCGACATTCTGAAGATTGGAGCAATGATGGATTAGTTTGGTACAGCTCCTAGGCATGCTGACAAGGAATAATTCATGTGACATTCTCTCTCCATGTCACAAAAATTAGGTTTTGAACCCCTTAGTCATTCTATAAAACATGCCACAGTGACACACCACCTCAAACTTTACAGTGGTTTATAATTTAATTAAAGGAAAAAATTTCCCCTTTCCCTCTCAGAACTTGTTTTTCTTTTAAAGAGCTCCCTGGGGAAAATAAGCAGGTGGATCTAAACGTTACTTCTGTTAATCCTTTTCCAAACAAACTTTGAAAACTTTAAGTACTCAAACCTCATCAAGACACAATCCCTCTTAATGCAAAGAACCTGTTGCTTAGCCACACATTCTGCAGTTCATACATTAGCCTATTCCAGACACATTGCTGGGGAAACAACAATTAAACAACTGAAAAAAATAAGTTAAATAGAACCCAGGACATAAATAAATGCTCTATAGATCCACTCTAAGTAGCAGAATCATTCCTGAAAATTAATAAACAAATTGGGAGAAAATTTCTCTTGGATACAACCCCAAGCTATTAAGAAGACTGGAACTTTTAACTGCCAGAATAATGTGTTCCAATACAACTGCCTCATCTGGCATCAGGAAAATTCTCCAAAACATTTGTTTCTTCAGTGCCTTTGCACGACAGGGCTCCCCTGACTCACCCCACTGTGCAGACCTGTGCCAGTGCCTCAGCAGCAGACTCTGCCCTGCAGCACAGGTCTGAGGGACAGGGGCAGCCTGGCACTGCAGCCTTCCCTGTGGCTGATCCAATTTGGGCTGAGCATGGATGCAGGAAGCTGCCTCTGGGTCTGTGCCTGGCAGCCAGGAGGGCCAGCCCTGTCCTGGGGGACATCAGGCCCAGCATCACCAGCCAGGCAAGGGAGGGGATTGTCCTGCCCTGCTCTGCACTGGGGCAGCCTCACCTCCAGTGCTGGGGGCAGTTTTGGGCAAACAAGACAGATAGAAAAGTATTAGAGTGTCCAAAGGAGGGCAACAAAGACAGTGAAGGGTCTTGAGGGGAAGCTCTGTAAGGAGAGGCTGAGATCACTTGGTCTGTTCAGCCTGGAGAAGACTGAGGGGAGACCTCATTGCAGTCACAGCTTCCTCATGAGGGAAAGAGGGGCAGGCACTGATCCCTGCTCTGTGGTGAGCAGTGACAGGACCCGAGGGAATGGCCTGAAGCTGCATCAGGGGAGGTTTAGGTTGGATTTTAGAAAAAAGTTCCTCAGCCAAAATATGACTAGGCATCGGAACAGCTCCCCAGGGAAGTGGTCACAGCATCAAGCCTGAGAGAGTTCAAGAAGTGTTTGAACAATGTTCTTGGGCACACGGTGTGGGTCTTGGGGATAGTCCTGGCAGAGCCAGGATTTTGACTCAAAGATCCTTGTGGGTTCCTTCCAACTCAGCTTGTTCTGTGGTTCTGTGTTTATAAACCATGGCCACAGTCCCAGCCCCTCTCTGCCAGTGCTGTGGCAATAAGTACAGCCAAAACCATGAGCTTCCCAGAAGCTGTGATAACCAGGTCACAAAACGTCAGAGCAGCACTCATGGACATGAATGCTCAAAGACATTTTTGCATGGGCACCCCCATAAAGACTCACTGATTCCTACAACCATTAATGATGGAGAGCACTGGCTGCAGGACAATGTCACTGTGATATCCTCACTGATACAAGAATTAAGAGGGCAGCATCTTCCATGAAACTGAGGCACAGGATTTACCAGAGACAGGTACCTGTCAAGTGTAAGCCTTGTGCGAAATCAGTCTCTTAAAATAGCGGCTCTACAAATCAGATGTTCTGAAGAGCAGAAAGGACACTTGGATTGTGGGGACCTCTGCTAGTTTTAATGTGTCCCAAGAGTCTCAATATTTTGTCTTAGTGAACAAAGGAAACCAACTGAAGTCTGAAATCAAACTTTGACTTCCTCCCAGCCAAAAACCATCAAATGAGATTTGCAGCATGAACAGCACAATTAGGGATAATAAATGGCCTAGAGCAAAAGGGAGAGGATGCAGGAGATAGTGTCCTTTGGGGGGAAAATAAAAAATAAATCTTTCTGAACAGATTTGAGAGAAAAATATCTTCGCCCAGAAGTCTGGAGATTCAATCCGTTTTGCAGAGCTCAGAGATTACCTGTTTTTCATTTCTCTTACTGATGTCAATGTATGTGGATTACACCCACTGTTAATAAACAAGGTTTTAGTTGTTAGCTTTATGAGATATACATTCTAAATTTACATTTAGCTGCTTTGCTGATGGCAGCTGTCCTACATATCCACGGTGTTCACTTGGGTTTACTGAGGGATATCCCTTCAAAGAGTGTCTTTTGAGTATTGAAGTGGAAAGAATTAAAACAATGTGTTTCCCATCTGAGGTATTTTTTTATGCAGTTTTTTATCCCCCACTGTGCATTTAATATGCTCATGTAGACTTGCTGCTCCTGGCACAGTCTTAGAGATTAGATTTCTGAAATACTGACTGAAGTCCAGCTATTTT
>WEIU01021325.1:31938-103170 GCA_013389925.1 Aegithalos caudatus
AAAAAAAAAAAAAAGTTGATACAATCTAGAGCTGTTAAGGAAAGCTTAAAGAGAAAAGCTTATAGGTAGGAACTTAAGTTTTACTTGTTAACATCTCTGGGACATCTGCTCCAGTGTTTCACCACACTCACAGGGAAAGGCTTTTTCCTAATGCTTAAGTGAAATTTGCTACATTTCAATCTGTGCCCATTGCCTCTTGCTCTGTCACTGAGCATCACTGGAAAGAGCCTTGGAGCTTCTCTATATCAAGTATTTATATGTGCTGATAAGATTCCCTGAACCTGCTCTTCTCCAGGTTGAAAAATTCCAACTCTCTCAGCCACTTATGTGTCAGCTGCTGCAGTTCCTTCCCACCTCTGTGGACCTGCACTGGACTCATCCCAGCATGTCCATGTCTCTCAGGTACTGAGAGGCCCCACCACAGTATCCCAGATGTATTTCCCCAGGGTTGAGCAGAGGGGAAGGATCACCTTCCTTGGCCTGCTGACAGTGTTCTCTCTAGTATATCCCAGGAGGTTTCTGGCTGTCTTTGCTGCCTTGTGGTCACTGTGTTCACCAGGATCCACAGTGACCCGTGTCTCCAGAGCTGCTCTGAGGTCAGCCCCCACCACCTACCACTGTATGGGGTTATCCAGCCCCATGTAGACAACTTGGGTTGGGTACAAATGAAAATATTAAGAAACCACTCCCTGGGGTTCACAAAAGTCAGCAAGACCCGACTGGAGACTGAGCCCTCTGTCTTTATGACTAGTGGTAGAGCATTCACCTAATAAAGGAGAGGCATTAACTGGGCTTTAGTCTAGCTCAGGGAAGTTTAGCCACTCTGTATATCCTGATCCTCAGGAGACTGAGTTTCCTATACATTACCTTGCGGAAAATCAGAGTAGATCAAGTAATTCCACTCATTCTCTTGAGGCTGGGTTCAAGCACAAGTGACTGACATCACCAGAAAAGCCATGCAGTATCCATGCAGTACAGGAACCAACTGTGCTGATTTTAGCAACCAAGGAACCAAGGGGCTTCTGGTCGCTGCCCCTATTCCCAAGATGTGGAGGGGTTTTCCCTTTTTTTTTTTTTTTTTTTTTTTTTTTTTTTTTTTTTTTTTTTTTTTTTTTTTTTTTTTTTTTTTTTTTTTTTTATTTTAGCTTAATGCTGTCCAATGTAAAATACATAAATAATCCTTGTAAGAGAGACAAGGATTCATATGAATCCCCTCCCATTTAAGCACTGTAACGACTGCTTGACTACTGGCACACTGCTCTTCCTTCAGGAAAAAAAGACTGCATTTTTCGGGATCTCATTCCCCTACAGATGAAAAAGGATGTTGTTACATTTTCTGTCCACTCCCAAGGACAGCAAGGCAAAAGTTGTGTATTCAAGTGGTTGTTAAAAAATTAAATTGAAGTATAATTATCTTGCTCAATATTATATTAGAGTAACAACAAAAATCCATTACAAATTAATCCCCACAGCAGCATGCATCCAAGAATTACAAAATGCTTCTTTTAAACAAAAATTGTTCTACATTTATCAGTAATACATTTGTTTGAACAATTTCACAATATTTATAATAAACAAATATATAAACCACATGAAGTGACAGAATGAAATTGGAATTACTCTGCGTAGATGAAGAAGGAATTCCCTCTAAACCAGTTGCTCTTACATAGTTTGTTAGAATTCAAATTTCCAAGATTCAGCTCTCAAATTAATGAATTCAGGAGTCCAAATCACTTTGGCTGAGACAATTCACTGGCATTTGCTGTATCACAGTATCCCAGTAGTAATGAAAGAATCATGAGAAAACAAACTCTTATTGAAAAGAACAAAAGAGCAAAGAAACAGTTCTGTCTGAAGAAGATATAAAATATAGAAAGATCATTTTCGAATGTCACTGTGGTTTGTAGCAAAAGAAACAACTGTACGTACACAAAGCAGAGAAATAAATAAACACAGCACTATTGAAAGAACAATTTATCTTTTCACATTCTGGAAATAATGATTTTTTTTCCATGGTGACAGTGCTCAGATCTGGGAGTTGTGTGTTATTTATTTAGTTATAGAATAGCTTTAAAAGACAAAAAATAAAATTGTCAACTTCCAAAGTGATCCAAGCCTTCACTGTGTAGCTGGAGAAGTTCTGCAGCAGCTTCTGACATAGAATCAGTCCTTCAATCCTTCAGTCCATTTTTCTGGTTAATTTTTTTTTTTGCAGGGATGCTGGTGAGATCTTTATCATTTGACTTGTGTCATTCACTTCCACAGGAGCATAATAAACCCCTTTACAGCACATTGGAGCTTCTTTGGTACATCCTTTGCTCTGAACTCAGGGAGGTCATGCAATAATTTGAACCAAATGTCTTACAAATTTGTCTTACAAATACACCTCACCTTTCCCAGCTGCACAATTTACCTTCACTGTAGGTTCTGAAATCTCAGCATTTCAAAAAGGAACCAGCACAGCTCCCCAAGCCAGATGCAAAAGCAACACCTCTTCTGTCACATTCTAGGTAAGCTTATAAATAAAAGTCCAATAAGAATGCAATACCTCACATAAAAGATGTTAAATAAGGATATAGGCACGGATTTTAATATTGCTACCAATCAGACAATTCTTTCAGACTAAACATGGAGAAGGAGTTTGCTATCCACAAAATAAATATACAAAGATAGTTATACTACTGTAGTCAGTAGTTGACATCCAACCACTTTCACTTCTAGCAAAAAAAATTGATATAATTATCAATAAATTTAAAACCACATAATATTTTAAAAAATACATGCTCACCTATATGATTTACAACATCTGAGTACAAGAAAAAATTTCTATTCTAAACAGAAGGGCAAACAGAAATAGTCACATGATGTTTGAAAAAGTTTTGCAGTGTTAGCTGTATAGCAGTATAAAATTAGTATGAATTTCACAACTAACATCTATAAAGATACAGTCACATCACATTATCAGTTAAAACCTTAGCTTAAATATGCAATTTTAAATATTGCGGTTTTGCACACAATTTTGTAATCATAATTATTTCTGTCAGCACAAATAAATATCAGAAAGAAATAAATTCTTTTCATTTTTGTTATTCCCAGTGGTGGTGGATACAAAGTTACCTACACAGATTTTAGCCCTTGATGAAGCATCACAAAGAATATGGGCTTAAATACCTCATCTGAGCATCTGGTGGAGAAGAGGCTGAGAAAGTAGATAGTTACTTTTTGAGCAAAAAGGCAAATAAAGGAGAGAATCCACTTCTGGTACTGTCAGTCTATAAAAGCTGTAATTCAGTCTGTGCTCTGAAAGCGTTAAGATAAAAGTGTAAGTTTGTATTACTGTAATTATACAAATAGTGAGCTCAGTTTTCACCCAGCCAGTTGTGCTCCTCACCAGACAGCCAGGTTTCCACGGAATGCTCTTTCCCTGCTGCTAGTCCTGCACATCTCGCTTGTTAAGTAAGAAAAACAACAAATTCTAGCATCTCTTGAGAAATTCTGGAAAGCAGTGCCTTCTCTGCAAACACTGAATAGGTGCCTGACTGAAAGCAGCATGTGAGGAGCAAAAGGATTTCCAGGCATCAGCTGCACCAGTGGCCGTCTCCACAGCCTCTCCCTCCAGCTCCCAGCAGCTGCAAGCAGTGCTGGCTTCATCAGAGGGGTTTGCAGAGTCAGACAAAGACTTTGCTCAGTCAGACACAGGAACTCACCTTTCCTTTGAATGCCTCTTGGCTAAGCAGCCATACATTCTTGTGTAAGGTTCACAGATAACTTCTCTGTGACAGGTGCTTTGGAAGAAATGTTAAACAGGTTGTGGTATCTCCTCTTGACTTTTCCCTTAAAGCGAACTGTAGCTTTAAGCAAGTGTAGGCAGTAAAATGCTATATATATATATATATTCACATCAAGCTCCACAAAGGAAAGGTTTGCCCAAAGTGTATGTCACAGATACAGAATTCCATTTGTGAGATTAATTGCTAGGTACTAATTTGAGAATACACTGGTATCCTTCTCTCTGACTATTGAGCCCAAGCCAACTTTGCCTACTAGGCTGAAATGTGACTTTGTAATTTTAGTTCTTCTTTATTATTTTAAAAGCAACCTGGACATTGCCCTTCCAGTCCAGTGGAAGTTCAGACATCTGTACAGAAATAGACCCCACTGCATGTGCCTGCCTGGTGGCCTGTGCTGCTCAGATAGACAAGCTGGGAAATGCAGAGGATTTGGGAAAGATTGGAACATGGGCTGCATGGGTCCCACTGCTGGCTCTGCTCCAGACAAAGCTCTGCCAGCCTCTGGAATTTTGTCACACCTACACTGCTGGTTAAAACCTCCTTGCTGTTGGTCCCTGCCATCACCCTGCCAAGCTGGAAAGTGCCTGTGGAGCTCTGCAAAGGTAAAACAGGAGATAAAGCAAGGATGCAGACAGAGCAGGATACAGACTGTTTGCAAAATCACAGAATCACAGAGTAAGGTTGGAAGGGCACACAATGGGTCATCTGGTCCAACCTCCCTGCTCAAGCAGGGTCATCCCAGAGCACATGGCACAGGACTGAGTCCAGTTCTTGAATATGTCCAGTGAGGGAGACTCCACACCTCTCTGGGAAATTTGTTTGCTTCCTCCTTGCCATGTAAAGAATGCCCAATAGAATCCTTTGGATGCAGCAGACACAGGTTCATGGTCTTAACATTCAAATCTGAGGTCTATCAGGGTATTTTTAGTTCCATTTAAGTTTGCAGATATAGTTGAATATTAGTGAAGGTGGCTTGAATTAGGGAAGTGGCTGTGTAGGCAGAATACTGGATAGGAAAGCCTTTCAATGCCATAGAGGCTCCCTCTTCCACTCATGCTGGGCAGGTTTGTGACTCTTGGGGATGGGACTGTGCAGGGCTGGGAGTTGGATTTGATGATCCTTGTGGGTCCTTTCCAAATCAGCTTCTGCAATTCTGTGCATCAGGCTTTTTACAGGTTTTTAAATGTCATGTACAAAAGCTGTGCAAAATGTTCACGATGAACAGGAACACACAGGCACTTTCCTGGGCTTCTGCTGCACAGAAGTGAGAAAACGTACTTCTAGCAAGAACAAGAGCTGGTCTAGAGCAAAGCCAAAGCAATACATGATATTTTGTTTGCAGCTACATCAGGGAGACTATGGTCCCAGTCTGCTTATCACGGGCCTGTGCAGGAAGAGCAGAGAAGGATCTATGCTGGGAAGTAAAAGCCATGATGACTTCTGACAACACTTTATGTCCTAAAGTATTCTAATAGATAAACTTTAAGACAAAACATTTTAAAACTGTCATTTTTCTCTGAATTTTCCTCTTTTCCTCAGATATTATCAATACTAAAGCTCTAAACCCCTTCTAGTACTCTTAGACAAAATTGGTATTGAACAAATATAAAAGGAGCTGGTAAAAGCCTGTTGCATATTCTTCAATATCTGTCAAGTTCCAACAGGATGCAGTAACAGCTGAGACTTACATTTAAAGTGGTACATCTATAAACCTGATTGCTGGAAAAATTAAGACATTTTAAATGCTTCCTACTGACTTCTTAATTTGTTTGTTCCCTGCTGCAAATTCATTGAACAATCTTCCTATTTCACACTGCTCAACGTAAAAATAAACAAAATAAAATAAAGATTTTGTGCTCTTTGCCAATAGACACCTCTTTATTGAAGCATGCTGTGATGGCTGCAATGAGGTTTGCACAGAAGTGGGACAAGGGAGTCACTGGTAGGTAATTACCACTATTAACAGCAATTTTGGCTGCTGTTGGAAGGTCCCCTGGGCACTGCCCAGTGCAGCCACACATTAGAGCAGCTCCTCTCCTCACCTCTCACCTTCACAGGGAATATCATCCACTGCCTGCTCTGTGACCATGGACATGTCCTGGCAAGCTTTGCTCATTCTGAGATCACAGACCACTCTTCAATTAGTCGGAAGAAGGATTTAGGTATTCTACTGAAGCCAACTCACCTGCCTAAAGTTATGTTGTGTTAACTACTTCATTCATTTAGCCTCAATAATGTACTCTTTTTACTTCCAAAGGTGCTGCATTTTCTTGTAGGGCAGAGGCAGTTATGTAACAATTTATGGTAGCTTCTGGAATTCCGTGAGCAGAAATATCCTTACAATTCATACAGTTGGTGGGAACAGAACATCCAAGCATCTTATATGGCTGCACACTGAGAACAAGGTGTGTCTCAGGCCTGAAAATGAGGAGAGAAGAGGCAAACTGAGAAAAAATATTTTTCGCTCTCATATCATCTGCAAAAACAAATGAAAAATAAGCCTCTTTGTAGATCATCTATATTTTTAAGATCTAAAATGTCTGGGTTCACAGACAGCATTTAGGTAGTACTGTGTAGAAAAAGCACCATGAAAACAGTAACGTGCACCATCAAGAGAACTGGCTTAAAGAGGTGTGCTACATACATGGGAATGCTTGCAGGTAGCACAGAACTGCAGGGGCTTTCAGCAGTCTCAAAACAATAGTGCAGGTGTGTGGGAGAGCCTCTCCTTGGCATCAGCTGTGTGGTGGCACCAGGCTGTTAACCCTCGGCTGGAGTCCAGGGGGAAGGCAGAAGAAAATGCCCCATTGCCCTCCCTGCAGCCAGCCAGAGCATGGCCAGAGTAATCACTGAGCTCCAACACCTACATCACCCTCCTGTCAGATGCGTACATGGGGCACCATGCCTGAGAACCACTTTCTGATGCTCCACTAGAGCCCACTGTTCCTCAGAAAAGAAGGCTTAATCTCACTGTTTCTCCCCATCCTTCCCCATGCTTCCAGTCCTCCAAGTCCCATCATGCTGGGCACTTTGAAAACATAATTTTCCAGAGCCAGGAAGCTGTCCCTCCCTGCTGTGCCCTGTTTGGTGCCTGGCCTGTCACTGTCAGCCCCTCCCAGCCCTCTGCAGTGCTGCCCTGGCTGAAGCACCCCCAGCACAGCCCCATGCCCAGCAACACGCTCTGGTTCTGCAGGACTCCACAGCAGACAATGAAATGTATTAACTATTACCTTGGATGACAAACACGTATCACCAATGGACAATTTTGGAGAGGACAGGAAGGTATTGGTAATATCTTCTAGCTCAGTGCTGAAATGATCAGAATCCTTGATGACGTTATAATTTAGGGCCATGCTGTAACTGGCAGGTTTCTTCTCCGGTTTTTGCTGGTAGTTGCACAGTTTCCTGAAGGCTGCTCTGAATTTCTGTGACATGAGATTATAAATTACAGGATTGATGGCACTATTTAAATAAATACAGATTCTGCAAAATAGCAGGAACCAGTTTTCTTGGAAGGGTCTGGAGAGAAAGGAATTGACCACAACCAGGGTGCGGTAGGGCATCCATAGGAACGCAAAGAGGATCACAACCACGGCCAGCATCTTGGTAACCTGAGGGAACACAGAGGAACACAGAGGGGCAGAAGGTTAGTGCTCCCCTTGGAATGGACATGTGCATTCTTACACCTCCAGGGCTAAACCAAACCTCTGGATAGACCCTTCAGCAGGAATTTCTGATGAATATTTGGTTCAGAAAAGTTTTCTACAGTAGGAAGTACAAAAAACTTTTGCTTCAAATTCTTCCTATTTTTTTTGTTAAATTACTCTTTCCAGATGATACCCCAGGAAGCTAACTGGTGTAGACCTTAGACAGTTCCACTTCTTATACTGGAAGGGGGTGTTGATTCAAATGGGAAAAAAAGGATAGAAAGTTGTTTTTTTTTCCCCGAACACAGTAGATCTCTTCCTTTAGAGAAGAGCCTGTAGAGTAATTGAACATGGAGCCTTTTTAGGTTATCTGGTTAAACAGTCAGCCTAAAACAATTGCCCAAAGCCAAAAATAAGGAAAAAAAAAGAGAACAATTAGATTAATTTCTATTCCCCAAATCCTCAATATTTAATTAGATCTTCATTATTTGATGTTTACTCTGACTGAAAGTCAAATAAAATTTACAGAGCCAGGGAAAAAAAAAGGATTATCAATAAAACTTGATTGTTATAGGAACTTTATTCTGTTATTTTCTTTTGAAAAAAATAAAAGAACAACCTTTGGGAATACCCAGGATAGCTGAAATGAAAAAGAAATAATAAAATATATTTAAACCTACTTTAAAACAGATCTTTCTTTTGTAAATAATTTAATTCTAATGTAGACAGTATTCAATGCTCTCGACATTAAAGAAGTTTGAAAGCTATTAATAAAGAAGGTAGAAAGTACACAGAAATGTGACATGGGAAAATATGGTGGCACAGCCTCATGGAATTCAGGAGATGACTTGGTTAACTGTGTGAAATAGAAAGTACTGGCACACATTTAGGTGGGCTACAACTGCTTTTATTGATTGTAGGTTGATAAGAGGGATAACTCCACTAAGATCACTCACAAACAAATGCTAGTTTTAGAAGTGGGTTTTAGTTTGAAGTTGTGAGTATATAATTCTCTTGTCTTCTGACCAGATAAGCTCATTATATAAAAACCTACCATCACATTGCCTAATGAATGTATTTTATCTATCTAGAAAGACACACTTCTAAGCCAATTTGTTTGGTTTGTTATAGGTATTATAATAAATGTGATGAAAATCAGTTACTCTACAAATTGATGTATATTTATCTATTTATTGGTCTTTAAATGTACATATTCAAAGGCTGCAATTTTATCTTATAGTTCTCCTCCTTACTTTTGATTTCTCTACAGCTGTGTTCAGTGGAAGTAAAAAATAAGACTGACAAATACTATCTCCTTATTTGTCATTTGACTGATACATTTCATCATGACTTCTACACCATTTTTTTTTTCTTATTTTCTGTGCACAGTCATTGTGATAGAGCAAAATACAAATGTGAATGTTCTAGGTAACTAAAAGGATGATAACTCCTCATCTCCACTCCTGAAAGGGCCATTCCAGTGAACACGATGGCAAGGAGAGAGTTGACTCAGTACTGACCCACTCTGGCTCTCATCCCTCCAGTTCAGCTCCAGCCTGTGCCTCCAAACTGAGCAAATCCATTCAGTGGAGAACAATCATTCACCATAGAAAATAATCCACATTTAAAGGAAGAAAGCCACCAGTTGTGCAGCCTGGGTGAACAATGGGACAGAGCCAAACCAACAGATGTATTCCATCAGCTCAGGCATTCAGTGCATTACAGCCTACACAGGCATCAGAGTACTTTGCTACCAGAAGCTCAGCAGGGCACTCCACTGTGGTATCTACCAGTCATTGGCAATTTACATTTCTTTCAGGAAAAATTGCTCAGAGGATCGTTTGCAGTGTTGAAGCTACCACCTTGAATCTGGACTAGAAGTAATTTATTCTTACTGTCAAGGAGGGGGTAATTCAGAGTAACACAATTAACACTGTACAGCAATAAAAAAGACTGTTACTACTCAAGTGACTGCATCCCATATAACACAAGTATATATATTNTAGTGTGCAAATTATTAGCTGAATTTGTGTATATTGGCATTTGGATGCACATTTTCTTTCTAACAGCATAAGCTGATGGAAACTAAACACTCTCTAGAGCTGGTTTTCATTTTGCTCAGGTCAATGAACCAACTCACATACTCATGTGCCTCCACAGAGTCTTCATTCAGTGCAAGAGAAGAAGCAGAACCCATGATTGGCATCTCTTTGGTGGCATCTCTTGGTGGTTCAGTCCATACAGGACAATGAGGAGAATTCACTATAAGTTTAAACTGTCTGCAGTACATGTCCTTCCTAAGTTGCCAAAAACAGCAAACCTCTCACAAGGTCTCTATTGTCTGTCAGAAACTCTTTTTCCTGATCCATATGACCAGTTGTGGTTGTCTCTGAGACACACAATGAGGCCCTGAGTTCAGGAAGTTATTTGCTCATTGTAAATCCTCCTTTAGCTGGCTCTGGAGTGGCTCAGCTCAGACCATGACCTGTGTGCAGATGACAGCAGCTCTCAGGAGGTGCTCTGGCAAAGTTTACTTTGTCCCAGCAGTCCCAGCTTGGGGGGTCTCACCCCACTGCAGGGCGAGGCACCACTCAGGCCTTCTGACATAAATTCACCTCAATTTGCTTTATAGGTGAACCCATTATCTAAATACATGACTGAGGCCAAAGCTGCATTCTTATCCACACCAAAAGTATTATTGCTGAACATAAATTGTATAGAGGAAAGTTTGGTCCTCTTTGTTTAAGTAAAATGCCATATCTTTTTTCAAATCACTTCATATGAAACAGAACTAAGCATATATTGGAAGGAGGCTAATTATTTTACATTAGTGGAGTGCTGAGAGGACAAATTTTAAAAAAACATATTTTCTATTGACTATAAGCATACACCAAAGCTCCCTGAAAGCAGCAGCACCATATTCTCAATTCACTGTTCTGGTGATGGCAAGCATACATTGATTGCTCTTTTCTTGTGGATGTGCACTGTATGTCCTATGCTCAGAGTACAAATTATTCTTAGTTAGGGAGATTGAAAACATAGTAAAAAGTCTTTGAGCAATTTCAGCTTAGTCCAAATTTCAAGTGTAGCTTGAATGGTAACAAAGTGCTTGAGATTGAATATGGTCCTGGCTGCTTATAAACATTCTTCAAGCCCTATCTTTTTAGTTCTGAGGATGTTCTAAAAATATTTAAAATATATTTTACTAAACTCAGTCTCAATAATTTAATTCTGAACTACTATCCTCCTTTTCCTTTCTGCTCCAAAAGCTTCTTATTCTAAGAAATTGTTTTTATTAAACATTTTAATTATCATGGTCCAAACAGTTTAGTATTTCTTCCTTCTCCTTTGAGTACTAATCTCTCTTGCACTGATAGGTAAAAGCTGTAGTCACACTGGTGTTTTAAAGCCATGTAATAACATCTTTCTTCCTGTGCCTGGTCATGTTCATTGCAACACATAGAGATTGTATATCCCAGTCCACTATTTCGTAATCAAAAAGAAGTTGTGCAATGAGGAGGAGGATTAAATAAATAAAAGGATTAAGGTCTTGATTATACTAACACCACAAGTGAAACCAAGAGATAAGATTGAGGATTTCCTGTAAGCCATGCAAAACTTATCTTGCACTGCAAGCTGGAATCTGTGCTTGCTCTGCTGTGAGAGAACAGAGGGATTTCTCTGGTGAGCAGGTCGTCACAGACTGCAACACTGCCTAAGAGAGGGCTTTCTCTAGAGGGCAATCTACCTGTTATAACTCACCATGATAACCATGGTGACCTTAGATTATTTGATTGGACTAATCAACTATGTGAGATACACATACTGTTAAGTGAGCTGGATTCCATCTCAAGTATAAGCCAATCTGTTTGCTATGTGAGGGTGCATTTATTTTTCTCAGTCCCCTTGATATCTGAGGAAAGTAGGAATTCCTTTGGGGAAAGTACAAAACCTGCATGCAAATATGTAATTCGGTATTCATATTATGAATGGAAAAGAAAAAAATCTGGGATCTGTGGGCTGCAGGACCCACCCTGAAACAGAGGAAAAGGGTGAGAAGGAATGAGTGACAAGAACCTCTGCAACCTGACTGCAACAGTCTCTGTCCCCACAATGCTGGCTGCACAGGGAAGGGACCAAGTGTAACAACAGGCAATAAATTGGCAATATTAATTTTCCCAAGTCAAGTCTGCACTGCCCATGACAATAACTGATAATTTGCCTGCCTGTCCTTGTCTTGGATCATGGAGAATAGGAGCACTTCCCTTTTTCTCCCCCATTCTCAGTTGGAGCCAACCCCCTTAAGAAAAATGCATACATTTAATTTTATAGAAATGTTCTTGGAAAAATAGGAGAACCGCTACAGAAGTAGGAAGTGCACACCACATTTTCAGTCACCTTTTCTATAGACCACATGCTGGATATTGTACACTGCTCAATCACTGTAATGCAAACACAGGTCTGAGGAGACACAGAGTTTCACATTTCAGCAGGACTCACTGTCAGGCCAGACTGTATTGTCAGCTATACATGTCCTTGTCAGCATGGCAAGAAATCTTCCCTTTTTGTGTCTTACTAACTGTTGAGATTCTAGATTTTTTTTTTTAAAATATGTACTATTTTTTTCTCATTTTACACCACTACCTATCTTTTGCATGCTGTTATTATACAAAAAATATTAGTAATTATGCCACGATATCCTTGCTTTGCTTCCTGTGTTGTACTATATGCAAATTCTAGCTTTACTTATGATGAGGCTGCTTTAGCAATCAGGTTGCTTAGGCTTTTAGAGAGTCTTGCTGTCTTTAAAAGACCTAAAGGATATCACATTATAATCTTCACTTTTTGGTTTTATAATACAACTGTCCATATTTGTCAGTGTTCAGTGTAAAAGATTTGTCTGTTTTTTAAGTGATACTAAGCACATGTAATCAAGCATAAAGTGATATTAAGAAATTCAAGAGCAGATTATCTTCCTCTAGTAATTAATGGACAAAGAAAAACATCATTAAACACTTCTTATCTGACTATTAACTATAATTGGCAACATAATTAAATATAACCTAGCCCACGTATTTCTGTTGTATGTTTCCAAGCATAGCTCTAGTGCTGTCTGAGGGCTCGGTGCTCTAGCAGGCAGCTCAGTTAACTTTTGAGGTCTTTGCCATCTCTATGATAGGAGAACATGGTTCCTCTCACAAACAGTAGAAATTGACAGAAAATAAGAATATAAAGAATAAGAAGAATATCCCCAGAGGCAGCTGCAAAGGATGCACCCTGTGTTTCCCATCACTGCCCCAGCTGTGCTATCTGCTACACACCATGTGGTTTACTGCAAATAGACAGCAATTAATCTGCTAACTATATTCCACTGGTGTTATTATACACAGCAGCACACATATTCAACAATATAAAAATAAGCTAGTCAAACCTATGCCTCAGTTTTGAGCCATCAATACTTAAAAATTTTTTTTGAGAGACAGAGTAACTAAGATATTTAGCATTTACTAAGCAATTTATATACAGACTTCCTCTTCACAGGAGAATTAGAGACAGGAAAATTTACAGCTTGACTACATTTGCTGAGTGACATAGCATGTAGCTGGGACTCAACCTCAAGTCTCCCAAACTCCCAGGCTAGTTCCCTCCCTTCAAATCTGAAAAATAAGTCAAGAGTCACTTTGTGTATTTGACAAGATGACTAACAAGCTGTAATATAAAGAAACTATAGTTTAAAAAGTTTCATTCATTTCATT
Organism: Aegithalos caudatus; assembly: GCA_013389925.1. NCBI lineage: Eukaryota > Metazoa > Chordata > Aves > Passeriformes > Aegithalidae > Aegithalos > Aegithalos caudatus. The sequence goes on from WEIU01021325.1 coordinate 45,133, forward strand.
CAGTTGACACTTCCTAATTTCTTTCTGATATAGGAAATAAAATACTGTTTCTTTTTTTGGTCCTTGCAGTAGGTAATAATGTACAGGCAAGAAAAAAATGCATTTTTATGTATATGTGTATCACCGATTTTAAACTTGACTACTTAGAAAAAAGGAAGAATATATTTTACCTCCTTCCACAGCTTCAAACAGGTGAGCTTTAAAACAGTGGTTTCAGAAAGACATTTCAAACACTTATCCTACCTGCCTTCGAGAAGCAATAGTGCTGTTGAAACTCCTGTTAGTCATCTTGGAATTCACAGGCTTGCTTTGGTGAGCCACATAATTCCTCCAGGTCTTAGAGCTTTCTTTTGTGTCTGAAGGGATGGGGTTCAGGAACAGTATTCTAGCAATCAGGCCATAGAGGACAGTTGCCAATACCATTGGCACAACATAAAATATACCAAAGTCCATCATGTAGATAGGAGAGTAGTAGCTCCTGGAGACCTTGTAGCCACAGGACACAACAGTCGTCTCTTTGTAGGCTACTGTATTAAGGTCTAGCAAGAAAAACCAGAGCATACAGTATATGGAGGTGAAAGCCCAAACAAAAATAATTATCTTTTTGGCTCTAGAAAAAGTGCAGAGGAGTTGAGCCTTGATTGGGTGGCAGATGGCTATGTACCTCTCAATGGTGAAGGCAGCGATGGAGAAGGAAGAGGCGTTGATTCCCAGGTACTGGAGGTAAGTGATGCACAGACACCCGACGTAGCCATACACCCAGGACCTGTACAGGCTCTCTGTGATGTTGGGTAGTCCTGCAGCCACAAGCACCATGAGATCTGCCACGGCCAGGCTCACCAGATAGCAGTTAGTGGGAGTTCTCATGTGCTTGGTTCTGAGGACCACCAAAACCACCATGATGTTGCCCACGATGCCCAGCCCGCAGATGAGGAGGACCAAGAGGATGGTAACCACTTGGTATTCAGCAGTAATGCTCTCCTGGCTTGATAGTGGCAGCCCAGTCTGGTTCTGCTCATCTCCCGTGCCATTCTCCATCTTCACCAGCACGCTGCTGCCTTCTGCCAAGCACTCGATCTCAGCACCTGCTCTCCATGGTCCCCTGCAAAAGGGGCAGTGGGGCAGAGTGTGGGTGAGCTGCAGCCCCAGGACACGTTCTCCATGTAGTCACAGTCCCATTCCTGTACCGTCCTCCACTCCCCCTAAAGCACCTGGGTTTTCAGTCTTTGTAAAGTCAACTTTATCAGACGGGTTAATCCCTCTAAGACTCCAACTCACTTGCACAGGTTAAAAAGCTGTTTTCTCACAGCTGGTTTGCGGCATTCATGAAAAGCCAGGCTGTGGAGGTGGGAGTTTCCTGCCTGCAGCAGCAGGGGAACAGAGCCCCCCTGCCCTGGCAGCTGCTGAGCATCCCCTGGGCTGGGCTGATCCAGTGCTGCACACTCCAGCAGCGCCGCTTGCCAGGAGGAGCCACAGCGCTCCGAGGGTGGAGACAGCAGCAGCAGCAGGTGAAAACATTGGGATTTGTGAACTTTTTCTGCTTCACGCTGCTCTCCCTCCCTGCTCTCAGACAGCTATCATGGCAGCATCGATCACATTGATCCACACCGGCAAACAAAGGAGAGCTGGCTGGCAACAAAATTGCACTGATTTTTAAATTCTGACTGCCGCCACGCCATTGTGAAAGTAACAGCGATTTACACTTGCCTTCTGCTTTGCAAGGAGCTGTAATAGTCTCTTCAGGGATTTACAGAAACAAATGCATCCCAGCTTTTGAAAATAGCAGGAAAAAATGTAGGGTTTTTTTGTTTGTTTGTTTATTTTTACTTAATAGAAAATTCTGTTCAAAACCTCTGTTGCTACAGGTCTCATCACACCTGAGTCCTTTCAATTCTTTTTTTGAATTGCAGCAGAACAACAATAAACTGATCACAACACAACATGCTTAACGAGATCAGTCATACAAAGCACACGTGTGCATGCACACAACACACACAGTGTCACTAATCTACCACTCTTTCCTCAATGTAGATTCTCCTCTGGCTGAATAAACTCCTCCACGGGTCAGTCAGGTTGTGTAAAACCACAGACAAATCAAAGGCTGATGGAAATAGCTGATGTATTGAGCAGTGGAGATGAAGCCCTACTAGTTCAGTAGCCCAGCTGCATCTGGAGCCTGCACTTTCCTGTCTCACTTGCTATCTAAATGCCTTAGTGAGAGAAACAATAGCAAACCCTTCTGTAAGGCTCTGTGAAAGTGCCCTTGTCAACTCCCAATCACAGTCCCTCAGCTCACCATTTCTCCTTACACTATTGTGTTAAAAGTTTGAAGAGCAAACTTGTCTTAAAACCCCTTATTTTTCTGCATTTTGGGCTATTGTTTCTGCTCTTTGCCCAGGAAGGGTTCAACAAAATAAAATGTTGCACAAGTGAGGAAAGGCATCTTGGATTTCAAAACAGACTGTAGTGTTTAGCAGTGGCACATGTTTGCAAATGGATTTTAAGTAGACTTAAACAACAGGTGGTGAGAAAGAGAGACCATCACCTGAATCAAAGCTGAAAATCACTCAGACAATTCCATAGGTTTGAAGCCACTCAGTTAAGTTTTCCAGTCATTTTATTCCATTTGCCTTTTCACATTTCTGTTGTGACCACATACTTTTTATCAGTAGATCCAAAAATACCTAATGAGCTAAAGCAAATATCATTTTACTTGCTTAATAGATTAAGAAACAGGGGTGAAAACAAATAGATTGTTTTGCCAGTGGTCTTGCAGTGGCCTGTGGGAAAATGCAGGTTGCTGATTACTTGACCAACAGTGCATCAGCAGAAACATACAATTTTGATTGTCCTCCATACCATCTGCAGATGCTGTTATTATGGACACAGCTGAAAGAAGAAGAAGAAGGCCAGCACTAGTGCAATGCCTGGGTGTCATAAAAAAAAAAATCTTTCCAGCCCCTTTACACTCCACAACATTTTGCTCTTCTAAAGGGAGAGATTTTCCCTTAGGAATCCATGCTTTTAAAGCTGTGTGACTATAGCAGGGGTAGCTCCAGATGTTCAAGCCTACAGGGAACTGCACCACGAGGGAGCCCAGAACCGAGAGATCACAGAGTCAGTGTCAGCACTCATGGACCCAGCAGGGATCAAACCCAGCAGGGCACTGAATCAAAGATTCAGTCCAGCAAACTGAGTGAGATGGCACTGTGGATAAACTCCTCAGTCCTCAGGGACCTCAACTGAATTACAAGTTTTTGGCACCATCATAGACTGATTTCTCTTTAAGGGGTGACTGATGCCTTTTTGCCACACTGTCACACCATGAAATCTTGCTGCTCATGTTTCTTACCAGCTTATGTAGGCAACATGTATGTTCTGATTTGGCCTAAGAATTAGCACATCTGAGAGCATGTAAGTGTTTGCAGTGAAGGAACTAATGGCTGAGGACATGGCATGCAGAGAAGCTGTGGAATATTTAAAAGGCCAGGACTTTGGAGTAAATATTGGAGCTCTGGAGGATGTGCAAGACATGTATTATTTGATGCTTGTCTCATTCTTCTGCATCTGCTACTGGTCTGTGTCAGAGATAGGATAGGCTGTCTTGTATCAGTCACTTTTTATGACTTTTTATTAAGTGTTGCATTCTGGTAGTGAAAAAGGTATAGAGTTGTCACTGTATGGCTATAAGGAAGTAAAACTACAGTAGGTATTCAGAGGATTTTATCAAAATCAAAATATTTTATCAAAAGTAAGTATTTTATCAAAGTATTTTATGAAAATACTATCGGTATTAACATACTGAAACATTAACATACAATCAGTATTAACATAAGGAAACATTTCCCTTTTCATTTTGTAAAATACTTCCACAACCTACAATATTTCTGTAAAACTTGCAGTAATTGCAGAAGGAGTTTCAAGACTGGAAATATATATTCTGTGTAATTAGAGCATCTGGTGCTGTGGATTTCACTGAAACACCATATGATGCACTTTGCCTGATACATTCAAATTATCCTTTCAACATGATTATCAGTCAGAGATCAGATACTGAATCTGGGAATCAGTAAAAGACCAATCTTTTCTTCCAGCTGAGGCTTTGTTAATGCACCTCTCAAAATATGCTGGCTAGTTTCAAAAGCAGTACAGCAAGAATACATGCAGGCCCAGCAGCTGTGTCAGGGGAATTTTGACAGCAGATGGGCCAGAGATAGCTGTGAAACCTTTACTGCATGTCTGTTACTCCATTTTATACCTGTAGCTGTTGGTCCAGCATCAGCTGACATTATGTGTAGGAATGAGGATAGACACATTTTGCAAGTCAACAACAAGTAGAAAAACAAGCCCTGGGAATGTGCTCACTTTTGCCAATGCATTTCTGTTAGTACAACTGTGGGGGTAAGAGGGAGAGGGGAAGGCATGCTGACACCACCTGTTCTACATACACTTAGCCAATGGAATTCTTGTCCAAATTGTTTTCCCATTTGTCTCAACTAAAATGTGTCTCTGCTCACTTGAATCACAACTAACCCATACAAACTGTCTGATAACATTAACTGCACACTGAGGTGGAACAGTGAATCATTATAAACAGTTTACTCCACTAGTTATAAATTATTCTTAATTCTGTTTCTCTAACTCAGATCACTTGGCCAGTGGGCCTTTTTAGTTTTGACAAACAACTCCAAAAAAAAAAAAAAAANCTGTACTCAGGGTTCATAAAAAATCACAGTAAAGTTTGATTATTTACTCTCTGTCCACCTCTGATGGAGCACAGAGCACTTACTGCTGTACAAATATTTCCAAGGCTGCATTTTTTGAGAACAGAAGCCATCATCAATAATTGCTTTATTACCACGCAGAGGTTGGCTTTTAAAGTTTGTAACTAGCTACTGGCATGATCAGTTCCAAATGTGTGTGGGAGATTTACACTTGACATGGTTAAATATTGTAGCAGCTGTGGTCAACTAGAATTTATTGTCCTACCTGCTGTGCAACATAGCTGTGTTTTTGTGCTGATATAGTGAACCCATGAGTAAGTGTTTGGCTTGGGGGAGAAACCTGCACCTGGAAAAGCCTTGTGTGAGTTAAGATTGTGAGGGAACCAAAGCTATCTTCTGTGAGATAAATCTCATTACCCAAGGAAGGGATCCTTCTTTCTAACTTAATTTTTGTTGCCTGTCAATGGAGAACACTGAACTACTGCTGAAATCCTGGGTTTTCCAGACACGCCTATGTGGTTTAGGATTTGTGATGAGTTGGAGATCATAACCATGTCTGACAAATGCTATTTGATTTAAGGACTTTTAATCTTCATGAGAGTCTAAATCGTGTCTCAAAGGTGAGGGGTTTTGTGTCACATTTCTTTTGTTTTAGTCTTCATCTTGGACTGATATGGGCTCAAGGCAAGTGATAAGGAATCTTTAATTTACTTGTTCTGAAAAAACAACTGTCACAAAAAGTATGAAAAGCAGATTTAAGCAATCAGTTGGCTCACATGGGAAATTTGGTTTATCTCTTGCCTGTCAACAAGGTCAATGGATACTGTGGTTTGTTGAGACAGATCTGGGATCATGTGGCAAAGGAGGCTTTGAAGAAGAACTTTGAGAGGGCTGCTCTTTTTTTTTTTTTTTTCTAATTTCTATCAACTTGGGTGGAGATAAAGTGTACAAGAGCCTTATGAAGGAGCAGGAAATTTGCCAGAATAAATATAGAAAGATTGTCCAAAGCAAAAATTAAAAATGGGTGAGGAAGATTGCATTTATGGGTTTTTTATCACTTAATTGTTTTCATTCCCTTCACTTCTTAAGGGGCTATCAGCTAAGCTATAATTATCACTGAAAGGTGATCTGAAGAAAGAGGAGGTGCAGTGACGCAGGAACGCCATGATGAGACACAACAGAGATGACCAAGCCAGAGCGAGAGGAGGAAAGGAGGAGTTTACTTTTTTGATTTCACCTTATATACATTTCACAGAAATGGACCACATTGGAAGACAGAGGTTCAACCTCTTCAATTCCACTGGTCTGAGAAGGTGTCTATCAATTGTCCCTCCTAACTGGAGGAATGTAAACAATAGTATTGTTTATAGAAAATGTGTGAGAATCTGATTCCTAAGTATGTAAACAATCAGAAGGCTAAAAGAACAGAAAAGAACAGGGCGACAGTGCAGTTCAACAGGGAAAAACACAAAGTGGTACACCTTGACAGGAGCAAGCAAGTACCCAATTCAGAATCTGTTCATCTGACTCCAAGCCATGGAACCATCAGTATGAAGGTTGATGAGAAGCTTGTGTGAAATCCAACTTTCAGCCAAAGTGTATTAGCAGAAGCTGGGAATTCTTCTTGCTTATATCATGTCTTTTAATGCTTTAAACAATACTATTAATGCTATTTGATAATGCATAATTTCAGGGAAGAAAATGTATACTGTCAAAGTCTGCTTTATTTCATATATGTACTTTGGGTTAAAATTGTTGCCCCTATTTAAAAACAAAAACCAACAAAAACAACATCAACAAACAAACAAAAAAACCCACAGAAACTCTTCTGTGATTATGGACAAAATTTAGATTATAATTCCAAATTCTTAACTGTTCAAATAATTATATAATTTAATGTAAAAATATTAAAATAATTTAAAATATTTTTAAATTATGCTGGAATCTCATTCTTTAGGGATCAGATTCTATAAGCATGCTATGTTATAGGCATTAACACCAATTTTCTATAGAAGATATCCAATATTTGAAACATATGAAAAACTTAACTGCCTAAAAGAAGAAAGCAGTGCTCTTGTCTTTGGTGGTTACGAGTTTTAGATCTTGCAGATCCCATAGTTTTACTTCAAGGACAGAACTTCCTAGTTCCTATGTAAAACCAATTTTCTGTCATCTGTTTGTGTCTCTAGAGTGCCTCAAGACAGGAGAATAAATACTCATTCTACCATGACTCCGAATAGAGCTTTTTCATAAAGAATATAGTTGCTTGTCTATTTCTCTAGGGGATAATGTAATGAATTTAGACAGAATTTCAGGATATTCATTTAAATTTCTAGTAGAAAGATTTGTCATAATTCAGCATAACACCAGCTTTTTATGCTCAGAAGAAATGCAACACAAGGATATTAATTCAGTCATTAAGATACTATATTTCCAATAATGTTTAATGAAAATGCTTCCTAGCTGTGAAAATTACTCAAATTACTCATGTCACCTAAGTACCTTGATCACCAACAGGCAGTTTGACATATCTATAATGAGATTCTCAGTGGGTTCAGCACGATAATCTAGGAGCTGGGAAGGAGGTGCACTCACTTGGTATTGCAAAGCAATTGACAGCTAAGCACTTTTTCCCTGATGAATTAATAACTAAAAAAAAAAATCTTAGAGAAAAAGTAACAGAAAGAGAGTGTCAGGGACAGCAACTCTTAGCTCAGGCATTATCAGGATGAGTCCAGACCATGCACAGTCCAACAGCTCCCCATGTATGGGGAGAGAACATCAGATCAGCATGAGCCCTGTGGCTCCAGTGCCCAAACTGATGTACAGCTTGGTAACTTCTTCCTAACCAGCAATGAATAACTGGATTATACCAAAAAGCATGTAAGCATCTGGTGTCTGACTAACCAGGTGTGCTCAGCTGTTTGCTCCTGATCCCTGTAACCATAGTAGAAGATGTGAGTTCACATGTGGAAGATTAGAGTTGTCATCCCAGTGGTGTCTTTACTAGAACATGGGAAAAAGTTTGGAGAAGTTTCTGTCAGTCTGAGATGGTCAGTTAGGGTGGCTGGTTGTTTGAATACATGGAGCAGGCTGAAAGCTGTTAGTTCAAACATAAGAATACAATATGCTCTTGGACATCCTTGGTTCCACGTTGTGTGACCTATTATGCAAAAACAGTGGAAAATTGGTTTATACCCTGATTTTTTGCACATACCCTTCCCATCAATAGGTGGAAGCATTGCTGGAAGGGCATAGAACTACTGCTATAGCAGAGTAAAGTGATCTCCAGGAATGTTTTGTGTAGAAACAAATATAATCAGGATGACTGAAACAACTCCCAATTTTCTTTCAATCCTAGTGAAGTTCTTGTGTTGGGAAGAAAAAAAAATCAGCAGTTGAATTCTGTCATTTCAAAATGTTGAAGAATTTTTAGTAATTCAGAAGAGAATTCCACATTTGAAAAATGTAAATCTATTTGTTCATAACTCCTGAACTTCATAAAAGTTTTGAAAAAAGCTGTTTTCTATTTCACTTCAGTTAATCTTTCTGGGCCTGTTTGCTCTTTCATGCAAAGAGTGAATCACAAAATCATTTACTCATTTATATTTAAAAGTAGAACAAACCATAGAACTGGAAATGCAGTAGAGCTAGAGAGAATTGTTGTTATAATTAGGATGAGTCCATGGTAAAAGATGCAGGAATGCCTTCTCTTGGGCCTGTACCAAATTAGAATTTAGCCCACTGATTTTCACTCTGGTATGAAAAAGGAGCAAGGCTTGTGCCTCTCCTGATCCTTTGTTCAACCTCAGTAATTCTCAGAGGCTTTAATGAACTTCTGATACATTTGACAGACAGGTTATCAGTCTCAAATTAATCCCGGCAAATATTACAAGTATGTACATAAAGGACAGAATGTTACAGATGTGTCTGCAATGGAATAAGTTTGGAACAAGGGCATCAGGAAAAAACCATTATAGACACATTAAAATAAAGGAGAAACTTGGATCAGAATTCGTGCCTTGTTAGATACCAGAGAATTTAACCAAAAAATGCATTTCTGCAGAGTCAGCTACTTTCTTCTGTTGCTCTGACAATTGCCCCCTTGATTTTGTAAGTGTAGGTTTGGTAAATATGATGAGATGTGCAATCCTAAGGTCAATGCAGTGAATTATCCATGTGAACCAGCTAATTAAAACCACCACAATAATGTCAGATGATCAGAGGAAAAAATTACTGAAGCTATTAATTAGAGATGAGCAAATAGGTCTGAAACAAAACCTACTCAAGCAGTAGTTCTGTGGGATAAAGCCAAAAACATGCTGTTTCCTTCCTGGAGATTTGATTTTGTTCTCTTTTAATCTTTTATTGCTTAGAATGCAGCAGTGCAAAAAATGACAAGTTTGGTCCTTTTGGACTTCATTAATTTATGCTGTAATTGTAATGGGAATAAGCGGTGAACTTGTAGCTAACTTGTAGCTAACTTGTAGCTATATAGCTAACAATAAAGTAGCTTTAATTCATTGTATTACACCACAGCTATAATAATGTCCTTTATGCTAAGTATCTTCATTGGAAAAATGCAAAACAACAGTTTTTGGATGTATTGGATATATTTTATACATTATTATGGAATTAATAATTAAAAGTGGATGCATTAATTTACCAGACTGTAAAAACCTGTTTTTGTTAATGGATAGCATAGTTTGAAATGCTATCCTTACAAATCCTTACAAATATGTCTGAAAAAGGTACAGCTAGCCTAGCAACAGGCACTTTATGAACTGTTTCAAAGTGAATAAGCTATTTGTCTGGTACATATGCATTAGAAGATGTCTGGAAACATGATGAATTCAGAAAAGAAGAATGGGCATGTGACATAACACACACTGAACAAAGTGCTTCTGAGCAGACAGAGCCCTTTCCCTCTGCTCCCCCCTCTCTCATCCTTCTTTCTTCAGTAAAGCCCTTTATGACTCTGCGTGGTACAACACACAATTCCATGAGGTTTTCCCCCTTGCCCTTATCTCTATAGGCCTGTTACATTTTGTGAACATTTTTCATAATCACCTTAGCAGGGAGGATCAGACGCTGCACTGCCAGAGACACGTTCAGAGCTGGAGACCTGTCCCTCTCCTCCAGCTGCTCCCAGCTCAGCAGGCTGGAGCACAAAGGGAGAAGTCTGCCATGGTTTCACCCCACACCCACCCCATCAACCCCCCTACGATGTGACACGGTCGGAGCTCTAACAGGCGCATGGGGCTCTCCCCTATTCGGTTGCAAAGCTGAAGACAGTGTAAAAAGTGGGCAAAAATACCTGCTGAAGTGACTTCAGCCTGATATCACCCCCTGTGGAGGTTTAGCTGATCATGGTGCTCTGCCTTTTGTTTCCAAAGTGATCAGTTGCACAGTGGGGTGTTGGTGGCTCAGGTGTAGCTTAAACCCATCAACATGGAAGGTAAATACAAGGCAGTAAAACATTTCAAATGGGACAGAAAGTGAAGAAGGGCTGATACAGAGCTCAGTCACTGAAACGAATGAGCATCACTGCAATCCCTAGCAGCCATTCCAGTAATTTTATGTACTGAGATTTAATGTGTGGAGATTTAAGAGTTCAGTGGAGCTGCTCTTCATTGTTTTTTTGTTATCTTTTGGTTTTATCTTCAAGGTGAACTGCCAGGTTCAGCCCTGTGTGTTAGTAACAAGTGATTATCAGAAAAATTTATGTTAGAAACACAGACTAAAATCAACTCTCCATAAATACAAACAGGGCGGTAACAGAACCACAGGCACTCTCCCTGATGCTGCTTTGTACTTGCACAGTGTGCATGTTTAATGGATGAGGTCATGAAACCATGTAAACAGCAGTTCCTACTAATATTTGCCAATATCTTGGGAGAATAAATGGCTTTACTGAGAAAAAGTAACCATCAAGAACAGGTTCAGAAGGTAGGATGTATCACAGAAGGGGTGCTTCACACGGCAGATTATTAATTCACCTGTGGAGTCTAAAAAGGTTAATACTGTTCCTGATGACAGAGAGAAAAATGGGAGTGGAATAAAACAAGGAAGGACACAAAAATAGTGAATGAAGACCCAAGTAGAAGTGATAATGGATGTAATAGTCTGAAAAAAATGTTAATCTTGTGCCTGGTTCATCACTATCATCGAAATTGCTGGCAGAGCACCAGCACAGGCATTTCCCGTAGAGCCCTATGTGAAGCCCAGCAGAAGCTCTTGGAGCAGGGCTGGGAAGGATCCTGATCTCCCCATCATTCCAGGCTCCTGTTCTCTTGTGCTTGTATATAATTCCGCACTTCACCTCCTCCTGCTTTTTGTCCCGCTGGAAATCTGGAAATGTTTCACAGATGGGAAAGGATTGCAGGAGGAATCGCTTTGCTCCGCGCCCGGCTGGTGCCTGCCTGCTCCGGGCTGCACGCTGGCAGGAGGGAGACAGCATGGGACACAGGGAGGGACACAGGGAGGGACACAGGCAGGGACACAGCGTGGGTCACAGCGCTCAGCTGTCCCACGGGTGCAGCCCAGCAGTGTCCCCCCCTCCCCTGGCTCTCCCACGGACACGGTCAGTGTGACATCAAAGGCAGCTTTACAAAACAGCCTGGCTGCTCGGGGGGATCCTCACTGCCCTCTGCGGAGGGGATGCTCAGTTAGGAACGGGGATGCTAAGGAAAGCTGAGAGGAAAGGATGTGGGGAATAAGCAGCAGGGAAGGAAATATAGCTGAAGGCTATTTCTTAAGAGACAAAGGAGGATTAAGAGAGCCACATAACTAAAAAAAAAAAAAAANAACCACAAACCAAACCAACCAACCAACCAAACAAAAAAAAAAAACCACCACCACTCCTGTCTCTCACACACACACACACACACACACACACACACAAACAAACAAAAACACACAAACCCAAACCAAACAAATTAAAAAATCACTAAGAAAAGGACAAAAGGCTAATTTGATTTGGGACTGGGTCATGACAGCAGCACTGGAAGGAGATCAAGCTGTGAGTGAGCAGAAGGAGAAAGCATCTTCTTGCTGATTTGCTGTACAGAACAAAGCCAGCAAGACCTCCCATGGGAGGTCTTTTCTTTCCCCTCCAAGGGCTGGAGACTATTTCCTTCCCCCTACTCACCCCATCCACATTTGAAGACTCAGCCCCATCACAGAGAATGATGGAGAAAGATCTGGAAGGCTGATCAGCCTTGAGAAACACAGCCCACTGCCATGTGGAGCTCAACCCTCAGCATTCCATCTGAAATGAAGGAAGTTCTGCTCCTCAAAATCAATAATGAGTCAGTGGTACTGGGTGAAGTTGGGCTGTTTAGCCACAGTAACACTGTACTGCAGGTTCCACAGAAAACTGCTTGGATGACTGATTTGGAGACTCTAAACCTAGAGGTTTTCAGGACTTGCCTGGGCAAGGCTCTGAGCAGCCTGATCCACCTGTGAATGCTTTGCCCAGGAGGCTGAACTAGATAATCTCCAGAGGAGGCTTCCCACTTGCCTATTTCCATGGCTCTAAAGGGAGATGCTGTAAAGGACTCTGGTGTATTCCTGGCACCCAGGGACTGGGAGGCTGTGCCAGGACCTGTGTTTGGCTGCAGAGCAATTTGGAGCAGGGAAGAACCCGACTCCATTACACATAGAGTGGGAAATTTGACATAGTAGAACAGCACAAACAGAGTGGTAAGGTTAGGCTTTTTATAATTCTGGATGGATAAAATTCTGGGGTTTTGTAAGGCTCTTATTATTTTTCCTGTAATTGTCAAAGAACAGTTAGGTCACAATTGGTGACAAGGCTTGGTCATTTTTTAGAAACACATGCTACCTCAGCAAGTCAGTTAAGAGACATCCCTGTTCACACACACACAGAAGATGCAAGGACAATGGAAAATGACATTCAACAAGAAAAACCAACTTCACCTAACACAGACCACAAAATGTGAAGTATACTTCATATAAACAAGCAGTTCAGAAGCCCAGAACTTAAACTAAACAAGGATAAAATATGTTTCAGAATAAGCACTGCTAAGAGAAGGTGGGAATTTGTGACTCTTGGCTCCATAGTCATTGTTTGTACAGCTAATCCTGAAATGAAGCAGAAGCAAGAATGTTGAGGTGGAATATGAGTTGTATATATTTATGTCTTCATTTAACACCCCAAGAAACAAAGTTTTTTTAGGCAATTTCAAGCAGCTTTTGTGAATCTTATTGTCACTTCACACACACAAAACTGGACAACACAAAGACACAAGACCTAAAACTTTCTTTTTTCCTTTAGCATGGACTAAAATAGTATTCTTTTTTCAAGTTGCCACATATTCAGTTTTTCAGCCAGCTTGCCATGGCCTTTTGCATTCATAGAAGTTGTTGGTCTTCCTTTGCATTTTACACCATTGCAAAGGTTATTAAGGAAAAATATATAGTCCTTTAATTCACTGTAATACTTTTTGATGGAATCAGTTCATAAAAGTGCTAGGAAACATAGAAATGGTTGCACAAGACCTAGCATTGCACATGAGTTTGAGGAGACGTGGTACAAACACCTCTTGTTAAAATGGTGTCTGAGGGAGGGGTCATACAGCTGTTTGGAGGGAACAGCACTAGAGCACAGAGATCCCAAAAATGTAAAACAGAGAATGAATGTAAAAGCTGAATTAAATCACTGCCTAGGGTCTTGAGGTCACAAATATTTAAAATTAGGATGGTTGAATATATACATTCAGCCAGATCGGTACTTGGCTGCATGTTGCAAAGAAGATACACCAAGTCAGACTTAAAAACATTCTAAGGCTTGTGATTTTTAATTCAATTCTGTCCACATCCCTTTGTGTGCTGTGGACAAGAGCCTTCTTTTTTTAACTGCTTTTGAAAAACCAAAGAGAGAGGAAGATTCCATCCTTACAAATATGTCTGAAAAAGGTACAGCTAGCCTAGCAACAGGAATTTTATGAACTGTTTCAAAGCAAATAAGCTATTTGTCTGGTACACACGCATCAGAAGATGTCTGGAAACATGATGAACTCAGAAAAGAAGAATGGGCATTCATAATACATGCTGAACAAAGTGTTCCTTCATGTATCCATGTCTGTGTCAGCACATATTGGGTGTCATTTGGGATTCACTAATATTTGATGACTTACCATTACAAACAGGTGTCCAAACTGCATGAAAGCAAAATATAACACAGACTAAATCAGATCAATTTGATCTCATTTTACATCCTTTTTCTGCTCCCATTTTCCTGGGGTAATTACAGTTAGCCCAAATCCTGTGCGAAGAATTTTTAGTTGAAAAAAAATAGCTTCGGACATTATTAACTGCAAATATTCTAGAACATCAATACTTTAAATAAAGCCTGATTTTTTTTAAAAAAAGAGCTTTTGTTTTACTGCCTTGCCAAAAGAAGGGTGGAAAACTAATTCAGTGATTCACCCTGATGCTTGAACACTGGGTATGCTCCAGGGACTGAAAGCAGATAAAAAAGATGACAGTTTATGTCAGCATGTATTCTGAACACAGCAGGTTGTACAGGTACAGTGCTTGTTGAGCATTCCAGCCCTGACACCACAGTTTTAAGTCGTGATCTTTTCCAGGATGGCAATTCTTATGTATACTGAGTAACTGGGGAAATGCATTTTGAATTGCATGTCCTGTCACAGCTTTGTTACACACGAAGGGCACATGCAGCCATAGCCCATTGTGTTGACAAGGGTCAATAAAGCCCAATTCAGCTGGAGAGGTTTGATAAAGTAACAAAAAAGTTACTTCTTTGAAAAGTGGGACTGCTGGACAGGATCAGCTGGTTGGAGAGCTCTAATATGGTTGCTAATTATTTCATTTAGTTTTATATCATGCCTCAGAAAATTATTTCAAAATGAAGGCTTGGCTCTGCTTCAGAGGTTGTAGCTTGTTTCTCTAAGCCTTGTTTTTGTGTTTCACCTGCCTGCAAAAACTATTTGTAATCTGGATATGTCAGTCCACAATTTCTATGGGGAATCCAGTGTCTCAAACTGGTTTTGCATTTCCTTTTACATCAGGAGAAGCACAGAGTGGCTAACCATGTCACAACAGTGGCTATTGCTAGGCAGATCTGGGATACTTCCAGAATCACTTTACCTGTTCTTTCCACAATTTGTTATAAAGCCTCAAAATGGACAAGTTATGCTGAGAGCATGTACAGCCTGTTCTTTTTACAGATTTTAAAAGACATTCATTTCTTGAATGGCTCTTCTTTATTGTTCTTTTTGGCCATGATCCTGTTTCTACACAGACTGGACACAAAATGCGGGAGCTTTCCTCATTGACTCAAGAACACATCAACTCAGATCCTGACTGTGCAAAAAGACAAAGAAAGACTTTCCATCCTGTTATTCTTAGGCATGCAAAATATTTTCTTTCTAACTGGACTGCTCTTATGAATTCTCATGAATTCTCTTATGTTGTTACTGCAGTAATTTGCAGTCACAATGTTTCCCATCTTTTTTTCCCTGACAGCCACAAAAAGCCTAGAACACTTTATCAGATATCTTCTCTAGGAGGTCAAACCCCATCCAGTCTGGGCTCTGTAAAAGTCCAACTAGGATAATTGATTTTCATGAAGATAGAAAGAAGGAATTAATGTGTACTGCTTTTTGTACAGCAGTGCAAATGATTATGCATGGATGCTCTTTTGAAATGAATTATGCTGAGCTTTTTGCTTTCCACACAGCCAACTCCATTTGAGATAGGTCAAATAATCTCCTTGACAACACAGCATTAGTGGCCAGATCACTTTATCACAGCTGAAATTATGTTAAATAGTGAAATATATACCACTAAGGCACATGGAGGCTCTGTGTGTTTTCTAAGTACCTGTAATACATTGAAACCTGCATCCTCTGCAATTTGTATAGGCTGAAGACAGCAGGTTCCAGAGGCTTTAATGGTGCTTCACAAGGCATTTTCGCAAAAGCAGAACCAAAAAATCCAGAGGCTTTGAGGCAGCATATTCAAGGTTGAGACAGAAGTGGATGTGAACAGAGACAAAATAGTTTTAGGCACCACTTCTCTTATCTTTCAAAAATAAAATTGCAGCAGCTATCTGTCAGAATTCTCCTCTCTGTTCTGATGGTGATACAGATCAAGGACATCCTACTTGGCCCTGCAGAGCTGGGAAGCTCTCCTCATTCACAATGAATCAGTCTGTTTGAAAAAGGCATTGTCTCTTTACAGAAGTGTCATTCAGTTTTCTGAGCCCCCAGAAGAAAACCCCAGCCATTTTTCTTTACATCAAGATTTTATTATGATTTAAGTTCTAGCAAGAACTGAAGGCATTCTTTTTTACCCATTGTTTGAACACCAGACAAACAGTAGCTAAAATCTCTGGGAGCTACCAAAAGGATTCAAAATAAAGATGAACTCTGTGCAGATGTGTAAGTGCTGCTGTGGCTTGACTGTCTGAAAGCAGCTCAGAGCTGGAGCAGAGCCAGCAACCTTCATGCATCTGAACTTCTGTGACTCTTTGCCTTTGCTGGGAATCTGTAGTGATGAAATAAGCAAAGTTTGGCTTTTTTCCCTAGCCACATCTGCACACAAGTTTGGTCCAAGTTTGGAAGAGCTAGTGGTGAATAGGAAGGCTGACATGGTGAAAGCACTAGTAAGCAGTGTGTGTGCTGGTCCCTTTCAGCAAAGGTGGTTCCTCCAGAAGTCCTTGTCCCAAAACCATGGTGAACACCCCAACACCAATCATGGGAGTAGAGAGAAGGAATCTGCAGAGACCATTGATCCTGGCAAAGGACTCCTCACTCTTCCCCTACTCCATCATGAAGTTCCTCCAACAGGAAACGGTCCACCACAGGCTTCTCCAACATGAATCCTCCTCACATCCTGCAGTTTCACAAACTGCTCCATCATGGGTCCCTTCCATAGAGTGAAATCCTTCAGGAACAGGCTGCTCCAGCATGTGTTACCTATGGGGTCACAAGTCCTGCCTAAATCTGCTCCAGCCTGGGCTCCTCTCCCCAGGAGAAGCATGAGCTTCTCACAGGGTCACAGTCTCCTTCAGGCATCCACCTGCTCCAGCATGGGGCTCTCCATAGACCACAGGTGGATCTCTGCTCTACTGTGCACCCCCATGGGCTGCAGGGGCACAGGTGCCTCACCATGGTCTGCACCACAGGCTGCAGGGGAATCTCTGCTCTGGTGCCTGGAGTCCCTCCTCCACCTTCTTCTTCCCTGAACCACATCTGCAGGTTTCTCTCACGTATTCTCACTCCTCTCTTTCAGTTACATCTCTTTCTTTCCCCCATTAAACATTACCCCAGAGGTGCTACCACCAACACCAGTGGGCTCAGCCAGCAGCAGCTGTCTTGGCATTGGCTGTCAGACATGGGGGGAGCTTCCAACACCTCCCACAGAAGCCACTTTTGTAGGCCCCTCCATTGCCCCTGTTACCAAAATATTGCCTCTCAAAGCAAATAGTCTGTCCTGGTTCCATCCATTATAATTTTTGTATATTTTTGTTATTAATATTATTTCTGTTACTGTTTGTTTTCTTGTTTCATTGCTGTTTCCAGTAAATTGTTCTTATTTACCCATGATCTCTGCTTTTTGTACCTCCCATTGGAGAGGGGTTGTGAGTGGTGGTCTGTTTTTAGCAGGAGTACTAAACTGGAGAACACCATCCCTAAATCACAACATTTGCTAACTCAAAACTGCAAATATCATTGTTTGCATGTTAAAAGGGATAAACCTAGATGAAGTTCTCTGAACAGGTCATGACTGCACCAAAGGGATTTCCAGAAGGCTCTAGATATTGCTCCATGGCATGTCTGACATATTTGCATAGGCTACAGCTTAATTCTATAGAATAAGTCATTAATCACAGCTGACTCAACACTTATTTAGCAAGCCAGTTGTGATAAACATATTGCTTTCACAGAATAAATTATCTGAGAAGGATAATTTCAGACCCAAGTGATAAAATAGTTTCAGAGGAATTTAAATGGCTAGTAAAAATCATCAGCAAAGTCTATTTCATGATGCTTATCATGCAAAAATAAGTGGATTAGGATAGTGCTTTAAGTACAAACAGAAACAATTGACAGTAACTCCAGAGAAGTCTCCAGAATATAATTTGTAGATTTGCTTTCATCAGTCTGCATCAACATCTCATACCTAGGAAAGCAGGTACTTCTGATGCTCTCAAAGCAAATAAGGAAAAGACAAAAGGCAAGTAAGGTTCTACAGCAGACATCCTCCATGGCATTGCAGGAGAGGAGAGAGGCAGAGTGGTTGAACAGACCGCAGTTAACACATCAAGGCAAAAAAACCCCACCTGAACAACAAAACAAGGGTTCATGGTATTATAGGAAAAAAACCCACCACAACCCAAACCAATTCTGAAAAGAAAAAAGCCCTGGAGCCACAAAAGGGAAACAGAATGTTTTATCAGCCTCAAGTCAATGAAGATACTACTGTGCAGAATGAGTCATAAATGAAGAGATGTCCTTCTAAAACACCTCATCTTTTATGGGAGAAGCACAGCTTGCCAGAAAAATAAGAAACCTGTCAAAATGAAAGCAGTAGCTGTTATGACTTTTTTTTGCTGTGTATTAAAGGGTTTGGAAACACTTCAATGACACATCTATCAGTCAAAACAATGCTTATTTATTCTAAACAAAAAATAACATGAAAATGTGCTGGAATAATGTGGCCAAGGCTTATGTTGGAGAGCTGGACTGAGTCCCCTGACAGAGATATGAATTTTTCCCTGTGCCTTCTATTCATGTGGGCTGCAGAAGTTCATTGTAAAAAAAACAGCCCTAGGGAGACAGACCCACCAGTTTTCTGCTTACTGCCTCTTCTTAATTCACAAACTGTAACACTAGGTCCTGCCTTTTCCCTAAAATCCAAAGATTTAGTCTCTCCTCCACCTGACTTTGAGAAGTGGGTTTTGCTGTCAGAAGTCTATTTATGAGGCAAAATGGAAGTTACAAGAGGAATGTCTAAAATTTTAACTGGAGTTACACAAATTTTTTGTGCAGTTCTTATTATTACTCCTTAATATTTCATATTACCCCTTAATGAGGGAAAGAGCTGCTTCTTGCTCTAGTGGAAGCTTTAATATCTATATCCAAACCTAATTGTATTCAGCTATCTTCAACTAATGATGAAATCCATTGATCCTGATCTTGTAAGGATCAGGAGACCTTTAAGTAGAGTCAGTGCTGGCAGTTCTTAGTTTGTTATTTTCCTAAAACAGAATAGATGTCTTTTGGGTTAACAGTGCAGTAATATCTAACTTGATGTTTATGCATCCAAAAACCTCAGATAAGTAAAATGTCTCTCAAAGAAAAATGTGAATGACACAAAACCTTCAAGGGAGAATAGGGAATAACATGATTTTAAGTTAATGTTGATATTTTTCCATGTGATGTGTCAGTTGGATGAAAGCAAGCAACGACTTTCTCAATCCTTTGCCCATAACAAAACAGTTTTACACATAGGTTCTGCATTCTGATTTCCTTTGTGGAGGAAATATCTTGTGAAATATCTGAAATTTACTCAAATATTGTGAACTAGACCTATTTTCTTGTTGGATATTTTTGTTTATCCTCTTCTCCAAGCTGAGCAACACCAACTCTCAGTCTTTCCTCACAGCAGAGGCGCTCCAGGCCTCTGACCATCTTCATGTCCCTCCTCACTCCAACAGGTCCATGTCCTTCTGATGCTGGGGACCCCAGAGCTGGACACAGAACTCCAGATGGGGTCATAGCAGAAGAGAGGGGCAGAATCCTCTCCCTCACCCTGCTGGCCACACTCCTTTGGATGCAGCCCAGGACATGGTTGGCTTCCTGCTTGATTTACAGTATCTTTACCTTACTGAAAAATATTTCCTTAAAAGTTGAAATTGGGCTTGGATGTTTTATGTTGAAATAGGTTATAAGACAGCCATACTAGTTCAGACCACCATGAAAATAAGTATGTCCACACTCTTGTTTTTAATTTTCCAGCTCCTTGCTTCATTTGATCCTCTTTTCTTTGCAAGAGAGGCACTGAACAACTATTACTTTTTCTCTTGCCTTCTGTTAGGCATCTTACAGACTTTTAGCATCCCACTTTAACTGCTTTTTAGTTGTTGAAATATATTATTCTATTTAATGTCCCTGTTACATCCTTCTTTAATCTGGTTAACTCTTTCTGACCACTGAAACAAAACATTAAATGATCTATTATATTTTCCAAATCTGCCTCATGAATATGAGTAGCCAGTTCAGAACTTTCAAACTTGGATTCCCTTCCTTGGTAATGTGCATAATTGAAAAGAGCCTGAGAGAACACATAATTATTTTTTCTCTCTTATGGCAGACCTCAATTATTTAATGACCCATGCATGAAAACAAGCTCTTGTCTCCACCCACATATTCATAATTTATTTGTCTAACAGAGAAGTAAAGAAAAAGTGAGATATTAAATAAGCTGGAACTCATTTAAGGTATTTCACCTGCTTCTGGCTCCACTGCCAATGTCATGATTTTAGAGACATATTTTTTTCTGATTTGGTGTTTTTATTTTTAACTTGTGAATACAGAAGAGAGACAAACAGAATGTACTCTCAGCAAGTTTGCTGATGTTATGAAACGGGGACTGATATACCTGAAGGCTGTGCTGCCATTCAGTGAGACCTTGATTTTTTATAATTCATCAAAAAACCACAGACCTTGCTAAACTTTTCAGCTTCCAGCCAGAAAAGTCAGAGATGGTGACAAATTTCAAGTATTTCATCTTGGTCATATATATTTATTTCAAGTATTGACTTGTCAGCATTCAACTCAGTATCAGAGGAAGTACTGAAAAAGACATTGGAAAGAAAAAAAAAAAAAGTAGGAGAAAAAAATGGCAAAGAGAAAATATTTTTTCCCAAATAAATTGTGTTTTCCTTCTCTTAGTATGCTCTCTTATACAACTCAAAATAAATTGTGAACACTGGTTTTGAATATTTAAATAGATTTGGCTATTTAAAATTTCTTTTGCCTTAGTAAGATAGGTTTGAAAATCCAACTAAGTAATAATTTTTTTTTTCTAAAAAGTGCTATTTTTTTAATGGATACTATATGTCCCTGTTGAATGTAATACTGATTTTTCACAGGAGGATAGGACAGACACATTCATTATAGTCTTCTTCTTCCTAGAAAAAGAATAGCTGTGGCTGAAATTCTTTTCCTTGGTTTAAGAAAAATGGTGCTAATCACAAAAGAAGTTTTTATGATAATATCTGGCAAATTTATGAGTGCTCAGGACTATGTCCCATTACAACATGCCAATAGAAAAAAAAATTATCTGGTAATAATGATATTTCTGGTCCCAAATCTTACAATTAAATCTTACTTATTCATCATACTAAATTAATGTAAAAAGAGATTTTTTGTCAATTTGTACATAACACCAACGTATAAAGCCCTGGACTAAGAGTTGAACCAGATCAAGAAACAGTAATCCACGCACATCATGACTGGAGTAAATTACTTAGTTATACCTGAGTACCAAGGCACAGAACAGTTGAGTAGTTTTTGTCTCTGTTGCCTCTTTAGCCCACTGTCTGGCAAATATTTCCCCTTATTGTAGGTTTTTATAGCACCAAGAACTAAGAGGTGTTGCTCTAAGAGTTAGTCTAATGAATGGAAAATAAAAGTGCAAGAAATTTGCTAATTAAACTATATTTTGGAAAGTGGAAAGGACCACATCTTTTCCTCTGTCTTAAAAATGTGAAAATGTAAAGCTGTTCTGTTCCCCTTTCTTGAAAAAGCAATAAATTCTTCCCATCCCAAAGACCTGACACTTACCCGTGTAAGAAATTTGCATAGCAGCTATTGTGATACAGACAGTCCTTTCCAGTCCAGCTCAATGAAACTGTTGCCAGTTCTTGGATTCACTTGCAATGAAAGGATTTTTTATGAGGTCAAGGTAGAGACCCACGCCAGGATGTGCATCTTCTGCAAAGGGTTCCTCCACCATATCATTGCACTGCCAATTTTGAAAGCTTCAGGGACTTTTCTCTCCTTTAAGCTACATCTGTGTGGAACTGATAACAACATGTTCTTCCAAAGTAATTTTATATTTCTGGCTTGTTTAGCAAGTGAAAAAAACCAAAACAACACAAAAATGAAACGAGAAAAATATTTCTGCACTGCAGATGGAGCAATTCCTTGTTAGCTTACTTGTCTGCAAAAATTATTGGTGTTTCTGAGTCTCACCTTCATTCCAGTGATCCCTTAGGGTGCAGCAAACCATGCAGGTGTGGCGCACACATCAGGAACAGTAGGCTGCAGGTTAAAGTGATCTCCTGTCTCCACTGTCAGAAGAGAAGCTGGCTGGCTGCTTTTGGAAACCACTTTCCCTACTGTCCTGCATAGAGAAGAACACCAAGTCTGATTCCCACCATGTATTCTTCATCATACCTTTCCCTCTTGGGCTGCAAGAGTGTGTCAAAAGAAGTGCTCAGTTTCCACCCTGCTTCACAAAGTGCTTCCCAGTGCTGGCTCCACCAGCTGCAGAGGAGGCTCAGCCATACAAGGTGGCCTCCACCTGCTGCTGCTCCTCCCTGCTGGCTGCCAGGGCAAGCAGAAGTCCATCTGCTCCTCCTTCCCTCTGGATTGCTAAAGATGAGGGAACCTGGGAGAGTGGGTGGCCTTCTCTTGGTGAAGACCAAATCCCTACAGACATATTTTACAGACTGCCCTGACCAGTGGGTCTTAATCTTCAGGAAAGCAGCTTTCATCCTTTTCAGTTTCCCCTTTCTTGGATATGTTATCACTAGCTATTGTGGCCAGGAGATGTGGGCAATTCAGCCCTATGTCCCCACTAAATTTGTTCATCTCTTGGAAGCACATCCTTCCATACCTCACCACCACAGCATGGTGAAACAGCAGTCTCTTCTAGCTCCCAAAAATAAAGGTGGCAAAGTTTTTTGCTATCCTGAATTAACCTGATCAGTTTCAGTTTTGTGCAAGGTCATCCTGGGTCCTTTATTTGGAATTTCTGTTGTCATTGTTTGGTTAATTCAGCTCTTATCCTTTTTGGAGAATTGGGGTAGAAATGTTTGGTTATATAATTTACCTGAACTTGGAGCCAAAGAAGGTCATCCATTCTAGTGGATAGTGCAGAGGGTTTTAAGTGTACTTGGAAAACAACAAAAGCCATTATGAAACAGTAACTGTTCTGTGCAGGAGAGCAAAACACTGGGTCATGAATTCATAATTATTACATTAATGGACTCCATTTAATCGATATATCTAGCCAGAGGGAGCTGAAAGCATCATTTGACCTAGCACTCACATTTCCCCAGGAACACAAAACACTGTAAAATGTCCTCACATTCTGCACACCAAGGATTATTGTGGAGCCCCTGGAGAGAGGCAAAGGGTACAGAGAATCAAGAGGATGATAAGCAGTGCAGCCTGCCTGAATTCTGGGCTGCCAGACTCCAGCCCTCATCACAGCCACAGTGCAGAAGTAATCCCTCAAGCAAACAGCCACAGACTCCAAGCAGTTTAATGAGGCTCTTACTCATCATTTTCAGGCATGGAGGCCAGAAAAGGCACACACATCATAGAGTGCATCATAGGTCAGGTGCATCATAGGTCAGAAGGGTGCATCATAGCTCAGAAGCATCCCATTATGGTTTCAAGTTGCCATGAAAAGCAGAGCTATTTTTCCTTACATTTCAGGTTATTCTTTCAATAAACTGAGCTTCAAGCTATCAACACTGACACTTATACTTTGGAGAAAGTATAATGGAAAAATCACTGATATGTTGGACAGTTCTCTCTCTAGAGGAAACTCAATTGCTTCTTTTCTTCCAGTACAGCCATGCAGCATTTAAAACTGTAATGACAGACTACTCTCAACAAATTGAATTTGTGAAGCTACAAGGCATTTAAACTATTCTGCTCTTTTCATAGTACACCTGTAGTGTTTGAAGTAATGTTCTCTTCTGGTGCTGAAGATAGAGGTTAATCATGTCAAACATAAGGACATGTTTCCCTTCATCTCTCTAAGTGTTCAGGTCATAAATTGCATCATGTTTTGGGGAATGCAGGGGAGGCAAGTAGGAGGTGAGAAACAAACCCATCATTTAGGACACAAGAGGAATATTTAACAACAACTTAAAGATTGAGGAAAACTCAGTATTCTGTAACCTTGTTGGTTTGGTTCAAAAAAATGAATGAAATAATTTAGACAAAATGTGATAAGAGGAGGTGTTTCTGTGAGCTGGAAGCACATTTCCTCTGCAACAGAGATACGTGTGCTACCTAACAAGGACAAGAGAGACCTGTATGATACCTAAATGTCCTGTGCAGGACTTATGTGCTGGACATTGAGTTGCCCTGTGAAGAACATACACTTTCACATTTGCTCACTAAAGCAAGTCCCAAGCAAAATTTTGTGTGAACAACAGTTAGAGAGGATTGCAAAGGGACACCAAGAGCAGAGAACATGAACAAACACAACTTCTCATCATTTGAGATGACATTTGATTTGACTCAGCAGTCTGGCCAGCCTTCTGACAGCCTGGGGACAACTGAAAGTCCTTGTTAAAGAGAACAACACATTTTGTTTGCAGAACTTCAACATGATCAGGAAATTCCCTTCTCCCTTCCCCTATTTCCCTTTTTTAACCAGTAGATGATCAACCTCCACTCCTTTGCATGTGCTTTGAGAGGGATGCTGCACAACTTGCCAAAAGCCCTTTGACTAATGGCACACCTGACAGTTAGCTTGCAGGTGGTGGTTTGCTTGCTTCAAAGGAAAGTCTCTTGAGACTGTAAAACCAAAAAAAATTAATATTTCATTTTACCAGCTGACAGGCTTGCCTGTAGTGTAGAACTGCAATAGCTCATTTACTGCACAAAGACAGGATAAGCTGACATACCTTATTAGCACAAAAAAAAAAAAAAAAAAAAAACAACATAAAAAAAGATTTTTTGTGGGGCTACAGTAGTGACAACAGCTCAGTAAGGGATTGCTATGTTTTGTAGCTAACACATTCTCCTCCCTGCCTTTTGAGACTTGGATTATCTGTAATTAAAAATAAGAATGCTTTTAGCTTGAAAAACAATAGATAAAATTCTAATAAATTAGAATACCAATTTAGCTTATTTGGGATTTTTTATTACAAACAGAATGAAAACATGACATCATTGTTCATTTTGCTAATGAAACATGGGTGTGAGAGTCAAACACACCACCTGAAAAGCTGTGCTGTTTCAGGCAGCTCAGCACTGGCGTTTTCAATGCCCCTCTGCAGAAGGTCATTCGTGCCTCTGACCTGGTGGCAAGACATCCATGTGATGGGAACATATCCTGCCCAGCTGAGGGCACACTGTGCTAGCAATCTGCGGGGTGAGTCAGTAACACTTCCATTTGCCCGTGTTTTCCATGCTTTGGGAACGGTTTTGGAGTGCTGAGCTCTTTCTGTGTGAAACTGATTCCATTTGGATAAGATGAAAGCTGAGACACACTCCAGGAGTGCAGCTACTGCTCCAGCTGCCTGTGGGCGTTCAAAGCACGAGGTCCAGCCAGACACGCACTGAGCAAAGCCTCCTGATCCTCACAGTCTCCTGTAAAATTAGGATGACGTCAGTAATATCCACAATTCTAGGCACTTAATGAACTGCTAATAAATACATAAATGTCAGCACCCCGTGCTTTCAGGCTTGCATGCTGCAGGAATGCATTGTCAGAGTGCTGCTGTTCTCTCCCTTGCCAGCTGGACACAGGCACCCCCATTACCCTCAGGAACGATGGGCAGAGGTGTTGATGTGGGTGGGGCAGCTTCTGGCTGTGTCAAATCCATCTCTGTCGGAACTTTTTAACCTTTCATAGCTCTTTTCTGTGTGACTCCTTTGTGTCAAAAGTCATGAACAATTCCCTGGTTGCTGCTTAGTCTGACTGATGGCCATCTTACACATTAGGAGGGTCAGAGGGGGCCTGATGGCATCATCCCCACTGATGTGATCAATTCCGGGCAAATGCCCTCGGGCAGTGCTGTGTATTTGTCGCACACACACTCTGCATATGCTCAGATTTGTGTCCTAATGTGTGGTGTTTTACAGGCCATTGCTGAGCATCCCCCAAGGTGCTCAGGCAACAGGCACAAAGCACAATCCACAGGGGAACCAAACACACGGGAACACTGTAAAAGGAAATGTGCAGGGACAATGCTGCAACCAGGGCAGCAGAGAGCAACACACCCTTGAAGATAAAACTGCCCCACCATTTCAGAGCCATCTTGAGGGCTATAAAATAAAATGCAAATAAATGTTCCATTGTGGAACACTGCAGTTCTGCTTTAGAACTTCATCTTCTCCTTTCTATTCCAAAACCTAGAAAGACAAGTTTATCAAAGCATTTCACTGGAAAAAGGAAAAGCAATGGAAATTAAATCTGGAGGGCCAATCTCTGAAAGCAGCGTTAACTGTAGTAGGTCTTCCAGGCATTCAGCTCCCTGACTGTCTGCAAAAGAACTATCCACATGCCACAATAGCCACAAGGAGGTCCCAGACACCCTGCCATCATGTTTAGGATGCTGACTCCAAATGTAACTGATAATATTCCAGTATTTCCACCAATAACTTCTGAGTCAGGAAAGCTGGAACACAGGAGTCCACAGGTCTACCATGGGAGCTGGTGTATTTCCAATTAGGCTGAAACCCATCTATATTTAATCAGAAATAAGAGGAAAGAGTTATTTCCATGAACCATTTCACCCTGGAACTGTCACCCAAAGAAGTGCTTTCCAACTGTCACTATCCACTAATGCAAACGGGGATTGTGATGGTTCATTTAGTGGTCCCAAAGTGCAAAAGAACACAGCAGGGAGACAACAACAATTTACTCTTAACAACTGTACACTTTTATTAGTGTACACAATATGCAATAGAGGGAGAGAGGGAAAGAGAGAGAACAGAGAGAAAGGGGGGCAATAGCTACCGACAGAGATGAGATCTTCGTAGTCCTCTCGTGGTCCAATAGATCTGTCTTCCATGGAGAGATCTCAAATTGGGGTACTTGGGGAGTGTCTTTATAGTCCTTTTCAGAGCAGGAAGCACCAGGCCAAAAAGGAGGTGGGGGTCTCAGGCAGCCAGTGTAGAAACAGGTGCAGAACGAAGACAAGCAAATGTCCACTCAGGGAACAGGCACGGAACACGCACCAGAACAGGCTGACCCTGTTTAGCCTGTCATGGGGTGCTCACTGTTTTCAGTGTGGGTTCCCACAGGGATGCATCAGTCCAGTAGGTGCACCTGTAAACCATGGTTGGCACACATCCACCTCAGCCAGGCCAGGATTCCTGAGTGGGGGTTTCAGAGTTTCACTCTAGTCCCAGGGGTGGTCAGTTGTCGTCCCTGGCGATGGTTGGGAGGCAAATTGAGGCACTTTGGGACCAACTCTTACACCAACAAAACCCAGTTTTGCTATTCCAGTGCAGGCCAGCTCCTAATATGCTTTAGAAATTTGTGTGTCAGTCTCCTGTCTGAGAGTAAAAGGCAACAGGAATACAGTCATGACTAACTCCCCTAATTAACTTGACCTGTTTGGTGGTTTGGTTTTTATTTATTGTGTTACCTGGCTCTTACAATATGCATCCTTCCTCAGAGAGAAAAAACCTCCAGACAAGAAGTGCTTTTAATTTGTAAATGAAACATTTTGTCTGAAAGATAAACCTCCTCTGCCCTCAAGTTCTGCTATCTCCAATCTCCTGCATGTCTGGCTTATTTGAGATGTCAACAGCTGCAGAGGTCCCTTGTTGATACATTTTTCAGAGATAAAACATATCTCTCATGTTTCAGATTTCAAGAATGGCTTTTGCATTATTATCTATACAATAAGATCAAAGAGAGAAGGGATATCAGAGGTAAGAGTCCCATCTATTGGCCAGAGGAGGTACATGATAACCAAATGTTTTCTGAGTCTCAAACATTTTCTACTATGAAAAATTATAAGCAAAGAAAAATTACCAGGAAAAATGAATTATCTAAATGCTAACAATGGATATTAGTGAAGGCAAAAGATAAATTCTTTTAGAATTCCCTTTCTTCTTTTAGAGAGGAAAGAAAAGGAAAACAAATTTTTTTAGGATAGCAAGGAGGGAATTTTTATTGTCATTACTGTGTGCATGCAGCTGGGATTGTTTCTCAGGAAACTTTGTTTCTAGAGTACAGTAATTTTTAAATAAATGCTATTGTTTTACCTGAGTTTCAATTCAGGAAACTTTAATCAAAGCAGAGACATGGTCTGTTGCATAAACAACAGTTCTAGAACTATCTCATCACTCTTAGACTTAGGTGAGTTGCTTTCAATAGCTTGTTAAGTTACACAAGCAAAATCTGTTAGTCCATACTTTCTGGAGCTCAGCACAGAGACAAATATTAGTTTTACATGAAAATGCCTTAACTTGGGAATGTGTAAAATTGTTTTTTTTAAGCAGACCACTGCTGGGTTTGGATTTGAGCAAGAATTTTCAGGGGTGTTTTTTCTTTTTAGTGTCCATGTTGAATACCACCACTACCACACAATACAGCAACCTCTTAATTCTGAGCCAAACCACACAGTGCCTGGAAACTTGGATGTGTGCAAAGCACTTTATACTGTCCTGCACAGTCTCCAAAATGGAAATAGATTTGACAGGTGGACCACCCACAGGTGGATAAGGAATTGGTGGGAAGTCCTAGCCACAGAGTGCCACATTGGCTCACTCCCTGTGTGGAGACCTGTGATGAGTGGTGTCCCTCAGGGGATGTTATTGGGACCAGCATTTTTTAACCTCTTTGTCAGGGACATGGACCGTGGGATTGAGCAGACTCACACTCACTCTTTGCCAATGACACCAAACTGAGAGGTGTCATCGATAAGAGAGGGACAGGATGACATCCAGAGGGACCTTGACAGGCTTGAGAAGCAGACCTGGGTGGACCTCATAAAGTCCAACAAAGCTGAGGACAAGGTCAGGCACTTTGGTGGCAGCAGTCCCCAATATCAGTACAAACCAAGGGACTCAGTGACTGGGTGCAACCCTGAGGAGAAAGTCTTAGGAGTGTTGATTGATGGAAAGATCAGCATGACCCATCACTGTGTGCTGCAGCCCAGAAAGCCAACCATGTCCTGGGCTGCATCAAAAGCAGAGTGGGCAGGAGTTCAAGGGAGGGGATTCTGTCCCTTTCCTCTGCTCTTCTGAGACCCCACCTGGAGTTCTATGTCCACTATGGGGTCCTCAGCACAAGGATGTTATCCTGCTGGAGGAAGTCTAGAGGAGGATCACAAACCAGATCAGAGGGATGGAGCACCTTTTCTGTGAGGACAGGCTGAGACACTGAGGTTGTTCTGCCCAGAGAAGATATGGCTCTGGGGAATCCTTAAAATGCATTTTAAAGCCTTTCACTACTTAAAGGGAGCCTAAGGGAAAGACTGGGATAGACTCTTCATCAGGGAGTGTAGTGATAGGACAAGGGGTAATGATTTTAAATAGAAAGAGGGCAGGTTTAGATTAGGTACAACAGAGAAATTCTTTACTGTGAGTGTGGTGAGGCACTGGACCAGGTTGCCCAGAGAAGTTGTAGATGCCCCATCTCTGGATATGTTCAAGGCCAGGCTGGATGGGGCTTTGAACAATCTGGTCTCAGGGAAGGTGTCCCTACATGGAATTAGATGACCTTTAAAATAAGTCTTCCTACACAAATAAATTCTGAGTCTATGAAACTGTTCCCTACCACACTCCCTTATGATGGTTTCAGACACTGTGTTCATGCTCTGGGCTAAAGTCCTACCTGTCTTGGCATGGTTCTACAGATATTTCTTAGTGCTAGAACATAGGAGCAAACATACTGAATCAATCTAAAGTCAGAAAGGGGCGTCTAGGCAAAAGCAAATGAACAATACTTACAGGTCTTCTCCAGTTATTTGCATCTCATGAACTTCACACAACTTGTAATTTGTGTGCATTCAGGAAACCCCAAAGGATTTCTCTTCCATGAAGTTGTCAAATCAACCCTTAAGCCACATAAACTCTTACCATCTGCAAGAACTGCTCATAAAAATCTATTTCCAGGATGCCTTAAGAATATCTTACCTTCCTGGAACATTTGGTATTTTAGTGAAGAGGTTCAACTGTTTGGATATCTTGAAAGCAAAAGACCTCTATTCTAGCTTTGATATTCTATCAAAAATCCAGAATAAACAAGAGTTGCTTATTATAAAAAAAGTTGCAGTTTTAATTTTCTTTAATGAAATGAGACTATAACAAATGGAAGCAGTTGAGCACAAAATAGTGTGGACATAAAACCATTTCAGTGCCATATAACTCAGTCCCACTCTCCTTACATCCCAGTGAAATCCCTGGGGGTGAATTGCAGTTCACTGCAATTACCATGCTGTACTCTGGCATCCATTTTTTCACTTTTCTGACCAAAAATAATTTGAAAAAAGAAAATATGGAGCAATCAAAACAAATAAAAACTGGGAATGCTGAATGTATTATGTAAGAGAATGGAAGTCGGGGAAAAAACTGAAGTCACTGAAGATCCCTGCCTGGGATGCCTCATAGACCAGGTCACACTGGGAGCTGTCATGCCTATAGAGAGATGAGACAAAAATTGCAGTCCAACCCACTACATAAATATCATGGTGTGCTGCACCCTGGCCCCTCTCACTGGCCATGAGTCTGCCTTGAGAGGAATGCCTGCTTCAGGCATGGCTGAGGGGAGCTATTGGAGCAGGTGCTCCCCCACCAGCTGCCACAGGTATCCAGAACTCCTGTTTTACACAAATGGTCTCTGCTGCCACACAGCACAGATACAGGATGTGGAGGACAATTTAAAAAACCCTATTTGATCTTATCTACTCATTAGAACCAGAGCAGGAAAAGACAGAGACTGACTCACCTGAGCAGTAAACTTGGTCACAAAAATGTAACATTTTCCATCTTAAAAGCTGCTGATTCACAAAAATATGAATGTTTCATGGTGACAATGAAAAAGATCTCCAAACTCTAGAACACTTTGTTTTTGAAAAATTGTAAAACAGGGATAGCAGCAACCTGTTTAGTACCATTTAGTACAGTGGAAGTCAAAACAGGATGTTCTGCATTATGGATCATTGGTATCTTCCTAAGCAACAAGGAACAAAATGTTTTTAAAGGCAATGCAACAGAAATGTGTATGCAGAATAATGCATTTAAGGGATTTAAATATGTATTTAACTGTGGGTTGACCTCTATTTTTCCATGAAAATTGCCATATCTGTTTTCTCCAGAAGGCTTATTAAAATTGCATCTTTCTAGGAGAAAGATTACATTTGTTCTTATCCTGATCGCATATCAGGTGATGTAAATTGATATAAAATCCGATGTTTGGATCAATACTGTGATAATAAAACTAAGAGAACTGAAAAAATAGATAAAAGCACCACTCTCCACAGAAATGTTGATTCACTGACCATCTGTCTTATTTCAGCTAAGTGCTTTACCGCTTTAGTTTGGCATTAGACTAGTCAGTCGATAAATTAATAACTGAAGTCACACTATAATTCTTGGCCACCCTGCTCTATTTTTTAAGCTGTCAATATCTAAAATGTCACATGTATTCCTTTTCTGGGCATATAGTGAGCATGTGCCAAGTCCTGTCTACTCATCCTAAGCATGAACACACACAGGTAACTAGCAATTATAGTCTTGGTTTCTACTAGTCACCCAACTGCCACAAAAACTCTTCAGAGTGTTAATATGTGCCTTAAATATATTTCTGTTTATTTGCTTACCAATTTACATGAATGCAGTCTGACTAAAGGCACTGCATTGTACATGCTGAGAAAACAAAACCAAATTCACTTGACATGTTGAAGCAAGGTGCCCATATTCTGCACTCAGACAGCAAGAGAGGCAAGAGAACACACTTAGAACTTAAAAATACCACAGTAGAATGTTTATTTTTACAGGCTATTAGAATTCCATTAGTCTCATCTATTCATTTCCAGGCTGCCCTCAGACTGAAAAGTGAGTGTCTAATAGGATGCTTTCATTAAATTAAATGAACAACCCCCTCACACCCCGTCACAATCCAATATGATTTTAACAGAGAACATGATGGGTGGCTGCTAATCCAACTGGAAGGCTGAGAAGCAGCTCAGAATGATATTCAATTTTTTTTTGACAAATTTAAAGCATAAACAGCTGAGAGCAACATCTAGGATAAATAAATATTTCAGTGATGTGACCAAGGGTGTATATTGATTTTAGTGTAACAGTAGCTCTCGACATATTTGATATCCTCATTGTCTGCATAAAGAAGCTATACCTAAATTCAGGAGAAGAAAGTTTACATTATTTTCTAGATGAAAACATTTTCTTGTTGATCACTTAAACATCAGCAAATGGCCTAGATCACATGAAGAAATAAAGGTTCAAAAGCTCACTTCTGCCTGTGACTCCAGGACAGCAAAGAACATAAACAGCTGATTTGGAAGGTGGTCAAGTTTAAACTTTCTCATCTTTAATAAGACATATGTGCCTGTACCTGGTGGGTTCTAAGTGTCCTCCTGCAGTGTATCAGGTGCTCAAAGAAGCTGGTAGTACCTGTGGCCAGAAGGAATCCCTACAGCTGTATGAGTCCATGCAAAGGTGTTCTGGAAAGAAGGGCTCTTTTCGTGCCTCATCAAAGGTGAGCATGACATCCTCTGGGTGGAACAAATTTCTCCCTCTAAACGAGCAGAAGTACCTACATCTCTTCCTGAGGCCCGAGGACCCTGATGCTGCAACAGCTCTTTTCACAGGCTGAGTCCCACATTCCTCAGCACAGGATTAATGCTGTGCTGGAGAAAATCTAAATGGGCCCAGAGAGTGAGCACTACTGCCCTCTGCAGAAAAGGTGTTTATAGGAAGAAGAGGTCGAAGACTCTTTAAATTTTTTTAACATATCAATAGATGAGTAAAAATAAACTTTCAAAATCATATTGCAAGATAATGGGGGAAAAATTGCAGAAATTAACAGGGATTTTGGAGAAAAATATTATGATTCAGCACCAAGAGAAAAGAGCTTAGTGGTTTTCCAGTAAAAGCATTTTAAATTCCACATTAACTTGATATATTTTTTTTTTTTAACATTTAACTGGTAAACACATTTTTATTTCTACTTTGGTAGCCATAGTAATTCATATAAGGTTGTTCCCATGTAAGAGGTTTCAGTGTTAAAGAAAGAATATTGAGTGCCTCATTATTTATTCAATGCCTGTGTCTAGAAAACAGTAGGTTTGCAGAAAAGACTGCAAACAACCCCCTTCTCATCCATCAGCCCCCTCCACCCCCAAACCCCCCATGCCTTATTTCCAGCTGTGGCAGCTGTTGTGAAACCAACACTGGCAGACTGACACCTGGTGGTAGCTCTGCAAGTCTCTGGCCTAATTTTTGGTGAGTTTTTTGATTTGATAAGCTTTATTTTATTTTGAGGAGTGCTTGGAAACAACACTGATGTAAGGAACAATATTTTTACTAGAAGTTCGAAAGTAGGAAGCATTAACAGTGCAAGGAGATTAAGTATACAGCTGAATGTCACTCTGGGAAAAAGATGCCAGGTAACTGCTCCCATGCTTACAGACGCTGACAAAATATCTTTAAATGCACTGCAAAACAAGATTAAAATACTTTAATAAATTTTAAAATATTGCGTATGTATTTTTAATATTTCCTAAATCCACAGCTTTTGACCATAAGATGTATAATCTGTAAGCAGGTGTCTGTATGATCCTCCCTGTGTTCAGAGAATGCTATTTTAAACCTGAAACACCAGAAACACCAGAAACACCAGAAACACCATGTTGTATTTTGGGAGCTTTCAAACCATTTCCTACCCTTGTCTGCAGCATCTACCTGTAGCAGTTGCAATTACCAAACTTTTGGGGCAGACCTGGGCATAACGAGTGCCTGCCACACAGCACAGTGTATTTGCCCACTGGCTTCCCATATGGTCCAGTACATCAACCATACATCATGACTACTCATATCAGACCTTGCAGTTGTTTATCTATGGATATATGTTACTCTCCATGGATACCAAGCCATTCTGTCTGCTAACACCCAAATTTAATCTGCTGGTCTGCTTCAAACTGTTTTTAAATACTGTAGAGAATTAGGATATTATTTTTTGTGCTTTTGAAAATGCAAAGAGAACATTAGTAATTATTGTTCTCAGTACAGCAAAAGCATATTTGTTCCCAATTCCTTTAATTTCTAAGCGATTTTCAGTTTTCATTATTATTCATTGTCTCACCAGTTTTGTCTTTATTAGGCATTCATAAAAAATACCTCATTATCATCCGTAAAGCACAGTTCATTAGCATGGCTGCTCTGTGAAGACAATTGTTTCTTCATTAGCACCAACTCCTCAGAAATTCAGGCTTTTGATGCTTGTTTGAATTACTTGTATCTTTTCATTTCCTCAGTTGTGTTTCTGAAAGATTTCATTTTTTTTCAACAGCTATTTACATTTATGAATATCCTTGTAAGCCCTGCGCTTGTAATTTGTGATGTATTTTGCTTGCAACTACATTAGTTGTTCATACAAATGCATTGGCATAGAGTTTATTCATAGGCTTCATCCTGCATTTATGAGTGCTAATCTATTAACTCTCTTTATTCCTTTAGGCAGGAATGAAAATATTTGTCCCTGAGCATGCTCCAGAGAAGGAGGCATACTTTTGAAAGCCCCACGTTTTCACTGCCTTTCACTTGGATGTTTGGCAAAATCTATACCAAAAACTACATATATATAGGCGGGACACAGAGATTGCATTTTATAAATATTACAAAAATAATCAAAGCAAAAGATTGCAGAATGATTAAAAGTTTCTTTTTTTTTTGCTTGAGTGTCTCTCTTCACATTGCTAGATGGTGACCTCACACTTTCCTTCCGAGGCCACTGCCCTTCCCACTGGGTTCTGGTGTCCAGGTGCTCCTCCTCCTTCACGGTCAGTGGGAGCTGGAGATGGCCTCTGGTGCCAAAGAGGACCCCCAGCATGGTCTGATGCACCACCAAACTGCCTTGGCCCCAGCTCTGACTGGCTTCAGCCTTGGTCTCCAACTTGCCAGCCACCTTTCTATTTCAATAAACCATTTGGTTGCAAATAGAACAAATATTTTTCTGATTGGAAATCCCTGATCTGACACTGACTCGAAACAGGTTCCTTTCAAGAGCTGCCAAACTCAGGGAAATAGCCTAAGAAATATCTCTGAGTGTATTTTTTGTTTCCAAGTGTATTTTTCTTTTTATTTCACCACTCTCTTGGTATTTTTAAAGGTTTGTTTTTGAAATGGAGAACATTTCTTATGGGACAGATGGCTCAAAAATTTTAGAATTACATAAACTGGGGAGGACAGATTTGTTGAACCTTCTCTCTATATGCATCTCACTTTTTATGAAGAACCTAGGCATAGTTACAGCTCCCCACACACACTCGAGTGTGAGATTGCTCCTCTTTTCTCTACTACAGTGGTACACAAAATACGTGCTTGAAGCCAAGGACAGCCAAGGCTGAAAGATGCTGCCTTTGTCCTCAGCTTATTACAAATATTTAATATAAGGTCATATGCCCACATTCATTAGAATGCAGCCAACCTCCACAGAAATGGTTAAAAAGGAATACAAGCCTACTTTCACCAGAAACTCAGGCCAAGGTAAAAAACCCAAAGCCAGCTGGCCAGCTTTCAAGAAGAGCTCATTTGCTGGATGGAAAGAGAGAAACCTTGTTGACATGGAAACCTATAACTTCAATATATATCTACAACAGATAAAATAGCAAGATGAGAGAGACCTTAAAAAGCCATGATCAACTACAGTTGTGAGAGATTTTTTAATACCCAAATATTAGAGGGGAAAATGTTAAAACAAGGAAGGTGTTAAAAGGAGTTGTTGTTCCAAGCAATTGTTAGAGGGATCAATGGGAATGTGAGAAATGAAACAATAGTAATCTCATGTTGGAGCATGTTTCTTTATTTGTATTCTATTGCTGCTATAAAGGAAAGGACCTTCTTGTGGATTTCATCTATGCACATTCAAATGAGAGCTGCTGTCCTAAAAATCTAAATCAGAATAGATGGCAGAGAAAGAAAGAAGGTGAAACATTCTGAGAGGTGCACAGGGGCAAAAGACGAAGGTTTGATACCAATACAGAGGGTGCACATTCACAGTTCCATCTGATGACCCACAAAGGCATTGAAATTCTAAATTGGGAACAATCCTTGGGACAACATAATGGTAACAACCCTTTATCATCAGACAAATCCGTACCAGAGGTGACCTGGACTAGGTGGAGGGAATGAAACTTTCTGCACATTACTATATATGGTAGGAAGAATTCTTATACTCTGTATTTGTATTTTTTTTTTTTCTCTTTCTAGGGCATTTTAAGGCTACCAAACCCCAAGTAATTATATAGGATAGTTAGACACATTGTGTGCCTTATTAGTTCAGGTTTTGATATCAGCTCATCAGTACATCTTATTTCCTTGTAGAGAAACCTCTGAATAAGAATGTGCCCCATGCATCAGTCCAAAAAAGAAGGGCACAAATCACAAGAGCAAGTTAACATTTTCACATTCAGAAGTGACAGGCTCAGTACGTCTAAAGAGAAAATATTTGTTACATTACTATCTTTGCTTAACATTTGCTCTTAAAATAATTTCTGTTCTTGATTTAAGATATTCCATTAAAATATCTGGGCATGCATCATCCTTCACAGATAGACAAGCACTATTACAGGGAAGGGGGAAGAGATCTAATTAACTTTTCCATGTCCCATCTGAAATAAGGAGGTAGAGTTCACACAAGGCTTCATTTATGGTAGCAATATCTGTAGTGCAACATCATTTGTATTTCTCCACTTGCCAATCTGAGGAGAGACGGTGACAAAAAAGATAATACAGAAGAAAATAAACCATTAATTTGTATGTAAATAAAGGAAGCATAACAAAGATTAGCTGAAGTTACCACCTGCTGCACAGCTTCCTCACATAGAAGTAGTAGACAAATGAGGGTAATGTAACTCAACTTTTGGTGTTTGATGGTTATGAATCTCCTCATTTTTGCAAAAGTCATTGCAAATTTGAGGCACTTTAAAAGTTGCAGGAATCATTTATTTTTTTCTCTCTCCATTATGTGGATACTAGTGAGAGCCAAGGGAGAAGAAAAGATATATGTTCAAAATCACTCTAAAAATAATAAATCCCAGGAGTTAAATGACAAGCTCTATTTTATTTTGCATCTTTTCATTTTAACTGTGCCTTTTTAATATTCTTGCTCTTCTATTTTGTAAAATACAAAGGGCCAAAGGCTCTCTCAGTGGAAAAAAACTAAGTCCATTGTAACTGGATTGCTGATCTCTTCATCATTATTTTTATGGGCCTTGGGAAATTGCAAGGAGATAAAATTGTGGAAAAAAACCCCAAACAACTGCCTTCTTTTTTCTCTGTGCAAGTGCTGATCATCAGGAAAGAAAGGCACAATTTCCTGCATATCCTGTTCCTGAGCTCATTACAGACCCCCAAGCTGTGATTCCCTGGGCCAAAATGCAGGCAACTGTCAGGTTTCTAAATGTGGAGGGTGTTTTTAATACAAGTCTTACATTAAGAGAAGTAAAACCTTGGGGCACAAATCCATCTTTCTCTTTCATATCATTTAAGCTAGCTGAATGCTTCTTAGTGTTCAGTAAATACAAATGTATTTTGCCCCAGAGCCAGAACATGCTGCAAAGAAGTATTGTTCTGCTCAGGATGAAAACCTAGCATGGATTTCAAAGTCTTCCTTAGACAGATAGTCTGTGCAATTGGCAGAATTTATGAGAAGCCTGGGCATTTTTCTGCCTTGTCAAGTACGAGTTTTCTAATTGTGCAGCTTTGGCAGCTGTTGTCACTTCAGCCACAAGTTCCACATACTACATAAAGGTTGTACTCCTTGAGCTGGGGCATGGAGGTGGCAATGGGATCAGGAGAAGAGCACTGGCTTCATGCTCCATGATGGGTTTATTAAACTCTCATTGTGGGCCTTTGTCCCCCTGCTCAGGCATACCAACCAGCCTGAGCATCAAAAATGGCTCATTTGAGCTAAAGAGGTCAGAATCCAATGGGACACATCCCAAGCTAAAACCTGAGACAGTAACAGCTTCTTCTATGGTCATTAGCTGTATCTTCAGTTAATGAACCTTCGCTAATCATTGTCCCTCAGGAAGAGCAGGTGTTTTAAAGTAAATGTGGTAGCCATGGGCGAGCACGAACAACATTGCATGACTTCTGCAAAAAATGAACTGTATTCACATAACACAAGCACAAAGGTGATAGAATCCTGTATTCTGTGTTGACTTCATCTCTTTTTTCACTAAGATGATAGTAATTGGTTTGTTGTACCACTGGGACTCCAACAACTGGAACAGGTATGGACAGTGAATGACATCAGTGCATGGATCAGACCATCTCTCTTAGAGGCAAATGAAGTGAAATACCATGTCCCTTTTATTTTCTCATCTAGACAAATGATTCCTAATGAAAATGTCGAACTTCACTGTCTTTCAATTGGTACATCTGAAACCACCCCACTGCCAATTATATGGGTCTGAAAGGGTATTTGGGAAGTTTGGTGAGCTTAGTCAGATGGTGAAATATGCTGAAATAAATTTTAAAAAGAACCCTCTATTTCTTCAGGGCTAGTTTTTCTCTGTGCATATTTCAGTATAATAAATACCTCAGAAAAACATCCTTTATATTTTCCCCTCTTATCAAAATCATTTCCTCTGGCCCCCGCAGGAAATTTATTTGGAGCCTGATCACATTTTCTATCCCTTTTATACTGCTTTAATTAGAAAAAGTGGGATTGTAGATGCCTTAGGAGCTGGATTCTGGTTATTGTCACTGATTTCTGAGCCATATTACTGCATCACCTATTGATCCTGGGGACACCCCCTACCATGTGCTGCACAGCCCATACCACAGTCCCTGGCATCCTTTCCTGTTGGAAGCTACTCATTGCAGCAAGCCACAGATCATCCCCAGGACAGGCAAAATGAACTGAGTATACAAAACAGGACTATATCACCCAAGCATGGTTTTTGCTTAGGCAAAAACACATTAACTTCTTCCCCTGATCCATCCACTGCCATCCTTTCTGTCACAGGGTTTTTCACACCCATTTTGAACTGTCATCCTGGGTGCATATTGACAGACACTGATGCCAATCTTTTCCTTTAGAATCATATATAAAGTAGTTTGCCTCGAAGGGATTATCTGAAGAGCCTTTTTACTTAAGTGTCCATCTTAGAAGCTGCTTCAGAATGGGTTTTCATATACAGATTTGGAGCTTGATGAAATAATCTCTGAACTAGTTAGCAGATAGACATTTCTCCTTGCCATTTGAATTATATTTCCATCTCCTTATTTTTTTTTTTTTCATGGAGCACTCCAAGATAATCAGTTTTATTTGCTTATTCATTTGTCTATATGCTAGTTTATTTAGAATTCCCTAAGTCCTATTTTTGTGTTGGTGAAATATTGATCAGGTGCAGATGTGGATCATCTGTGAAATGATCATTTATATTGGGTAGATGGAGAGGAAGAGAGGAAAAATAGTACTATTTGCCTTCTTTCTAGAAGGACAGGAGAGAGAGAATAAAGAAGAAGGAAGTTTCTGCTGTAGCTGGAACTGGAAGTCATGGATTTAGGCATGAGTCATCCTGAACATGTGATAATCATGTTTTGGCGTTTTCCGATTTTGACAAAAAATGTCAAAACTTTGCTATTCTAAGCTATTCTGCAGAGTGACAAAGAAAGACTGTATTGAAAACTGCATTGAAAATTCAGTTATTTCTAGCTGTCACACAGAGTGGCTGTGCAGAGGACTGAGTTCCCAAATAACTGTGTGCATTCAGAGAACTGCTTCTTTTCTGTGAAAACTCAAAACCAGAAATGTGCAGCAAAGGCAGCTAAGGATAAAAGTGTTCACTAATGGTATAAGGCCAATGCTCCTGCTGTGGCCGTTTTCAGGAAACACATAGACAAAATTTGCATCTCATTGTTCCTAACAGGATTGTATATGCATGTTTTACACATTTATCCCAGAACATATATTGAAGTGGGCTTGGTGCTTTGCTCATCTGCAACTGCTGCATCAGTTTATGATGTGAAAAATCACAATGGCACTCTAGCAGATGTGTCTATGCATGTCCGTGCCAGAAAATCAGCATCTGGAGTAAGCTTGAATAAGACAAGTAGATAATTTGAAGACCAATACAAGCCTCCTGTTCAATTAGCTTTGAAAGTAAATGCTGCTGATAAGATATGCTCTGTTTAAGGTACCTCATGCAATTCAACCAATTCCAGAACTTCCAAGGTTTTCTGTAGAAAAGAAAGATCTTGTCAATAAACTCCTCAGCTAAACTATGTTTTTAACTTCAGTGGTATTCAATTAATTCAGTCACACATCTGTGTAACTTAGGCAATTTAGTAAACTTCCAGAAATTGCTGGATGTTGTTTTCATTTTTGTCTTGGCTTTTTATGTCTATCTCTGACATAAAAATTCTGTCAGCATGTATGAACCTTGATGAAAAAAAGTGTTAAAAATTTACCTTGAGAGAGAGTTTAAGTACCAGGTAGGTTCTCCAAAGAATCTAAAATCATCTGAAGGCTGTCACTTAGAAATTAATAAACAACTTACCCAGCTAAGGAAAATAACCTTTAGCTTTGACAATTTTGTCTTCCTTTTTTTTTTTTACAAAAAGACAAGTGTTATTTCACAAATTTCTATGATAAAAATGTTTCTTATCCCAAAAACATTTAATTTAGCTGTAGATTTTGCCTGAAGAAACATATGCATATATATGTATAATTTCAGCTGATTATACCAAGATCTTGATTTCATTGCAGGAGATTGGAATAAGATGACTTTTAAAAGTCCCTTCCAATTCAAAGTATTTTGTGATCCTGTATAGACTTCTTTCTCTTTTTTGTTTTCGTTTTTGTGGGTTTTTTTGTTTTTGTTTTTTTTTTTAATTTATTTTTGTTTTCTTTTTGTCTTTTGTTTGTTTGTTTGGTTTTTTGTTTGTTTTTGATTAGTTTTAAAGAAGATTTTTTTAATCTGGAAATATCAAAAAGGCTGGAACTACCATTGATATCCCTTTGCAATTACTGTAAAGTTTGCATTTGGACACAATGACAGGAGTCTGAAGGTTTTCAGGAGAGAGAAAAAGAATATTCTTTTGGCATTGGTGGCAATACATATAAATCATGTCTCATACCTGATTTTAATAGAAGAATTTCATTAGCAATTTATTCTTTTAAGGCACCATTCTTTTTTTTTTTTTTTTTTTTTCAGTGAATTGCCTATTACTCACTGGAAGTCATTACATTTTTCATGGGGAATCTATTTATAAGTACTCATGAAGCAAACTAATTGAAAACATAATTTAAAAGAGGCCAGAATCTTAAATTAATCACAGATACTTTCTTCATGGATTAAACACATGAAGCAGGCAATGCTTCTTACATAACTTTTCCAAATTGTCCTGTATTACCATTTTACCCCTGGACACTGACTACTGAAGCCAGGTCACCCTCTGAGAAGAGGCATTATTTCACTTCTGCTTGGAGGCACGAGGAGAGTCCATCTGTGCTGCAGGTGGTGCTGGTCCCTGGGCACTGTGCAGGTCTCAGGCAGTGCCAGTGAGGGCACTGGCCTGGTACTGCTCACACGAGTCACTGCACAATTTTACCATGC
Source organism: Aegithalos caudatus (assembly GCA_013389925.1). Classification (NCBI taxonomy): domain Eukaryota; kingdom Metazoa; phylum Chordata; class Aves; order Passeriformes; family Aegithalidae; genus Aegithalos; species Aegithalos caudatus. The sequence goes on from WEIU01021325.1 coordinate 86,659, forward strand.
AATCTTCAAAGCCTCCCACCCTTGGTTTTCATCTGCTTAAAATAATTTTAAACAGCAGAGTTCCTTGAGATGGACTGGGGATAAGGAAACTCCTCCAGCCCTGGGAGGAGGCTTGCCATGGTGGCACAGAGTCAGCCCCAGATGTCCTGCTGGGGATGGCACTGCCCACAGGAGGAGCAGTGATTTGAGGAGATGATGGCTGGGAGTGACTGATCCCAGGACATGAAGGCTGGGAAGGCCCTTCCCTGCAGATACAGTCCTGAGATGGTTCTGTGCAAGATCCTTCCCTCCTTACAGAGGCTTCTTGGACTGTGCAGCCCCACCTTCCCACTGCCGTTCCAAGCTGACTAGGTCTGCCTGCCCACTGCTTTGGCAGTGTATAGACTAATATTTAGTATTTTCTAGAACTAAAAATATATAGTATATAGTATTTAGTAAGAAATGTAAAAGTTTAACTAATTAATATGCTAACTGATTATTATTTTTACTTAATATAGTAATGAATAAATGTAGTATTTTCAGCATTTATCTTTATTTGCTGCATTTCCCAATATTTTCATTGCCTGGACACATTGCCTGAACACTCAAGTAAGTAACAAAGGCTATTTCAAATAGGGTTAGCTTTTTTAAACCAACTAGTACTAAAGTCCATCATCATCTTCCTCAAGCTGCTGCTTTTCAGGGGTGCTGAGCCATGACAGCACCCATTAACTTCAGGCCTAAATGTGGTGGTACTGTCCAACATGTTGTACATATGTCTCAAATGTATGTTGAGAAAAACCTTTCCATAAATGACATGGTGTTGGAGGTTGGGTATTGTTTCTATTGTGTTAGTTTGCTAAGAAGCTAATTGCTGGGTACTTAACCAAAACAAAAGCGGTGGCCAAGCACGAGTTTTGGAGCTGATATTTTCTGATAATGGGCCATTAAGGCTCACCAGTGACATGAGACATTCCATCATCCCATTGGGAGATGCTCTGCCCAGCTGGGGGGGACCCAAGCATTCCTACCTAGATAAAAAGGGGAGACAGGAACAGCAGGACATCCTGTTTTCTACTGGATTCCCAGGGGAAGACTGAACCCATGTTGCCACCACTGGACTTTCTTTGGGACTATCTCTACTCCACAGGACTGCATCTGTTACTCCAGAAGGATTCATCTGGACTGCTTCTAACACCCTGACCAACAGGTTGTCAGGTCACAGCCCTGACTCTGTCAGGGCTTTCTGGGTTTTTTGTTTTATTTGCATGTTTATTTTATTTTCTGTACTACTACATTTTTATTTTTAATGTTCCCATTAAAGGACTGTTATTCCTATTCCCAAAACTTTGCCTGAGAGCCCCTAATTGCAAAATTATAATAATTTGAGAGAGGGGTTTATATTCTCTATTCAAAGGGAACTTCCAGCTTTTTGCTGGCAGATATCTGTCCTTTCAAAACCAGGACACATGGTGATGCTGCCTTACCAGCTACTTATTCCAGAGCTGGGCTCTGAGTCCCTGGACACCTGATCTGTTGCAGTGGCACCAGCAGCCACCTCCCTGTAGAACATTTGGGTGAAGATTACATGGGGCACTGTGCAGGAGCTCGAGTGACAGGATCATAACTTCACCTCACTCCAGTATAAGTGAATTTCTAAACTATGTCCCTTCTGAGGCTTGCATGAGTATACTCAAAAGAGGCAGCAATTATTGAAGCATGCCCTATTATCTCCAGTTGTTCTATTATTTTGTGCTCCTTATAAACTTAGGCTAAACAATTGTCTTCCTCTCCAGTTAATCCATCATGAACTGTCTCAGGCCAGTGTTGAACAATATTGTGACTTTGCTTTCCACTTCAGATTGTCCCTGCTCAGCACCACAGCTGCTCCATACAGCTGCATGTGCTGCAACCCTTCCCCAGCACACAGCATGGAGTGCTCCTGGCAGAAGCTAAGGCACACAGTAAATCCAGAGTCGTGTTTGACAGGCAGAACAGGGACAGTGGAGACCAGATGAAGCCAGAAGAAACTCTACCAAAACATAAATAGTTACTGATTGACTCTAAAAATGGGGAGGTACTTCCAGGCATGGGGGAAAAGGCTTAGAGACAGAACCTGAGCCTGTGTGTGCTCAAGATCCTCCAACCATTAGAAGAAAGTCAGTCTGTGGTGTCATCGTACAGAAGTCTTAGGAACAGAGCCCAATTTCAGAATCTCAGTGGAAAAAAAAAAAAGCTGCAAGCTTTAAAGTAGGCTATTAATTCTCAAATGTGTTGGAGAAATTGAAAAATGAGCAGGTAGGCCAAATAATCGCTTCACTTTTGACAAAGCAACCTCTTATTTTCCTGCGATGCCTTGGGATTTCTTCACAGTACAGACAGCATCCTTAAAAAACTTCAAATGCAAGTCACCCTGAGAGGGTGATCATACTGAGACTGAGAGGAAGATCATACTCTGCACTTTGTAACAGCAAGCTTAACAGTGGAACAATGTTCAGGCATTGGGGTGGATTTGGGGATTAGAAGTGTAGAAGTACCACTATTTTAATATTTCTATTGCTTAGAATGGATGTCAACAATGCATGTTCAGCTTTTCATTCTGACCTCATTCAGAGCACCCAGTAACTGAAAAATAAAGTCTTCCACTGTGAAAAAACATGCACTTTTCAATGCTGAATTAGAAGCTGGCAATAACAATGTTAGCAGATGTTTGGTTTTGGGTTTTTAAAATTTCATTCTACGTTCTGTCTGACTAATTTGCTACCTGAAAAAATGTCAATATGAAATTTTCTGGACTGGAAAAACTCCACCCATTCTAATACTAAATGGTAGCAATGACAGTGGAATAACATTCCCTTACATGTTACAAGCATAAATGGCATTATAAAGGCTTAATCAGAATGAGGACAAGCACGTGAATATCAAAATGTGGTTGAATGATTGGCTGTTTAAGAAACAGTAAATATATAGATTTAGGCATATAACTCAGTGACTGAAGTGAAATAGTTTGAATTGATACTAATACAGACAGTTAGAATTGGAATCTAAATTTTCTGTTAGTCATTTTTTGGCTTTTCTATCCTGATTTGCCTTCATTATACTAAGTAAATTACAACCAGAAAGTCACAAATCAATAGCATTGCATTAAAATTACAAAAGCCAATATATTGCATCTAAATTGGTAATGGCATTGGCACAACCAAGTAACATTGAAATACACATTCACATTTAATTCTTCCTTTTTAGAGGAGTAGAAAAGCAAAGCAGGATGATCTTTTGTGAAATGTGCCACTGATATGAGACACAGGTCTAAAGTCAAATGAAGACAGAAATGAAGAAAACATGAAGGTCTCAGTGAGGATGAAAAGACCATTCCCATCTACATCATATTGATCCCTTCAGCAATCACATGAATTGATTTCTTCTCCCCTTTTTCCCATTCTCCCATCGTCTCATATCTGCCCAGATGAGGTGTCTCCAGTCAACAAAATCTAACTTTGCCCTGGGTGAACTTCCGTGCCATCAGAAGCCCCAGTGAGGTTTTCAAAGCCACAGATTTTGGATCACCACTGCCAAAGATCCACTGGCTTCTCCCTTTTCCTGGAAGCACACAGGGTTTCTCTTAGCCATGCAGAGCCAGGCAAGGACATTTCTCTTCACCAGCTAAAGGTGTTCTTGGTTATCCAGTGCATCTTCTCCAACAGGGATTTTTTCCCAGTCTTTTGCAACACTGATAATGTAAGGAGACCTTCACATCTGGCTTCTGGCTGACCTCAACATCACATGCTGTCCTAGAGAGTTGTGCCTTGTTTTGGGTAAAAATATATTGTTTTTTTCACTTGGGATGTATCATCTATTAGAAGATGGTAACAGTTAAGATGGATATTCTGCAGGAAATTTTTTTTCTTGCCTTAGCATAAGAGGCTGGTATGACATTTTGTGAGATTACTTACATTGCTTTTTCACATTTATTGAAAAATCACCTTGCTCCATCAGATAAGGTAGTATCTATTTCTTCCCATTTAAAAATTCTGTGCTGTCAGATATCCAGTAAGTACTCCAAATGCCATTGACAAGAGTTTAAAAGCACAATTTAAAAAATTCATCCAAAAAAAATCAGCAGCAGCAGAACTTGTCATACCTGTTCAAACTTTCAGCTAGATTAATTCCTCTCTCTTAGGCATGCTTTGATCTTTCACTGCATCAGTCCACCAAGCTGCCCAATAATTTCTGAGCATGTTTTGCTTTCTCCTTGTCTTATAATAATTTAGAATTCTTCAAGAAAAACAAGATCTTTGCTCTGTGAGCAGAATATGAACCTGTTTAGACAGTCAGTCACAATGAAAAGGGATGCTATCAAGGCCCCAGGGGTGTCTTACATCACAAGATTCATCTTCTGTTTTAGAGCCTCCAAACTTCCTCCAGCTCTTCGACAATGATAATAATTCTGACACATGATTTCAAGAACTTGTTTTTACCTTGACCAAAAGAGATCTCCAGGTTAAATGTGATCTTTTATCTACTTAAATTTCTTTTCTAAACTGGCATTGGAATTGTTTATCAAATCAAGGTAGGCTGGGTGGGATTCAGTTACCAGATGTATATCTAATGCCAGTTTAGACGCTTTAGGGTGTTACACCAACCTCTCGTTCTAGACACTTTGGGTTTTGCTGTCATGACTGCTATTTGGTAGCTAAACAGACACCAGAAGTCTGTATTTAGATACCTGAATGCTTCATTCTGTCCTTTCCTTTAACATCTTCTTCAGAGATATTTGAACATCACTGTGAAGGTATTTCAACCCTGTGTCTCTGTATGGCTGTTCTCTTTCTTCAGTGTTCATTACTGATCCACTTTATTTTCAGCATGCCTCTCTGTGAAGAGTAAAAACCTGGTTAGAGTTCTCAGTGGAACTCTAGCTGGAGAATGGTTACAATTTCTCTCCCTTATAAAATATATTCTTCTTAACATCATCAAAACATCAGAGGCCCTTCATTAAATAAATGATTTATTACTAAATATCATAAAATTTATATAAAATAACTTTTAATCTAAGAGGCTTGAAAGAATCATAGTTTACCATCTACCTAAATATATGATGAATATTTCTACAAAAAGTTATTTTCTGAAACTTCAATTATTCCTGCAAATTACATCTCCTGCTTCTAGAGAAGCATCAGCTAAAATGAAGAAATCAAAGATAATGGCTTAATTTTATACTGCAGTTTTTTCCAGGACGCAATTTTAGAAATAAATTCCTACAATTTATAAAGACTGACAACAACAGCAACGCCATCAAACAATATTCAGATAACCTTACAGCCTCAAGATCAGCTTTATTTAACAGCATTTTTCCACAATAGCAGATGAATTTACTCTTAATTGAAGAATGGATAGACATCACACATAGTAGTGTGGCAGAAGAGAACAATGTGACTACTTGCATACCTCTACTTTCTAGTCATGACGAATTATTTGCAAAGTTAAATTCAACATCTGAAAGTAAGGATATTTTCTCCAGTAATTGGTGTTAGAATGGACCCTGCAGACAGAAGTTAAATCAAGCTGCTGTTTTGCTGCAGCCAAAGATACAAACAGCACGCATTGGAATGAGCAGGTATTTGGCATTACCTCCAGATTCCAAGAAAGTGGAGTGTTTGCGTTTCCAGAAATGCATAAACCATCCTTGCAACACCTGCACGAAAATGAATGCATGTTTAAATGTGCACCAATATTTATGATGTAACATCATCTATAACAAACTACTTTCACAATTTATACATTCCAAGAAAAATTTTAAACATTTTCTTACATATTCTTGTCCAATATGATCTGCAAGATGGTTGCATGTTTTCAATATATCTGGTTTAAATCACCATTTGTCCATGCATATAGAAAATTTCAAGCTTCAGTATGGCCTGGGTAGTAAGTAAGTTTTATGTAATGTTGGCCCATATATATTCATAATTCAAAGTGGTAATTTTAAATTTTTGTTATAGGGAAAAAATAAAGTTAAAGCTGTAAGCAGAAAAAAATATTGTTAAACAGAAGTGCAATTTAGTATAAGAATATACATTTACTTTGAAATGTAATTTCTAGGCTCATATCCAAAAGGCAGTATAAACACATAAGTAGAGTGCGACTATACATATGCTGGCAACTATACATATGTTTTAACACCTTGTCTAATTGGCAGCCTCCATTGTTTCATGCTCACATCTGCAAAATGGCATCTCTGCACCTGTATACAAAATCCATTCACTCATTTTTGTTGCAATAACAAATAATGCAAATTTATAGTCACATGTAGCTTTGTGATTGTATTGATCACGTCCTTATTAGCTGCATTTGTGCTTTGCAGAAAAAGGATCAAATATGAATCATGAATAAATAGGTATATAGAGAAAGCAAAGTAATCAAGTACATTGTCTCTTTCACTCACCCACCCATCTTTTACAGGAAGATGTAGATGATGAGGTGATGGTGAACACAAATCCTACACTTGCCCTGCACACTGGAGAAATTTGCAAACTCAACAGTGGAACAACAGGCAGTGAGTAGGACACAGGTCTTTGGTCGATAAAATGTATTCACTACTGCAAAACAGTGAAACTGCTATTTCCTTATGCAAAGTTCTATATTCTAGAGGAACTGCCACATACCCATTTCACCACTGAACCACAGAATCATAGAATCAATCATAAAATGTTAAAGGGTTGGAAAGGGCCTTGGAGATCATCTAGCCCAAACACTCCCCGCCATAGACAGAGATACCTCCCACTAGACCAGGCTGCTCAATGCCTCATCCAACCTGGCTTTGAACAGTGACAGGATTGGGGCGCCCACAACATCTCAGGGCAACCTGTTCTCAGAGCGATGTCTGACCACCCTCAAAATAAAACATTTCTTCCTAATACTTAACCTAAATTTCCCCTCCTTCAATTTGTACCCAATACTACTGGTTCTGTCACTACAGCTCCAAAGAATCCCTCTCCAGCAACCCCCTTCAGGTACCTTTTTGTTCTCTAGGCTGAACAGACCCAACTTTCTCAGCGTGTCTAAATAGGGGAGATGCTCCAGTGTTCTAATCAGCTTCGTGGCCCTCCTCTGGACTTGCTCCAAGAGTTCCATAAGAACTCCATAAGAGTTCTTATGCTGGGGACACCAGAACTGTGTGCAGTACTCCAAGTGGGGTTTCACAAGAAGACCTGGTCCCTTACTCAAAGCAATGCTTCAGATATTGGCTCAAAATAGGTAAGTTCAGCAAAATATCTATTGTGTAGTGGTGGCTCATAGAGGTGAGAACATTCCCTTTTCTCTGTTGTAAAGTCATATTCAACATGTGAGGGAAGCATGGAAGAAGCAGAGAGGAGAGCAACAGGGAAAATCAGTGAGCCATGAGGAAGCTATGAGAGAAACTGATCCACCTCACTCCAGATCAAGCATGGGGTTTGGGGAGCCTTACTCACAGTGAGGCAGACAGCATTTTTAAAATGAGATTTTTACCATAATCCCCTGAAAATTAATTATTACTACCCAATTATGGTGGGATTGATCTAAACACATCTGAAGTGGAAGTAACGAATTATCTTCACGATAACCTAAATATCAGTCATAATTTTTTCTCCTTCTGCTCCAACTTCTAGTCAATTTGGGGAGTGATTCACTTTAAGTCAGATGTTGCCTCATGCTGAAATCTTATCATCCTTTACTCATGTTGAATCAGTTAACTCCTGCTCCCAGTGGGAGACACATATGTTCCCTCCGCCTTTGGGTTCACACTTGCAGAGTTACTGGTTGCTTGTTTCTCCTCTAACATAAAAAAAAAAATTGCATAATTTCAGTTTAACTGTGTGTTGCAATGTTATTCCAAGACCTCAAGATCATTAAAACATTAATAAAATTATTACAGAAAATTGTGAAGAAGGAAAAGGACAAGACAAGTTTGTTGCAAGGCACAAACCCACTGAATTTTAATCCAGGATATAAAAACACCCTCTTAGATTGGAACTCATTAAACAAGTTTCAGCAGACAAGAAGAATATGTGGCTATATATGGACATAGAAGGATATATCTGTTCTGAGACAAATTGAATAAAAACTTTCATGGTCACAAGTACCCTTTGATTTCTCCTATCATCCAAAAATAGGGATTTAAACCCTACTGGTTTAAAAATATCAGCAGAAAATCAGATGAAGAAGCAGATCAGTTGTTAAAAAGTGACAATATTTCTCAAAGATTGAAAAGCAATGTGATTTAAAGAGTCTCCATACACTTTGTATTTCAAAACTTCAGAAGAGAGGCAGAAAACTCAATCTCCAGTTTTACCATGTTTGATTACTGCCTGATACTCAGGTAGCAAAAAAAGTGATTGAAATGTAAATGGACAGATACCTAAATTCCTATTATGTGCCCCAAAACAGAGTGATACTTCTCTCTCTTTCCTCCTCCAATGTTACCATAATTACTTTATTAGGGGGAAAGAATCCTTCATTCAGAATACACAGAACTGTATCTTCATCTACTTGTAATTATCCTTTCTTGCTATCTTTTCTTAAAGAAAAGAGAAATGTTCTAAAATAAAATTAATCAATTAATAAAACTAATCATAAATGTTTTAAATATTTTTTCTTAGTCTGATTTCATTTTTATATACCCATGTTAGAAGCTCTTTATTAATCCTTTGGAAGTATAACCACTGGTATTTTTTTTTTCCCTGCAGGATTATGTCTTTGAACATGAAGAAACTGTTAGTCCCTCTGTTAATTTTTCATTTTCCACATTAATTAAAAACTTGTCCAGATGGCACTGCACAAATATCTTCCATACAGATTTCTGGCTTTGAAATGCAGCTACCCACCTCAAAAAACATCATTTCCGTCTGCTTGGGAAAACAGCTTTCCATGGTTCATTTTATGTATAATATTGTGCGGGGGAGAGTGTGTCACTTGGAGTAAAAGAAGTGGAAATTCATTTCCAGATCTCCCATTCTCCATGAAAAACTCCACATAGCTATTTGTGAATACCTATGTGTGTATACATGCATGGATGCCTCTGAAGTAAGATTAACCACAGAACTCCTATTACCTCAATATAATGTGTACATATAGTTCTCAGCCAGGTGGTTAATAAGAACAGAAACCAGTAGCATCAGTGTATTTGACATGTCTTGAGGCAAATGACTAAAACAACTTTAATCCTCACCCAAGAAGTGCCAGAAAATCACATGCCCTCATTAGGTCTGACTTACCAACTCATGAGGACTCCGAGAAAATACACAAACAAATAAATCTTTATTCAAGGAAATACAAAACAATAATACATTTAGCATGCAGTAAGAACAAATCCTTCCTCCTTGCTCATCCACTGCCAGATGCCTGTTGTCCAGGAGAAGATATCTATCTGCAGGGATCTCTTTGTACCCACAAGCTGCCTGCACTGCCCTGATCAACCCTAGGGTCTCCCCTAGGGGTGACTGGATCACTACAGTCCTTTTCTAGGCTCCTCCACACCAACACTCCTGTTCTGACTCCATTCAAAGAGGTTTCAGACCAAGACATTTCTCACCAGACACTCAGCTACATGTCCCTGTCTCACACTGAAATAAATCCCATTGCAATAGAGAGAGCATTCAGGGCTCTGTAATGGAGACCTGTTTGCTCAGGAACCAGGCCTTTGCCAAGTTAAAAATGACCTTTCTCTTTTCAAGAGCCAACCTTCCTGCAAAACCCAACCTGTCTGTGGTGGCTCCCCAGGCACTGCCAGAAGAAGACTTGGTAATTAGCCAATGTGAACTAAGGCCTCTATGGTCTTGCTTTCTGCTTTTCACCAACGGTGGGATCGAGACATCTTTGTTTTCCTGAATGGACAGATAGACGTGTGTGTGTTTATTACAAAAAATATTGATTTCCCATAAATAATGTATTAGGAGCTCTTTAACTGCTCTAGTAAGTGACTGCCTGTTTTTCATACTGTGCCTGCAGTCCTGCCTGCATGTCGCAGATTTTACTATCAGTGCGGTTCTGTTGCATGCATAACATAGTAACCAGATAAAATTTACTCTGATGTGTCAAGAACAGAAAAGTGTAAAACATTTTCTTTAGCAGCATGTGACTCTCTAAGACTTCTGTTTGTGAAGGAGCCAACACAGTGTGCTGTCACCATTTGAATATATGGCTTCAAAACACACTGCAATTAAAAGCTTTCAGAGAGCTGGTTTAATATAGAGCATGACATCATATTTCCTTCAATGCCTCCTAACTAAAATAAAACCAAAACCATCAGGTCAGGTTTTATTTTCCACTATTGATTCCATATACATCTGTTAAGCTCAGCCTTAAGGAGAGAGCCTTCTTCCAAGGCTATCAAAGGAGGACAGCAAGTAGAACCTCCTTAAGAATATGAACAGTGTCTACATGACATGAAAAAGAATGCTAAAAGCCTTAACCATATTTGATGAATTAAATGTTTATTGCCCTGTAGGTATTTGGTCTGCAATGTGTGCCACTGACATCAATAGAGGTCTTGTTTAAAAACTTCTAGTTGCATTCTCAAAATTCAATGGACAGGTTGGACTTTAAAGATTTGACTGTTTAAAAAGATCAAATATTTTCCTTCCAGTTTCAGTTTGATTCCACTCCCTTAGAAAGTAAACAGGATCAAATCACTGGATATCAGAGAGGAAAATGCATAGATAGATGGTCTAGCTCACTCACATGGCCCCGTAGAAGGATTTGCTCTTGCAGTTTATTTTGTAGTGCTTCATTCACTGTTTTTCAGTATTGTAGAAGAAATGCTGCCCTTTGGAAGAGTCTGGCAGGGCCCGTTTTATTGTGATTAGTCTTACTTTTCCCATTCTGTTTATCTACTCCAGGGTTTATTGTGTTGTATTCCACCATGGTTTTTTACAACTCCTTGCAGACGGTGGTCTAGAAGGAACCTCAATATTATTAGGAGAGGAGGGAGGACAGCAAGAAATCTTGGTCCTGTTTAAAACTGATTGCAAAAATGCTATAGTGATTGTGGTGGGGCTGGGACTAGACATGTGGGCAAGACCTTCCTCCACACATAAATTCAGCATGATAGTCAGCTTAAGGGACTGTGGAAGAGAGGAAGAGAGGAGGGAGGAGAGCTCCGCGTTGAACTCTGTCAAATATGGGCTGCTATTGCTGCTAATTTAGATACAAATGCCCCCATCAGCAACCTGCATGGACCTGAGCTCTCCTTAAAATGCCACTGATAAACCTTCCTGGCATATCTCTGATGCTCTGATTTATGAGCTTAAAATAGTTCTCTCTTCCCTCATGCCAGTGGTTCTCCCCTTAGGTGTGAAGAAAACAACTGAGTTCCCTCCTAAGTCACTGCTTGCCCTTTGCTGTTGGCTAAAACAGGTGGAATGAGGCATAACACTCAAGGCCAAATTCTTTCATCTTAATTTTAGTGCCTTGATTTTTGTTCTGTGTTGCCTGGATTGGAACAGGCAACACAGTTTCCCATGCTTCAGCTCCTTTGACTTTAAAATGGGAATACTGGTTTCAGTTTTTAAATGTACTTTATAGTATGTAGATGTAAAGCAATACCAGGAGAAGAATTTACTATTTTTTATGTTTCGCCTTTTTAATTCAGATAAATTCCATAAATTATCAACATTACCTCTCTAATGTGAACACATCTTCGACGTTTCTGTTGAAGAAACTCTTTAACACAAGCTGATAATATAGAATTCCTGTGTACTATTCCTGATAATTTCTATAAAACCTCATTCTGTCACCAGCAATATATATATTACTGAAGACTGTGTGTCCTTGCCTTGTCAGAAACTGCAGCCTTCACTTTCTTCTTTCACCCATAGTTTTATGTGTACTGCAACAGCGAAGAGAAATTTTTGTTTCCAGATTCAGTATAAAACACCCCCCACACACACAACTTTATGGGTCAAGCTATTATTTCCTTGTATTATTCTGCAGTCCCCTTTTATTTCTGCACTAATCTCTGTCCTTTAAATCCCTTGCTTAAAATCTCCTTGGTGATTTCTTTATTTCCCTCCTAAGCAACCTCTGATTTTCAGCTGGGCTTCCCTCCACGTAGTCTATTATCTAACTCACTTTTCCTTTAAATTCCTTTATTCTATAATTAGCATTTTTAGGTCTGTCTGTGCTGAATTACTGGTGGACTACATCTCCCAGATCTAATGTGTGATTACTGGAGGTGATTCTGTCTTTCCATGCAAGTGTGCAGGAAAGTGAAGAGAATACCCATCTAAAAAAACACATGAAATAGGCAATGGCAGGAGTCAGTCATATGCATGACACATGGCACTCAGCAGCCACAGAGGGTTCAAGGCTGCAGTCTTCAATTTGTGTAGTGACCCAGAGAGAAACGTCCTTTATGCCTCAGGTATGACCACGGTGGGAAATGGCAACTTTGGCTCTCACAGCATGACGACAGCACAGTGCTGGTATTTCCCCACCAGCGGGCAGACACCTGTGGGGACATGTGGCAATCCCAGTCCCACAGCCAGGAGGAACTGCTTGGGATCTGTCAAGGCTCCTTCAGATCACACAGCTGTGCTCAGAGTTCTGGAGGCACACAGGGAGGCAGAAGGTGCCTCCTCCATCCCAGTGTCCAAAGCTTTGGCACTTACGGTGGTATCCAAGTACCTGGCATTCAGGTCAGTCTGCTCTGGGAACAGCAGGCTCAGCTCAACCATGTCCCACTGTGCAACCTGAGCCCAGGCTGCTGGGAAAGAGCTCTGAGAGTCAGGACACTAGATCAATCAAGGTACAGTCAAGGATAGGCCTGTTGGCACAAGGAAGCTCAGTTGCTCAGGGATTCAGAAGGGAAAGTGACTGAGTATGAGCTCCTGAAGGGGGAGAGCGGGGAGGCTGGTCAGGATCAACAGCAAAACCTGTGGCAGTGAGGCTGGTCAGGCTGTCAGCTTGAGTCACTGGTGTGGTTATAGCAAGTGGGAAACAGCAGCCCTGGAACATCCAGAGCTGGCTCTTCCCTCTTGGTGAGTAAAGGCCAGTAAGGGCTCCACAGGTGCTCACCAAGGAGCAGAGCCCAGCCTGACAGCTCGTTCATTCCTACCTGCCCTTCACTGGCTCCTGAGTGGGGATACAACTACTGTGCCTTCCAAGAGCTCTACTTACCCAAACCATGATTTCACATGTTCAGACATGAGAAGCATAGGGCTTTATCAAGGATTTAATTTACCTGTGGCAATTCTGGAACATCATATCACATATCTATGGTTTCTTGTATCTCTGTAAAATTATTTACTTACTGCGTTTTTTAATAATGCACAATGGATGTGCATTAGTGAATCAACCAAAGCAGAATTAAATTGCTTTCCTGTCTAGTTTTGCTTTATAAATCAATAGAACTGTGAGAGTAATGTGCTTTAAACACACAGAAATGCTGGATTTTTATTTTTGTAGTGAGCTGTCCAACTGTTTGCTTGCTAGCCTCAGAATACTTATATTCTCTAAGCCAAAAAAGAATTGTATCGCTTTTTTCTTTTGCACTTTATATATAAACTTAGCTTTTCCTCTTCATTTCCCTCTATTACCTTTGTTATTTTTCACAGACCAGTGCACAGGTCCATGTATTTCTCTAATAGGTTTTAAATTTTTCTGCAGCCCCATGTTACTGGCTCCATAGCCAATTTCCTTTACTCAACAGTATCATCTATTCAAGTGGAAATGGGACGTTTATGCAATATTCTCTCTAGACTTCTCTGAATGGATTATTCTCTGAGCCACATTGGCTGAAGTGCACCTTTATTTAAGAAGCTCTGTAGTCTTGCAACACTTGCACAAGGACCACTTGCACAAAGACCACCCAAGGTCCTGTGACTGCGTGAGGCAGCAAATTGAAGATTCTGTGAAAACAAGATCATTGAAGAACCCTGTATACATGTTATAAGATAGACAGGGAAAAAAAGGAGTAAAAATGTTTGGGAGAATGCTTCACTGAGGATCCCATACAACACTGGAAAATTCCCTGAGTTGGTGATGACAAGTAGAATATCTCAAAACCCATCCTCTACCAGACCATGATGGGATGCACTTATGAGAAAACTTGCTCCTGTTTTTCCTGGTTCGTCTGAAGCCTTCAGGTCTGCTCAGGCCCTCAGTGAAGTTTCAAACAGAAAGTGTGAAACAACTTTTAGTTCCTCACAAGCCTCCTTCCAGTTTAATCCTGACCATAGGTTACTGAGAATGGAAAAAAACATATACATCTAGATCACATACTCATTTATAGTTGGGCCAACTTGAAGAGAGCTTACTAGATGCTCCAGAGCATGGTTTAAATTTAATTGTATCTCAACTGGGACACCTTTATCAGCCTACTGTCAGATTCCATATTATCACTGTGTTGCAACCACAGCCCTGCTCAGTGTCTGAAAGCACTGTATGATGTGGTAGGCTGCAGCAGAGAGAAGGCTCATCCACCCTGACAGTCTGCTCCAGTCTTTTATTCCTGTCCCATTGTGTGTCCATCACTCTGGTTCTTAGCTCTACATAGCCACTATTTTTTCTGTGACAAATATTATTATTCCCGCCCTTACTTGATTAACCTTTTCACCAGCTGTACTTGTGTTTGCAGAGTATGTGTTGCTATGCATTCATTTCACCACCTCCACACCTCAGAGCATCAGCAACAATCACATTCCTTACAAGAAAATGCTATTAACTCGTTGCATCCAAAGTCAAGAAAATGAAATGTGTCTACACAGTGATTTTGCTCTAAGAGTGAGTGAACTCTACTAGGCAAAGGAGGCACAGCACCACATGGGAAGGCACATTAGAATAGACAACACTTGGCTTGACAGAGCTGTGGTTCCTTCTGCTTGCTCCATAGTTTGTGGGACTGCAATTATCAGCAACAAATTAATATACTTGCCCAACACACGCTGGCACAAAATGGGGAGGAGAGTGGGCGGCAGAGCAGCAAGACGTTTGTGTGGTTAAATAACAAGTAACTAAGGCTCTAGTAAGCACTCAAGAGTACATGCTGTAGCTCCTGGGATTTGAAAGAATGACAACATGGCCACTTGTGTGCTGACAATTTCCTGCCTTTCTATCAGCTGCCAGAAGGACAATGCCCACCCAAGGACTTTGTAGGCTGTGCCAGGGCCCAGGAAAGGTGTTTGCATTCTTCCAGGCTGCAATGCCAGCGTTGAGCACCATATTTTTCCTGTCAGTCATTTAATTAAGATTCATCTATCAGATGCAGCAGGTGCAGATTGCAGTTTCAGTGCCCAACATCTGTATATTCCTATCTTGCTAACTCCCAATGGAAATGTACAATAGATTTAAAGAGAGTTTGTTTCTGTCTTTAGTTTTACTTGAAATGATTTGAACAATTTACAAAGACTTTTTTGTTGTTGTTTCTTTGATTAGGTTTTATTTGCTCCTTTATATTTATCTCAAAGAGGGCACTGTTATTAAAATGCTCCAAGGACAGCCTGCACCATTTTCCCTACTCCATAATTTTCTCCTTACAATTTTTCTTCAAAGAGTGAATAATACACTATTCAATGCATTGAAACTGTACTTTTCTAATGGAAACACTGCCTGGAACTGCTTTGAAATTATATCCAAAGTAGCCCAGAGTAGTGAGCAATCTGTGATGGGCAATGCAAGTGCCCTACTGTTGCCATGTCTTGGCAAGTAATTTTGATATTCATGGGAGTTATTCCCACAAAGATTTGAATCTTCTGTGGTGGGTGTTTTGGGTCTCAGCAGGATATGTCTTCAAAACTGATTTGATTGCCTAATGCATTGCTTCAAAACTGGCAAAGAGTTCTTAGAGAGAATCACCTCGTTCTCTGATGTTAGGACAACTCCTTCAGACAGTCTGTGCTTGGGTTCCTTCCCAGCTCACTTTCCATCTTGAGCCTCTGCTTTCCTGCCCAACAGCCATGCAGGCAGGTGCTGCTCACTTCTAATTCCTGTGTGTATCCTCATTTCAGCTCCATGACAAAGGTCCCTCTGCCCATACTTGAATTTTGTCTCCCCAGAGCATGGTCTTTCCACAAGAGCACAGTATTTAGCTCTGATAAACCTTTAGTTCAGACTACTTCCCACTTTGTATCCTAGTTTATCACTAACACTGGCAAAGGAAAAACACTGGCAAGAAAACTCAGTGAAGGTCCATACTGAAAATGAAATGGTCATTCATTTATAATGTATTTTTTGGCAACAGTTTTTTTTTTTTTTTTTTTTTTTTTTTTAATAGACATTTATTATGCCGGCCAGAGGAAGTGCGTGGACAATATGCCAACACGGGTGAGCCCCTGAGATTTTCCAGTCTTGCGCGGGAGAGTACGTTCCTTGACGTCTCATCTCCAGCAGTTCTGCGATCATTTGAGAATCTGATTTTATCTTTCCTGGAGTAAGTCGCGAGCTCCCATGACTATGGAAAACAACTCCGGGTGATGACTGAGCTAGACCCAGGCATAAGGCTGCTCGGGAGCTCCTCTCCGGAGCCGTGCCAGGACCCGGAGGCTCGGAGGGGACTGTCCG